>CM021109.1:254319539-254519815 GCA_007115665.2 Sequoiadendron giganteum | reverse complement strand
AGGTTTAGCAACTTCCATTAGTTCAATGGTGTGCTAGATGATGTCAGGATTATATCCCCTAAGGTCATCATAAGACCAAGAAACAACCCCTTGATATTTTTCACAAAAGCGTATAAGCCTATCTTTATCACACTACGAGACTCCTTTCCCAACCTTGAGTTTTCTTTTGTTCCCAACCTCAATGTCGGTGACGTCTACCTAGTTTCCTACAAATTTCCTCCTATCATTCCTTGCATCATCACAGTCGAACAAAATTTTGAGAGTGACCAACCCTTTCAAAAGCTTGTTTGATTTCAACTAGATGATTTGTCCTTCATATGCTTCAATTTTTGGCTGAAATTGATTGGCGAACGCTCCTGACTATTGAATAAACAAGGCGATGTGTTCATTTCTTTCAAATAATTGCTAGCTTTGATCATTATCAGGAATGGAGGGTCAGATGATTACTCACACAAAGTGCACATTCTTAATCAAGTTAGAGATAAGATCGAATTGAGATTCTATAGTTACCATACGATCTGCATCTAAATTTTTCTCCCTTCGCACTACGTGGATGTTTAAAGCTTTGAAACCTTTGATGATGTCCCATACCTTATGCCTATAAGACTGCATATATAATTTTTTTGCAACAGAGATGTTTCTGATGAGTTTAGAATCTTAGAACACCACTAATGTTTTGATACCCATGCATTCTACGAGGCTTGGTCCTTGCACACCACCCTCATATTTAGCTTCATTGTTTGAGCAAGCAAGCTAGAAGTGGAAAGACCTAAATATATTCTCATTGGATGGATACATTAGGCATATCCTGACACCAATGCCAATCTTGCATCTCTGACTGTCAAAATGCAATATCCTAAGCTTTGAGGCTTGTTTGGCCACGGAGTCCTTCAATACCCTTGAGAACTCTTGATCCTTATCATAGATGACATAGGTGACCAAACTTGTAGTATGATAATTTCAAAAAGGATTGGTGCCTACAAACTTAGTTAAGAAGACTTCTTGATCAACTTTGTCTTTGATCACTTGCTCATCTCCCAGTATCTTTCTATCACTGGCTTCTTCTTCGGTGATAGAGGTATGAGTGTCTTTGAATTTGATCATAGATTCATCAACTACATGTTCTTCATGCAAATTTTTTGATCTTCATTTTAGCCCCATGCTTAGTTATGAGAATTAGGTGGGACAAATCCAAACAAAGGTATCTACCTATCTTTGAGGTGAATTCTCAGGATAGGTAGAGGTTGAACATGGGAGGGACGTTAATGATCACACTGTCTTGCGGAAGTGTGATGCTAGGATAGGAAAACAAAGTTAAAGGGAGGTCTTTAATGAGGCCTACATTTTGAACCTTGTTCCCATCCAGCTGCATAAATCCTCTCTTTAAGGGCTCATAGCTAAGCCCTAAAGGTTCAACTATCTACTTGGGCATGACTATGGTGCTATCACTAGAGTCGATCATGGAGTTGTGCAATAGTTTCTTCCCTATAATGAGAGTCAAGAAAAAGGGTTTATATTTTGGTTTCTCCTTTTTTTCTTTAGGTGTAGCCTCCTCTTTAGTATTCGCAAGAACTTTGGATGGAGGCAATGAGTCAATAGTTTTTTTGAAAGCTTGTCTGATTGACTGTACAATTGTATCTTTGTGTAGGGCCTTCTATAGTAAATAATTCTGCTCTAGAATCGCTAAGATATCCCAAAGGGATATAGTAGTGGAAGATTTATTCAATTATTCCACCACGTTGAAGGGTGGTAGATTTGGAGGCTTTTGTTCCTTGGATTTTGTGATGATAATCTCCTTTCATAGCTATGGCTATGGAGCAATTATAGAAGGTCTAGGGGGTTGATCTAGGCTACTTTTGGGCTGCAAAGTGATAGGTTTTCCTGTGAATCTCCTCTTCGATCGAGTGTTGTAGTCAGACTGTACTTGTGGGGTTGTCGATGTGGATGCTTAATAAGTGAACATTGCTTCCTCCCCTTCCATCCATGAGAGGAGGGAATGGTTAGGAGCTATGTCATTTTCTTTCCCCAAGGGCATTCCCTATATTTGTGCAGTGAGAACCACATTCTCCATTTGGGGAGAGGCGTATGTATGTCCTAAATTTTTTGACACACCTTGGTTGCATTGCTCTACAACCTTTTGCTGCAAATTTCCATGCGGAAATTTTTTAGGCATATGCATGTCGCCGCAGGGATAGCACCAAGGATTGAAATATTTGACAATATTGTTTTTCCCTTCGGTCAAATCTTTGCTTGTACTAGTTTGAGCATCCCCCAATGGAGTCTGTATCGACACTATCTAGTTATTTGTCTAGGTTGGAAAATGTATTCATTTGGCTCCTTGATATTGGTTCTATTGGTAGGAGGGTCTAGCACTTTGATAACTTTAGTAGAATGGTCTTGGAGGAGCAGCTTGGTTGTGCTTGATAGTGGTTACTTCATTTTTTAAGTTTTGTAACATCTCCCTTATGTCACTCATCTCGTCCTTCAAAGCACTAGATGTAGAAGCAACATTTTGTGGTGCACTCGGATATGTGTACATAGATTGGGCTGGTGAGGGTGTGCTAGTAGATGGAATTTCATGAGTAGAGGCAAATATTTCATGGAATATTTGCATAATGGGCCGAGGTGACAACTTCCCAGTGTTGATTAGGTTGTTCTCCACCTTGACTACTATGTTGTATGCATCTGGTAATGTGGTTCCACTAAGTGACTCGATCATCATGGAGATGTTGAAGTTGATGAACTTTAATTAGAACATAAATTATAACTTAGGTGGTGGTCAAATGAAATTTTGGATTCTTTACTAGGCTATATGGAACCGAGCGTTGAAATCGTTCATGGCTTAAGATGGGGCCCACTTGATTGTTGATAGCTAGTGATATAGCAAAGACCTATCTCTATGATTAGATAATCTTTCATAAAAATGATCCCCAGGCTAATCCCAAGTATTGATAGAGTTAGTCGACAAAGTGCGATACCAATCTAGTGCTCTTCCTTGCAAACAAGCCACAAGAAATCTTAGTGTTATGTTATGATTTGTCACTTTGTGCACCAAACACACATCCATAAAATATTGTAAATGTTCAAATGGTGTTCATGAGCCATCTTTGGAAAAATTTGGAATAGCTTTGAGAGCAAGGACCGAGATAGGGGTCCAAATGACGGGTGTGACTAGGGCTACAAGGGGACTTCTGGCATCCCAAGCCACATAATTTTGGTTTTCCATTTACATCATGGCTAGGATCCAACAGTTCTACTAGGCAAGTTTGGATATGTTTTGTTACTAGTGAAGGTAATAATAAACTAGGATTATTTATGGTTCATGACCAAGTAATATGTTGATGGCTTATACACCCTCTAGATTTAGTATATTTAAGTGGTCCCATCGGGCGTGCTAGGAAAAACAAAAATTGTTGATGTCAAAAATTCACAAGGTAATAGCCCTTTGTGGGAAACTCAGTTAAAAGAGGGATCTATTGCACTAAACTAAGTAACCTCTAGATTTTAAAGAAGTTGTATTCTTCTATAACTAGGGTTTTGAATGGGAAAATGAAGCAAATATAAAATAAAAGGATCTAACTAGGGCGATGTGCCAAGATCTAGATGTAAGGTATGATAGATCTATCTTGTAGATGCGATCTAAGGGCTCGTTCAACAATCTACTATGTCCCAAAATGACAAAAAATAAATATAGAAGTCTAAATGATTCACTCAATGACATAAAATAATATTTATGCACATTTATTTAAAAGAGGAGTCAAAGACATGATCTAAACCAACAAGCTTGCATTAAATTTAGTAGAATTTCTACAAATGAAAGATTTAGTACAGTGATGGCACAATAAAACTTTATGAAAAATCCTTAAGAAAATAGAAAGGCCGAACAATGGCACATTTTGTAAGTCCTTACAATGATCTAAAAAGTGTTAAAGTCGTGGTTCTTCTACCAATATTTTCTATCAAAATCTGAACTCCAGCTTCGAAAGGAAAAGCATTATTTATAATGAAAACCCAACTCGATGAGCCAATAACAAAAAATATCCTCCAATCATGAGCAATGATGTTTTAGCAATGATTGTTGCAACAAAAAATATTTGAACCATGAATGTGGATGCCTTAGAGCCAGATGCATCCCCTCTAAATGATGGCAATGGTCCCAATAGACCATAGCATCAACATGTGCTATCCACTCATGGTGGTAGTTACAAAATATGGAAGTTGGTGTGAGGTTGTCGCCTGCTTAATTCTCCTTTGCGATGAAGCCTTTTTAGAAGATCATGTGGCAAGTGGTTGGGGTCAACATTCATTCTTCCCTTTATACGATGAATAACTTGCGTTGCGAAGACACATGAATGTCTCCAAGAATACTACGTAAAAGGTGGGGGCCACCAAGAAATGTGTGTGGATCGATGCTACATGGCTTGCGGTTGGGTGGCGAAAGGAGAGAGATGGAAAGAGGCACTAAAGATTGTGAACTACTAACAAGTGGAAGCATGGTAGCGATTTTTGAAAAGTGAGAGAAGGAAACCTTGCGAGGAGTGCTCGACTGACAAGTGGCGATATTCACATAAAGCCTTTATGAAAGGAGCCTAATATTACCTTTTAAAGGAGGGTGTGGGTGGTACTTAAGAAAAATAAAATAACCCAAAGGGAGCTTGGGAATTTTATATTCACAATCAAAACCCAAACAAAAAGAGAAAAACATAATCAAGGGTTTTTACATTATAGGTTTAGTAAGATAGAAAATTTTGTTTTTACTCATAGAATGTACACCCAAATTAGATTATTTTTTTTTTGTTTGGGTTCAACTTATTTAGATTCAATACATTCTTTGTTTGTAACTTCACTTTCCACTCTATACTACTGCTAACCCTTCGTTTTATCTTCTGCACTTATGACTTGACAAAAAAATTAAGATTCCTAAACAACACATTCAAACTATTGCATAAAGAAGTATTCTAAGTTATCAAACAACTAGTACTACAAGATCATAAACATAAACTATGTCATTTTTTTCAAATATTTTAGTGGCCACCATGTGAAGGTCCCTTCTTTCTATTTTAGATGGACAACTCCATCAATTTTATCTAGATAAGAAAGGGGTATGTTACTTGTAACCTTTAAAATAATTACATTTGCATCTCTCTTTCCTTTCAATTTGACTCCATGTACAATAGATAGTGAGTGAATCTTCCCAATTCCCACAACAACAACATCAAATGGATCCAACACCTCAACTTTATCCCCTTCTTGGAGTTTATCGATAAATGTCCGCAAAAACAAAAAAAACATTGTATTGAGATATAAAACATAAATTATATTATTTTTGATAGTTGTATGTTATTTCTTATGGCTCGGAACAAATCAGTTTTTGTATGTGATTTTTTTATTTTGTTAAATAACAAAGAAGAAACTTTCTACTCTAAAAACAAACTAACCCATTTCGAGGTACAAATAAATGTAGGGCAAGACTACAATTGTGCTAAACTATACGATTACTCCAGAAAGAGACATGGATTGGAAATTATGTCCCCCCAACCGAGGACCATCAAATCCCCAAACACATTGCACTAATGTATTTTCAAAATACATGTATGCGCTCTATTAAAACTAAGCTCTAAGCTTCCATATGTAAGTTATATGTTCTCCCTTATTTCCATAATCTATGTATACTAACTAATTACACTTCACTACTATTCTAACCAACTTCTATCAAATAGGTAATGAATACCCTTATTTACATAATAAAACAACCATTACTTACTTGAATAGTACTTACTTGCATGTGGTTTCATAGAACTCACCTTGAGTTCAACATGACCACCACTATGAATATCATGTGCATGCTCATTGAGTTCATCATCATAATCACTATCAACACCATTTCAAACATGAAGTTGTACAACTTTGCAGAGATTTCTATTGACATGGCCTTTTTCTTTTTGTCCCGCTTTCATATAATTCCTCTGCATCATGGTTTAATCATCATGCAAAAATTAATATAAGTCAAGTAAAGAATGAAAAAGCTATAATTTTTTTGTCTAAAAGAACATTTTAAGCATGCAGAATGAAAAACCATTGGGAAAAATTAACTTACAACTTAAAGAATGAAAAATCCATAATTTTTTGTCCAAAATAATATTTTAAGCATGAAGAATGAAAAAAAATTGGGGAAAATAACTAACAACTATTATACTAATTACCTCAACTTTATGAAAACTAAGACAACTATGTTGTGCATTCTTGTCCACTTCATCACTATCAATATTGATAGCTCTATTGACATCATGAAGGTATTTTTGTTTCCCTATTGATTTGATAAAATTTCTTTGCATGTGGTTTAAACATCATGCAAAACAATATACAAAGCATTCAATAGTCAAGTAAATAATGCAACATATAAATTTTTCAAACAAGAAGAAATGAGATCAATAGAGCCTCTTACCTCATCTGAATCCATGGATTTATGCTCATTACATGCAAAAACTATAGGGTTAATAGAGGCAACCAACTACGAAACTTGTTGAGTGAGACTAAATATGCAACTCATTACCTTTTGGTACCCTAGTTCATTTGAGTTAACATGATCTAGATAGGCTCCTATTGGGCATTGAACAAATGGGTGTGAAATATCTGTTGATAAACTAGATTTCCACTTCATCCTACTCTTAGATTTACTATGATCTAGTGCTACCATATAATTGAAAATATCTTCTGCACCTGTTTCTCTATTACCATTTTCTACCTAAAATAAAATGTTAATTTCAACATATAGTCAGTTCAATAAAAAATTGAAAAAAATAAAACAACGTAAATTGAACCAAAAATCCATACACTCACTAGTGGAGCCTTTGTTTTCTTCCCCTCTGTGGTTGGTTTATCTTCGTTATTTTTTGACTGGTTTGGGTATTGGGGGTTTTTCTTTCTGAGTGTTGACTTGTTATCAATGGTGATCAATCACTTAAGCCATATTTTATCCCTCTTTGGCTGTAACTTTACCGGCCCCTTTTACCTGTCCTTTCGGTTTGCGTTGTGACCTTTGCATCCCTATGATTTTAGGTCGACTATTTCTTACAACTTAACCATTGAATCATTTTTTGACCCCATGGGTTCTTTCCCTATCCGCCTAGTCGGTCCCCATCTTTAAAGTAACTGTTTCACATTTGCAAATTGTATTAAATGATGGATGTAGTGAATTTGATCTTGACCATTCATTGCACACCTCGCAAGGTTTGTGCTTACGTCATGGGAAATACTGTGAGGCTTGCGAGATGGTGCCACCTGTTGTGTAACTTGGTGGGGCCAGGTTTTGAGTGCTGACCAATGGATGGATGCTGATGCTGATAGCTATTTACTTTCTGATGCATATCGGTCATCCCTCGCTGACCTCATGCAATTAAAACTTCAGTTTCAATAATGTTGTGAGTTACACGATGTGTTGACGCATGGGCACCGGTGTTATCGATCAATGAACCTGATCGGATCCGTTATGTGTTGATGTGGTACCTAATGGGCAGTTTTCTTGCTCACTTGTTGACTGGAAGGAGGATGTGTCATTTTCAAACCATTTTTGACCAAATCTGGGTCGTCCGCCTAGCCAATTGTGTTTTTGATCAACAACTTGTTTTCAAATGAACTGGTGTTGTACTATAGCCGTTCTATCTTGCGCGAGCGAATAGTAATGGTCAAGTTTGACTCGGCCTGCGTAATTAAATGCCAAATAACCAGTGAACTGCTATTTCAGTATTGCATTTTGGTTTGTAAGAATTCTTCGATGCTTAGGGAGGCGGCTATTATCTCAGTTCTCCATTATCGCGGCATTTGATGCTTTGCAAAATAAACTGTAAGTGATACATACACCTTCTCTTGTGTTTTCAGAATATGTTAGCATTGCCTATTGAATAATTGGTGATTATTTCCCTTTCGATTCCTGTTGAATTGTTAAGCAAATTGACTGTTAGAGCTTATATAGGTCATTGCTAGTGATTTTTGTGAGCATAAAAGAACTTTTTGTAATGGTAGTCGAAAGCAAGGTGTAATTGTTTGTCTATGGACCCGTGATTTAGGAAGGTTTAATGGATAAACAGTGTACAATTTGTGATGCCAAATTGTCATACACTGGTTGGTAGTTGTTTTCCAATTGGTTTGGAAATAGAAATTTGTTGATTTATTTGTGTAATCCATGGAGATTGGACTTGGGTAAGCTGGTGGTACCCAATGTCTACGAGGATGTAGACTTATTAAAGGATATTGCTGCAAGGTACAACCCTGTGACTCGAATTTTCAGAACACATCTTGGCAAGCCAATGATTAAAGTAACCAAGGAGGAAATTGCAAAGATTTTTGGTTTGCATAAATGGAGCTAGGATATGATTCCCATCAAATTGGAGGTCTTCAGGGAGGAATACAGAAACACCTAGGTTTTGATCAAGACATCCATTTTGATACCCCATTTGGCTGTGTCGGGAAGAGGAAAAAATCAGAAAAAAGTTGTTATTGGCAGGAATGGGCTTGAACCTTTCCCAATAGACTATTTCACCCCCCATTTTAAGAAGACTGTTTGTGCATTATGTCAAGTTCTAGGGATTTATTAGAAGAAAACTTTTCCTATAGAGGTAATGTATATGGTTGTAAACCTCCAACACCCTGGTTATAATGTGGTATATGATTATTCCACTCACCTTGCAGATAACATGCATTCTAGCTTAGCAACTTTGAAGTTGGGAAAGAATTGGGTAAAATTCAAATGGTTTTCATTGCTAATTCATATGTTTTTATATAGGGGCCAGAAGGTATTTGAGAAAGATATGGAATTGAAGAAGATGGAAGGAGATATTGAAATGCCTATCCAATATTGGACTAGAGTCTTAGACGTGCATGATCATAAGTTTGATTATGTCACCTTTCATAATATTTTTGGATCCAAGTTGAGAAAGGCCTTAGTTGTTGATACCCCTAAGATTCCAAAGGAGATCCATGAATTCCTAAGACCTATGGAGAGGAGTACCCTGAGATAAGAATTGAAGAAAGGCCTACCTACTAGCCTTAGGGGAAGATAAAGGTGTTTTCAAGGAGGAAGAGAAGTAGGACAGAGGAGGTTACGATGAGTGGTGCATCATCCATCCCAAGGCAATCAGTGCCCAATATTATCGATCTGGATTCACCTTTGAAGATTTCAGAACATATTAACCCATCATCCCCAAAGAGGCATAGAACTGAAAATGTGAGGGATGTTGGCCAAAAGGGTAATGATGAGGATGATATCATTGTAACTCTGGATGAAATAAATCTAGAGATGCCACTAGATCCAGCTGACATTACAACGAGCTCAGGAGCCATCACCCTAATATTGGGAAAGGATGAGATTAAAGAAATTACAAATAGTGATGATTTGAAGATGGAGGCTTGTAAAGAGTTCATGATGGATGACTCTTTTATTCATACTCGTGCTTTTGAAGATTTTGTATGGAGAGCTCATCTCTCATCATATACTAAGAAGGTAGCGCATGAGAGAAGTTTGCATCCAAAGCTTCCAGAGAAAGTAATTCAGTGAAGGTTCAAAGTGCAAATGAAGGAGAAGTTTAAGTAAATCACACTAGAATAGGGTAGGGCATTGTTTCAAAAGTGTGGGATATTGCTACTCCTTGAATGGGACATTGATGATGCTATGGTATTTGACACAGTAAGAAGGGCCAATAAGTTGCTTCTTGCAATAGAGGAGGAGGCTGCATTGGCACTTAAAGGATCAACCTTCAGTGAGGAGTGGGATTCTCTGGCAATATGGTCACTATCCATAGGGTCTCAAAAACCTATTGTTGTTGAACCGTCCGATTTTAGTGGTCATTTGATTGTGAAAAGAGTTGATGATACCCCTTCATAGGAGGCTGTTGACATGGTTGTGAATGTTTCCAAATTCGCTAAGGCAACTATGGAGGATTTAACTAAAAGCTGAGATACTTTGAGGAACCAGTATAGTGACATTATTATTGAGTATAATAAGAGTCAGCAAAGGGTGGCAGAATTGGAAACTAAAATGGCCTTATTAAGACAACAGATGGAAACCTTCAGGTGTCAAAAGTAGGCTAGCTCAAGCCAAATTATTTCGGACCCACCACTAGACCAACCCCAAACTTGGGCTATTGTCCCGTATAATATGGAAAAAGTGCCCATTGTAGTTGAAAAGGCCAGTACATTGAGTGAAGATCCTTCTAGGGAAAAGTTGATCCAGCAGGTTGAAGAATATAAGGAGATGGTGAACCAAATCCAGGATGCAGTAGGAAGGAATAATTCAGAAATTGTTGATACTCTGCTAAGGCATTTACATAAACGGGTCCCGAGTAAGTTGAATTGTGTTCATGCAAATTATGCCTTGATGTTGCAAGCACTCGAATTGTTTCCAAGGGACAGAGAATTGGCTATCTCTTTGTTAAATAGATGGGGCCCTAGAATGGAGAAGTTAAAATTTATGGTAGTTGGGGCAAAATAGCATGGGAACAAATATCCTACGGTCATGAAAACATATCAATTTGTTAAGAATATTGTCGAGAAAAAGTTCCAGGGGTCTTCTGCTCCTATCGAGTCCAATATCAAAGCATTGAAGGATATTTATGATGGAAAGGATTTGACTCCACTACCTCATATTCTGCATAGTCAGGATAGTGTCAAGCCTTTGCAGGCGAGGAAGGAGAAAATGAATGGTATAATGACAGCCCAAACTCATGAGATATGAAAAAATGCTGATATTCACATGTTGGAAATTACTTTAGAAAAGTTAACATTTGTCATTACTTTCCTGGAAAACTTTGATAAGACAGCCACGTCATTGATGATAAAGCATGTACCTTATCGAAAAATGGTGGACCGGGTGGTGGCTTTCAATTGGCTGTCTGAGGAGGATTTCGAGTCATGAAAAAAGGTGTTCATTGATGAACTTGAATTATAAATAATTGAGACAAGAATTGTAATTTGGTCATGTAAAATATAGGTCTAGCCTTGGGTATTATATTTTAAAATGCATTCTCTTTCCGGATTCAGGTGCAAATTGTTCAAATAAAATCAGTGCATAGAACGGTTAAAAGATGCTTTGGTGTCAAGGGATCGACACTTGGAACAATGCCTTTCCTTCCTCCACAATAAACTAATGATCATTTTTGTTTTGGGATTTCCTTCTCTTACCAAGAAAATGATGTAAAATTAACTGATTAGTGATTAGCGGTCCAGTAAAAAGTGGACATGTGTATTCTCCGACCTGAAGCTTGTTAGCTCCCTTGTTTTTATAAAAGGGAATTCAGGGCCGAGAAAGAGGTCTGTTGAAATTACTTAAGATACATAAGATAAGAGTCAAGTAGTAAAAAGAGAAGAATATATCCAGGTTTTGAAGCTTTGAGTCTCTTTTGAGAACTTAGTAAATCATGGGGTTCTTGAGCATACTTATGTTAACCTTGTGATTGTTTTGAGTCTATTTTCTCTCCTATTGTAATAGTTTGCATGAAATATTAATGAAGTATGTATCAAAGATGATTTTTATTCATTTCCATTTGTTATTTATTGTGGATTATGTTTGACTATAGCTCTGGTTCAATGGACCTGTTAAATGCTTTAGTTGTCCAATAAGTTTATGCGAATTAACACATAGGATTTATCAAGGACTAATAAACTCAAGTATTGATGTATGGATGGTAATGCTATGCATACAAATCATAGATGCTTTAGATGAAAGTTACCCTATAGTTTAGTTCCTGGTTTGACTTCGTGCTCTAGGATATGGCACTAGAACTCTGACTGCTTCTCGTCCTTGTATTTTTTGTTATAGCTTCAGGAAAATTCAGTTGAATAACTCATAACAACACTCTTAGGTGTTATTTCAATTCCTTGTTGAGTAGAGCCGAGCTCTTCTAAAAAATAGCCAATTTCTTGAAGGTTTATCTCGTTTGACATAGACATGAATTTATTTATTGTTTATCCACGTATGAGAAAATCATTCTTATCATGAATGAAAATATATTTTAGGAACACCCTCTTGGATCTTACAAAGTTTGAAGTGTAGCAGAGATAACAGTTTTATTATTATCTTCTTGTTAAGTTGGCACGGTGCCTTCAGGACTTTAATAATTGAGTATGACAAGCTCATATAAGCTCTTGTGGGTTCTGCTTGGGTTGTTATAAAAAAACACCAACACTCACTATAAATTTTTCCTTTTTGGCATGCAACCTACCTCAACCAAATGTATATCCAACCCTCACATTATCTCTTGCTCTCTTACCTCTGTTACTCTTTGCCAAATTTCATTAGAATGCATAATTTCTCTCAATGCCTCCAACTTTTTGGGAGATAGAGTGTTGTCTAACCTCTCTTTTTCCTCCATTATTTTTTTTCTATAGTTGTATCTAAAATTATTCATCAAAATTCTCATCTTTTTCTTGTAATATTTTCTAGAAATTTGTCCACTGGTTGTCTCAAAAGAATTTTCCATTTTTCGTATAACATTTTCCACAACTCGTGGATCTTTCTCCTTAAAACTTGATTTTAAAATATCCAAATGGGCCCTACATCTTACACCCAACTCGGTGACCCACTTTGTAGTATTTGGCCCAATGGGCTCACCATCTCTCAATACCTCAAGCAAGAATGACTTCTTTCCTTCTAATTTTCTTTCTTTTACATCCCTCTTTGTAGATCTATAAAAATCTTGACTCAATCTTTGTCTTTAGAAAAAATAATCCACATCTTCTATTAAATTACCACTACTAGTATTTTTTGTTGATCCACTAGTTCCATCAAAATTTCTAGATGCAACAAGTGCACTCTAAGGCACAAGAGATGTCAAGCTAAGAAACTTGAAAGAAATGCCCAAAAGAAGAGGGTTGAGAATATGAGGGAAGAGGCATCTAAGAGAAAATCCTTCAAAGAAAGGGTGGCTAAAGCAGTTGCTAAAAGGGCATGTGAAGTACCTAAAGTAACAATCTCAATGGGAGTTTCTTCTACTCCTACATATACTTCATCTACTTTGTCTACCAGAGGTGCAGATGCATCTGTGGGATCTAAGAAGGTAACCTTTCAAGACCATGGGAAAGACCATATTGTCCAGTCTAGGAAAATTTCTCAAGGTTTTTCAAATTACAAACATTCTGCTAATACTAATTATGAATTAAATAGTCTGGTAGGCAAAGGGATGGGAACTGATCTTAGATGATTGGATTTCCCACAGAATCTTGAGCTCTTGAGGTTACAACTATTGAATGATCAATTACAATTTGATCTGAGAAAATTTGAAATAGAAGTTGCTAATGCCGAGGTGTCTTGGAGGATAGCCTTTCTCAAGATGTCTTCAGAAAACCCTCAAGCTTCTAGTTCGGGTAATGGTGAAAATGAGTCATTAAACAAGAAGTCTGAGAAGGAATCCTATACAGAGGGTTGTGGTGGTAATCAAGGTGGTGGAAGTGGGGGTGGCCATAAGATTATCAGCTCATATTCAAAAAATGGAGATACAAGCACTTCTAAGGTTAAGTAATCAGATAGTGTTGATAAACGTAAGGTGGGGATGACAAGAAAGATATTGAACAACACATTACCTCTAGAAATGGACGTGGAGGCAGGGCATCTCAAGTTGATAGATATAGGCAGTTGTGCATTGATAATATTAGGGGATATCCAAATCTAGTCCCAGATAATGCACGAAAACATCTCCCAAAATTCACGGGAAATAATGCTTTCAGTGGAGAAGACCATTTGAAAGCTTTTAAGGCTTTGTTGAAGATTTTGAACTTTGGGATGATGATGTGGCTATGAAATATTTTATGCAATCATTGGTGGAGGATGCTAGGGACTGGTAGAGAGGATTACCTAATGGTAGTATTGATTCGAGAGATGCCTTTTATAGAGTTTTTAGGGAGTAGTATTGGGATCAGACTAATCCTATATTCAAGTTGAATGACTTCAACAATATTACTAAGGGGCACAATGAATTGGTTACTGAATTTAATGACTGTTTCCAAAAGGCTATGACAAGAGTGCCTGCATATCTAATATCCAATGAAAGTTCATGTCTAGTTGTATACTGTAATGCCTATGATGCTAAAATGTGCTATCTACTAAGAGATAAAGATCCTCAAAATTTAACGCAGGCATATAAGATGGCTGTTAATATTGAAAATAATAGAAGGGCTTCGGGTAAAGTGGGAAGAAGAGAGGATCCGAAGAATTTTAAAAGCGTGAGAAATCAAATAGAGAAGGTTGGTAAACCTACTCCAGCTGATGATAAGATAGATCAAGTTATTACTCTGTTACAGAAACAAGCAAAGAATGATAAGCCTCCCTTCCAGAGAAATGATAGACCCCCAAGGTTACAATATTATCCTTACAATACAAATTGGAATAATGGTAAAACCATTCAAGGAAATCAAAAACATAACCAAATCCCACCTGATCCTCTACAAAGGCAGTCTGTGAATAATGTAGAAAATTTATTATGGTGTGAGATATGCAAAATGCCACATTCTCCACAACAGTGTGCAGTAGCACAATCAATGCTGGACTCTTAGGATGATCAGGAAGACTCCCAACCTCCCCAAGACCAAGACACAATGACCAATGTATTGTTAGGACCAGCTAATTTGGCCTATGAGGATTATTCCTCAAAAGATGAGCCTTGTGCCTAGGATGTTGATGCTCAAATGCAACAAAATGACATATATCATCAGCAAGTGTTTCCAAATGAAGAAGACGATGATGATTGTTTTGTGAATGAGTTTGAGATAGATGATATGGTGTTAAGGAGACCTTCTGATGAAGAAATTGAAAAATATACTGTGGCTTTAGTTGCTAGGGCAAGGAACAATATACAACTGAGAAATAGGATCATCCCTGGTGATTCTGGTAAACCTTGCAGTCTATTCATAAAGGAGGAGGTAATTAAGCCAAAAGCAAGTTTGGAGGCCAAGAATATTGATCCAAAGCCTAAGGAGATAAGAGAACCCAGGATATGGGCAAAAAAGGTGGATAAGGCCAAATAAAATGGTGAAGTTATACTTCAAAATAGTAAGGATAGTAACCAGAGGTCTTCTGGTAAAGAAATTTTGAAGGGGAAAGAAACGGTAATTTTTGAAAAAACATTCTTTCCTGATTTACCTAAGAATACCTCAATAGATATGTTCCAAGTGCTTTTGCAAGTTAAGTTTACTGTTCCTTTCCTAGAAATGATGAGGATAGATGATCATAAAGACAATACAGTTGCACTCATAAATAGTATTTCCACAAAAATAAAAGATGAAGTGGCATCTAATAAAAATGATATAGAAAAGAAAAATACAATGGAAGAAGGTACTACAAAAAGTCCGCAAATATATTTGGGGACTATAGTTATAGCTAACCCAAATCAGGTCAATCCTTTTTTCTTGAGCTTGATAATTGATGGAAAAATTCTAAGAAATTGCATGATTGACTCAGGAGCATCTAACAATGTGATGCCAGTAAAAATAATGCATGCAATGGGGTTGATAGTTGATGGTACATATGGTAAGTGCTATGCAATGTACTCTAGGGAAGTACCTATTATAGATACTATAAACGATGTTTTGTATAGATTATCAGTCTTTCCTAAAAAAGAATTACATATGAGTGTTATAGTGGTGGATATTCCACCAACCTATGGTATGCTATTGTCTCAGCCTTGGAGTGCTTTAATGGGTGGAAGTATATAGTGTGACTTTTCTTTTGCCACCTTTTCTATTGAACAGAAAGATGTTAAGGTTGATAGAGAGAAAAGAGCTCCCCACATGATTGAAAATGTGGAGGACCCATTAGAACCTATCAGAATTAACTTTGTAGAAATTGATTTGGATAACTTTCATGTTGAGGAGGATAAAATAGAAGAACATACTCGACCAACACCTATTGATAAAGAAGCTTCAAAGGAATTATCAAAAGGAGATTTATGGATCATGCATTTTGATGGAGCTTGCTCCAAAGAAGGCTCAGGAGTAGGAATATATTTTGTTTCACCCCAAGGTAAGACTTTCAAGTATTCATTCTTACTGCAATTCTCTTGTACAAATAATGTTGCTGAGTATGAAGCTCTCATACTCGGTCTGAAGATAGCTTCAAAACACGATATTAAGGTGTTAAAAGTTTTGGGATATTTTGAATTGGTGGTTTCCCAAATACGATCTCACTTTGTAGCTAAAGATAAGAGGCTCAGACAATACTGAAATGTAGTATGGGACATTATTGAAGGATTTAATGCTTTTGGCATTGAATGGATTGAAACAGGACAAAATGCTAGAGCAAATTTACTAGCCAATATTGTTGTTAAACTTGATGATGTCAATTTTGGTGGCATATCAAAAATAGAAGTACAAACTAGGCCTATAGTGCTTGATAATGTATGCAACTGGCAAGTATTTGATGATGATATTGATATTCTAAAGTTTTTGCATTATGTAGATCAATATGAAAGCCAGGAAATTGATTTTGGTTCATTTGTAACTAATGTTGATGGTAAGGAGACCTTATTCGGAAATGAGGTTATCCAACTTAAAACTAATACTATCCCTAGAGGTTTGGTTGCACTTGAGAGGGTGTTTAATGGCCTTGATATTTCAAAATCTAAGTAAGCACCATCTCATAAGGATGACCTAGAAGAAGTAAACCTTGGAATAGATAATACTCCTAAGAATGTTTACTTTGGAAATAAAATGAAGCCTCATGTTAGAAGCATGTTGATTACTTCGCTTCAGAAATATAGACATCTTTTTGCTTGGTCGTATGAAGACTTGAAGGCATACAGGGAGAATTTGTTTCAGCATGAGATCCCACTAAAGCCTGATATAAAGCCTTTCAGGCAAAAACAAAGACCTATCAATCCTACTCTGCAACCTAAAATGTAAGATCTTGCTAAATTAAGGGAAGCAGGAATTATTAAACCAATTAGACATTCATCTTGGGTCTCTAATTTGGTACTTGTTAGAAAAAAGAATGGGGATATTAGGCTATGTGTTGATTTTAGGAACTTGAATATGGCTTCTTTAAAAGACAATTACCCTTTGCCTAATATGGAGGCTATGTTGCATAAGGTCATAGGTTGTGAATTATTATCATTAATGGATGAATTTTCTAGTTACAATCAGGTCATTGTTAAGGAGACTGAGCAACTTAAGACTGCTTTCACCATGCCATGGGGTACATATGTGTATGTTAGAATGCCTCTTGGATTCATAAATGCTGGTGTGACCTTTCAAAGAGCAATGGATCTGGCTTTTGTGGATTTTATTGATCTTTTCCTTCCAACCTATCAAGATGACCTTACTACTCACAACAATAAAGAAGAGGACCATTGTGCCCATTTGGAAAAGATATTTGTTAGAGCTTTGGAATATGGGGTATCCCTGAATCCTAGAAAATGTACATTTGGGGTGAAAGAAGGAAAATTGCTAGGACATATTGTTTCAAAAGATGGAATCCAGGTTGACCCTGAAAGAGTGGCTGATATTGACAAGATCATACAACCAAAAAATGTGAAAGGTATCCAGTCTTTCTTTGGACAAATTTTTTTTTTAAGAAGATTTGTCACTAACTTTGCTGAAATTGTCCGCCAATATCTAAGATGTTGAGGAAAGGAGAAAAAATAATATGGATAGGGGACCATCTGAAGCCTTTCAGGCTATCAAAGATGCAATCAAGCAGGAACCTATCCTCAAATCCCCAGATTATTCAAAACCATTCCAGTTATTCTCTTTTGCTTCTTTTCATACTATAGCTGGTGTACTGTTACAAAAGAACAATGATGGTTTTGAGCAGCCAATTGCATTTTTTAGTAAATCATTGCAAGCTGCAGAGTTTAAATATGACACATTTGAGAAGCAGACATATGCCTTGGTAAAGGCATTAAAATATTTCAAACCTTACCTAATGGGAGCAGTTGTTGCTTATGTACCAATAGCTGCAGTCAAAGATATCTTCACCCAGCAAGAAACTACAGGTAGAAGGTGCAAATGGATTAACAGAATCCAAGAATTTAATATTGACATACATATTACTAAGCTTGTAAGGGGTCAAGGCCTAGCCAAATTAATGGTTGAGGCAAATCTAGAAGTCAATCAGATTAACCATATAGAGCAACAGAATGTTGCACCTATTTGTGACATGCAGACCTGTGGATGGTATAGGAGGATTGTGGAGTACTTGCAGACAATGCAATGTCCTGAAGGTATGCCCCTTACTAAAAAGAGAACTCTTAAATTACAAGCAATTAGATATGTCATTATAGATGATGATGAGCTATTGTGGAGAAACCTTGAGGGCATTATACTTAGATGTGTGGATGGAGATCAAGTTGAGGATCTGCTGGTAGAAATGCAAAAGGGAGTTTGTGGAGGACACTATATGGCTAAAAAAATAGCCAATAAAATTATAAGAGTAGGATATTGGTGGCCTACTATATTCAAAGATGCACATAGATACGTTAAAAGATGTGATGCCTATCAAAGATTCACCGAAAAGTTGAAGTTTTCTAGCAATTTACCATTAAGACCTGTGTCTGTTTCTGCTCCTTTCCAGCAATGGAGCATAGATTTTATAGGGGAAATATTTGAAAAATCCAGTGGGGGACATGCATGGATACTGGTAGCTACAAATTATTTCACCAAGTGGATTGAAGCAATTCCAACTAGAAGGGCCACAAGCAAAGTTGTTATTGACTTCTTAACTGAAAATATTTTAAGCTGATTTGGGGTACCTAACAAAATTGTGTTAGACAATGCAATGTGTTTCAGATCAGAAGAATTTGTAATTTTTGCAATCAGTATGGCATCATTGTTTTATATTCAGCCCCATATCACCCTCAAGGAAATGGACAGGAAGAATCTAGCAACAAGAGCTTGATGAATATTATCAAGCACATAATAGAAAAGAACAAGAGGGCGTGGGATTCAAAACTAAAGCTGGCACTATGGGCTGATAGGACTACTGTTAAAAAGGCAATTGGTCATTCACCTTTCAATTTAGTCTATGGAGTGGAGGCATGCATTCCTCAGAATAACTTACTAAAAATGTATAAATTTGTGTAGGAATACGATGATGATGTGTGTGACAAAATGCAACTTAGGATGGAAGAGTTGAGTCAAATAGATGAGATTAGAAGGGAGGCACATAAGAGAAATGAGAAGTTGTAGCTTTAGGTGAAGCACCTCTATGATAGAAAGGCAGTGGAGAGGAAATTTGATGTTGGAACTATGGTACTGCTCTGGAATGCTAGGTCAGAAGACAAGGTCAAACATGGCAAGTTTGATCCCCTCTGGTTGGGCCCTTATATTGTTATGGATACACATGGGAAAGATTCATATTTTCTATAAGCACTTATGGGTGAGATTCTTGAGCTGCCAGTACATGGACAGTTCTTGAAATACTATTTATCTTATACAAGTTATGGATACACATGGGAAAGATTCATATTTTCTACAAGCGCTTATGGGTGAGATTCTTGAGCTTCCAGTACATGGACAGTTCTTGAAATAGCTCTTTTCCTTGTACGTCGTGCAGTCCTGTAAATACTATATATATGTTGGTCGTTTTGTTTTACTTTTTGTTTATTCACCTTGTCCGGGCTTGTTCCTCATTTTTGTTCTCTCTTGGTTTTGTCTGGTCTATGTAACCAAAGATTTTGGATTCTTTCTATGCCCAAAGGGGGCATACATCCCCAGTCAAAGCCACTAGTGGAGATTTTATTTTCTTCCCCTCTCTGGTGGTTTTATCTTCATTATTTTTTGACTGGTCTGGGTATTGGGGGTTTTTCTTTTTGAGTGTTGACTTTTTATCGGTGGTGATCAGTCACTTATGTCATATTTTATCTCTCTTTGGTCATAACTTTTCCAGCCCCTTTTACCTATCCTTTCAGTTTGTGTTGTGACCTTTGTGTCCCTATGATTTTCGGCCGACTATTTTTTACAACTTAACCATTGAATCATTTTTTGACCCCATGGGTTCTTTCCCCGTCTGCCTAGTCGGTCCCCTTCTTTAAAGTAACTATTTTGCATGTGCAGATTGTATTAACTGATGGATGCAGTGACTTTGATCTTGACCATTCATTGCACACCTTGCAAGGTTTGTGCTTACACCACGGGAAATGGTACGAGGCTTGTGAGATGCTGCCACCTATTGTGTAACTTGGTGGGGCCAAGTTTTGAGTGTTGACCGATGGACGAATGTTGATGCCGACAGCTATGTACTTTTTGATGCATCTCGGTCGTCCCTCACTAACCTTGTGCAATTAAAACTTCAGTTTCAATAATGTTGTGAGGTACATGATGTTTTTACGTGTGGGCGTCATTGTTATCGATCAATGAACATGGTGGGACCCATTCCATGCTGATGTGGTACCTAATGGGTAGTTTTCTTGCTTGCTTGTTGATTGGAAGGAGGATGTGTCATTTTCAAACCGTTTTTGACCAAATCATGGCCATCCACTTGGCCACCTATGTTTTTGATCAGCGACTTGTTTTCAAATGAACTGGTGCTGTACTATAGCCGTTCTATCTTGCGCGAGCAAATAGTAATGGTCAAGTTTGACTCGGCCTGCGTAATTAAATTCCAAATAACCAGTGAACTTCTATTTCAATATTGCATTTTGGTTTGTAAGAATTCTTTGGTACTTAGGGAGGCAGCTATTATCTCAATTCTCCATTATCACGACATTTGATGCTTTGCAAAATAAATCATAAGTGATACACACGCTTTCTCTTGTGTTTTCAAAATATGTTAGCATTGCCTATTGAAATATTGGCGATTATTTCCTTTTCGATTCCTGGTGAATTGTTAAGAAAATTGGCTGTTAGAGGTTATATAGGTCATTGCTAGTGATTTTTTTGAACATAAAAGAACTTTCTGTAATGGCAGTCGAAAGAAAGGTGTAATTATTTATCATTTAAAGAAAAAACCCTAGTTCGAATTACCATTTGTTTAAAATATATGGCACCCAAGGCACGAACTGCTGGTCCTGAGGCTACGCCTAGGGGTTATTCACAAGATATTATTGATTTGTTGAAACCTTCTATCAGAAAAAAGTAGGATGGAAGGGTATTGTTCTATGGAACCATGATTCAGGAAGGTTTAATGGATAAACAATGTACAATTCGTGATGCCGAATTGTCGTACATTGGTTGGCAGTTGTTTTCCAATTGGTTTGGAAATAGAAATTTGTCGGTTCCTTTGTGTAATCCATGGAGATTGGACCTGGGTAAGTTGGTGGTACCCAATGTCTATGAGGATGTAGACTTATTAAAGGATATTTCTACAAGGTACGAACCTATGACTTGAATTGTCATAACACATCTTGGCAAGCCAATGATTAAAGTAACCAAGGAGGAAATTGCAAATATTTTTGGTTTGCATGAATGGAGCTAGGATATGATTCCCATCAAATTGGAGGTCATTAGGGAGGAATACATAAACACCAAGGGTTTAATCAGGAGATCCCTTTTGATACCCCATTTGGCTACGTTAGGAAGAGGAAAAAATCAGAAAAAAAGTTGTTATTGGCAGGAATGAGCTTGAACCTTTCCCAATAGACTATTTGGGCCCCCATTTTAAGAAGACCACCTATGCATTATGTCAAGTTCTAGGGATTGATTTGAAGAAAACTTTTCCTATAGAGGTAATGTATATGGCTGTAAACCTCCAACACCCTAGTTATAATGTGGTATATGATTTTTCCACTCACCTCATAGAGAACATGCATTTTGGCTTAGCAGCTTTGAAGCTGGGAAATAATTGGGTAAAGTTCAAATGGTTTTCATTGCTAATTAATATGTTTTTATATAGGGGCCAAAAGGTATTTGAGAAATATATGGAATTGAAGAAGATGGAAGGAGATATTGAAATGCCTATCCAATATTGGACTAGGGTCCTGGACATGCATGATGATAAGTTTGATTATGTCACCTTTCATAATATTTTCGGATCCAAGTTGAGAAATGCCTTAGTTGTTGATCCCCCTAGGATTGCAAAGGAGATCCATGACTTCCTAAGACCTATGGAGAGGAGTACCCTGAGATAAGAATTGAAGAAAGGCCTACTTACCAGCCTCAGGGGAAGATAAAGGTATTTTCAAGGAGGAAGAGAAGTAGGAGAGAGGAGGTTATGATGATTGATGCATCATCCATCCCAAGGCAATCAGTGTGCGATATTATTGATTTGGATTCACCTCCGAATATTTCAGAACAAATTAACCCATCATCCCCAAAGAGGTATCAAACTGATAGTGTGAGGGATGTTGGCCAAAAGGGTAATGATGAGGATATCATTATAACTCCGGATGAAATAAATCTGGAGATGCCACTAGATCCAACTGACATTGCAACGAGCTCAGGAGCCATCACCCATAATTGGGGAAGGATGAGATTAAAGGAATTATAAATAGTGATGATTTGAGGATGGAGGCTTGTAAAGAGTTCATGATGGATGACTCTTTTATTCATACTCGTGATTTTGAAGATTTTGTATGGAGAGCTCATCTCTCATCATATACTGAGAAGGTAGCACATGAGACAAGTATGCATCCAAAGCTTCCAGAGCAAGTAATTTAGTCAAGGGTCAAAGTGCAAATGAAGGAGAAGTTTAAGGAAATCACACTAGAACAGGGTAGGGCATTGGTTCAAAAGTGTGGGATATTGCTACTCCCTGAATGGGATATTGCTAATGTTATGGTATTTGAAATAGTAAGAAGGGCCAATAAGTTGCTTCTTTCAATAGAGGAGGAGGCTACATTGGCACTTAAATGATCAGCCTTCAGTGAGGAGTGGGATTCTCTGGCAATATGGTCACTATCCACAGGGTCTCAAAAACCTATTGTTGTTGAAACATCTGATTTTAGTGGTCATTTGATTGTGAAAAGAGTTGTTGATACCCCTACATTGGAGGCTGTCGACATGGTTGTGAATGTTGGCAAATTCGGTAAGGCAACTATGGAGGATTTAACTAAAAGCTGAGATACTCTGAGGAACCAATATAATGACATTATTATTGAGTATAATAAGAGTTAGCAAAGGGTGGAAGAATTGGAAACTGAAATGGCCTTATTAAGACAATAGATGGAAACCTTGAGGTCTCAAAAGCATGCTAGCTCTTGCCAAATTATTTTGGATCCGCTAGTAGATCAACCCCAACCTTTTGAATAGGTTCAATATTGGGCTATGGTCCCATATAATATGGGACAAGTGCCCATTGCAGTTGAAAAGGCCAGTACTTTGAGCGAAGATCCTTCTAGGGAAAAGTTGATCCAGCAAGTTGAAGAATATAAGAAGATGGTGAAAAAAATCCAGGATGCAATAGGAAGGAATAATTCATAAATTGTTGATACTGTGTTAAGGCATTTACATAAACGGGTCCAGAGTAAGCTGAATGGTGTTCATGTAAATTATGCCTTGATGTTGCAAGCACTCGAATTGTTTCCAAGGGACAGAGGATTGGCTATCCCTTTGTTAAATAGATGGGGCCCTAGAATGGAGAAGTTAAAATTTATGGCGGTTGGGGCAAAACAACATGGGAACAGATATCCTATGGTCATGACAACATATCAATTTGTTAAAAATATTGTCGAGCAAAAGTTCCAAGGGTTTGTTGCTCCTATGGAGTCAAAAATCAAAGCATTGAAGGATATTTATGATGGAAAGGATTTGACTCCACTACCTCATATTCTGCATAGTCAGGATAGTGTCAGGCCTTTGCAAGCGTGGAAGGAGAAAATGAATAATATAATCACTACCCAGACTCATGAGATATGCAAAAATGATGATATTCACATGTTGGAAAACACTTTAGAAAAGTTATCATTTGTCATTAGTTTCCTAGAAAACTTTGATAAGACAACCACTTCATTGATGATAAAGTATGTACCTTATCGAAAAATGGTGGACCGGGTGGTGGCTTTCAATTGGCCGTCTGAGGAGGATTTTGAGTCATGGAAAAAGGTGTTCATTGATGAACTTGAATTATAAATAATTGAGACGAGAATTGTAATTTGGTCATGTAAAATATAGGTCTAGCCTTGGGTATTATATTTTAAAATGCATTCTCTTTCTAGATTCAGGTGCAAATTGTTCAAATAAAATCAGTGCATAGAACGGTTAAAAGATGCTTTGGTGTCAAGGGAGCGACACTTGGAACAACACCTTTCCTTCCTCCACAATAAACTAATGATCATTTTTGTTTTGGGATTTTCTTCTCTTACCAAGAAAATGATGTAAAGTTAACTGATTTGGGATTAGCGGTCCAGTAAAAAGTGGACATGTGTATTCTTCGGCCTGAAGCTTGTTAGCTCCCTTGTTTTTATAAAAGGGAATTCAGGGCCGAGAAAGAGGTCTGTTGAAATTACTTAAGATACATAAGATAAGAGTCAAGTAGTAAAAAGAGAAGAATATATCCAGGTTTGAAGCTTTGAGTCTCTTTTGAGAACTTAGTAAATCATGCGGTTCTTGAGCATACTTATGTTAACCTTGTGATTGTTTTGAGTCTATTTTCTCTCCTATTGTAATAGTTTGCATGAAATATTAATGAAGTATGTATCAAAGATGATTTTTATTCATTTCCATGTGTTATTTATTGTGGATTATGTTTGACTATAGCTCTGGTTCAATGGACCTGTTAAATGCTTTAGTTGTCCAATAAGTTTATGCGAATTAACACATAGGATTTATCAAGGAGTAATAAACTCAAGTATTGATGTATGGATGGCAATGCTATGCATACAAATCATAGATGCTTTAGATGAAAGTTACCCTATAGTTCAGTTCCTAGTTTGACTTCGTGCTCTAGGATATGGCACTAGAACTCTGACTGCTTCTCGTCCTTGTATTTTTTGTTATAGCTTCAGGAAAATTCAGTTGAATAACTCATAACAACACTCTTAGGTGTTATTTCAATTCCTTGTTGAGTAGAGCCGAGCTCTTCTAAAAAATAGCCAATTTCTTGAAGGTTTATCTCGTTTGACATAGACATGAATTTATTTATTGTTTATCCACGTATGAGAAAATCATTCTTATCATGAATGAAAATATATTTTAGGAACACCCTCTTGGATCTTACAAAGTTTGAAGTGTAGCAGAGATAACAGTTTTATTATTATCTTCTTGTTAAGTTGGCACGGTGCCTTCAGGACTTTAATAATTGAGTATGACAAGCTCATATAAGCTCTTGTGGGTTCTGCTTGGGTTGTTATAAAAAAACACCAACACTCACTATAAATTTTTCCTTTTTGGCATTCAACCTACCTCAACCAAATGTATATCCAACCCTCACATTATCTCTTGCTCTCTTACCTATGTTACTCTTTGCCAGATTTCATTGGAATGCATAATTTCTCTCAATGCCTCCAACTTTTTGGGAGATAGAGTGTTGTCTAACCTCTCTTTTTCCTCCATTATTTTTTTTCTATAGTTGTATCTAAAATTATTCATCAAAATTCTCATCTTTTTCTTGTAATATTTTCTAGAAATTTGTCCATTGGTTGTCTCAAAAGAATTTTCCATTTTTCGTATAACATTTTCCACAACTCGTGGATCTTTCTCCTTAAAACTTGATTTTAAAATATCCAAATGGGCCCTACATCTTACACCCAACTCGGTGACCCACTTTGCAGCATTTGGCCCAATGGGCTCACCATCTCTCGATACCTCAAGCGAGAATGACTTATTTCCTTCTAATTTTCTTTCTTTTACATCCCTCTCTGTAGATCTATAAAAATCTTGACTCAATCTTTGTCTTTAGATAAAATAATTCACATCTTCTATTAAATTACCACTACTAGTATTTTTGGTTGATCCACTAGTTCCATCAAAATTTCCAGATGCAACAAGTGTACTTTGAGGCACAAAAAATGCAAGCAATCACTCTTCATGAATTTCATTAATTAAGACTTCATGCTCCTTAGCCACATCAAGTGTGGCATGAGTAGGTAGAATAGTACCCACATTCATAGATTTCACTTCAAACACATCCTTTAAGGTTGAATAAATCATTTGCAAACCTATTGTTCCTTTGCTCTGATGTTTTTCAATACTCTATCTTAGACTTAGTTCTAAGAGATCATCACAACGTTGCACATAACCATGTGCTATATCAAGATGCACATCACCATGTGTTTTATTAGGTTCCACATCACCATGTGTTATACCAAGCTGCACATCATCAAAAGTATTGTTTTCACCAACTACATTTATTGAATCACAAAAGTGTCAACTTTTACGAGATGGCAACACTGTATCTTTTCTTTCCTTTTTTCTTCTTCACTTTTTCTTTAATGCACTCTTTCTGTTGCCTATAAAAAAAATAAAAATCATATTATGTCTTATATACATAAATCTCTTGCCTATAAAATTTCATTACACACTATTAAACAAATTATATACTACTTAGTGGATTTACAACTTGTCCTCTTGTCAAATGAAGACTCAATAAATATTCATTATTCTTGGCCACTTTTTCACTACACACATGCTCATATTTTATCACTAGAATTTCAACATTATGATCACTATCATCTAATTTTCACCTTACAGTCCTTGTATTCATTTCCTAAAGTCCAAATAAACAATAATGTATAAATAAACAACTTGAATCAATATAACTTTATTGAGCTCATAAGCTGATAAATATTGACTTTCCAATCCGGTGATGATTGCAAATGAAAGCTTAAAATATAATTCATTTTATATATTAAAAATAAATTGCATTAAAAAACAAAGAATATGTTTACAATTACAAGTTTTAGAAAAAATTTCCGTAGGGATATGTTCACAAGAAAAGAACTCATAAAATTATAGAACATATTCCAGTTCATCATGAGGTGTGTTAGAAACTTTAAAAAATTCCTAGTTCCATCATCATAGTTAAACTTGAGCTCCATGACCTGAGCCTTAACCCTTATATTCTTTTTTATTTTTGACTGAGTCTCCTCATTGTAAACAAACATATATTTTTTCTAGGTATGACTAACACTGAAAGACCTATACAAATCAAAAAATTCATCATATATACTTAAGCATAAACATGTCTAGTTAAAAACATTCCAAATCCCTTAACAGCCCCTTACTGCAATCCCTCAATAGTAATATGAACCCTTGGTGGGTTGGCAGTGTATAACAAACAACATGAAGATATTTACTGCCATACTATGGAAATTTCATGATGAGGATGCGATTGGGTGGTATAAGACAATTTAAATACATCATAAACTGCCATACCATGAGAAGGAAAAATGAAGGGTGTGGTATAGCGGGGAATAACCTACCATTTCGCGAGGAAGATCATTAAGTCATGTGGTAGGGTAGTACAAACCGCTATACCATAGAAGGATGTGATGAAGCATGCAATATGGCAGTAAGCCATATGAGACCATTAATGTAAACCATAGTATCATGGGTTAAACAAGTCAAGCTTGTGGTATATAGGTAAGGATTCTACTACACCATGGTGAAATGTAAAGAAGCATGTGGTATAGCAGTGTATACCCCTCTATCCCACAACAATTATAAAAAGTGATGGTGATAAAGCAGTATTAAATGCATGAATCACATCAACCCTCTAATCTTGTAAAATCAATGGTGCATGTTCAAACTCAAACTACGAGAAAAATATTTTTCTTAAGGTTGATATTAATTGTTGGATGTTGTGGTTGGATTTTTGATATTTGGTTGTAATTGATGTCAACACTATTAGCATAGGTGATGATTAAGGCTATATATGTTGAGGAGATTGAGAAAAATTATTATAAATATATTGCAAGCAGTCTATGATTCTATGAAGATCCAACTGGTGAAAAGTTCTATACACTGATAATCAAAAGGTGCACATTAAAGGGTTTTTTCCTGAGCCTATATAGTATGTTGTTTGAAATTTTCAGTGGTATGCATCAAGAATTGATAAAGTTATGAATATTTGTGTTCCTACAGTTATTCATTTACTGTAGCAAGTGTTTCTAGAAGATGAGATTGCAATTTTGGTAAATTTGGTTGTTGTGTATATTTTTGAGTTGATCAATAATATTTCTAAATCGTTCTCTATCAGTTCAATACATCTGCATTGATCAGAGTGTTTGTGATTGAAGATTTTTCCTTGTGTGTTCAATTTTTTCATGTTCTTGACCAACATGATGGTGATAGCATTTTACGGATCTCTATGGATTAACAATTTATTGTTTGGTGCACTCGAAGGTGTTTATTTGGGTCCTCACTATGTTGTGATCGACTTGTGTTGGTTCACATTAAGATTTATTTATGTATTGAGGCCGACGGTTGTAATTTATTCTTTATTTGTGCCTGACAAAGTAGTTGATGTAAATCCATGTAGCGGATATATAAGAGTGGCTGTTTTCCTCATTTTTATGTATGCTCGAGTTGTGTATGTGATGTACATGTGTGAATAAAGATCAAATCATTCAAGAGAATATTAGATTGTGAAAGAGATTGAACAGAGTGTGGAAGTGTTTGACTAGAGTGTGTAGAAGTATTTTTGTGCCTAACTAGAACTATCATCAGGCTTTTGTAGAAGCTAATTTATTAGTTCAAACTCATTTGATGGATTTAATTTGATTATTGTATGTAAGGTAGTGAGACTTCCTCTAATCATTGAGCTCTAGGGAGTGTGCTTGAATGCATGTGAATTCCCTATTTACTCTTCATTATAATTTTAATAGGTTATAATCTTGTGGACTAACATCCACCATGATTTTCCCCTAACAGGGTTTCTAAGTATAAAATCTTGGTGTTCATGTGTCTCTGATGTGTTATTGATTTATGCTTGCACTGTTAATTATCAGATCTGAGATTAAAGGTTGATTAATTTTGAATAAGTTTGATTTTGGTAACAACTGATTCACCTCCCCTCTCAATTGTCTATTCTTGTTTTTCCAACATTAATATCGATGTGACTAAGCTCAAAAGCCATTAAACCAAGAATTTGACATTCTCTTTACACTCATTTGCAAAAAATATCATGTGGGGAGCTGGGATTTTGAGGAGGTTAAGCTCTGCAACCATCATAAACCAGGCATGTGCACAAAACTCATTATGAAATGAGTTTTTTGAGTACAATATTATTTGGAATTATGTATTTCAAAAGTATAGGAGAATTAAGATAGTTAAACATCATGCTGCCCAAGAAGAAAGAACCCGAAACTAAAAAGGGAGAATCTAAGGTTAAAAAGAGTTCCTTACAATAGTATATGCTAGATATACTCCTTGAATCAAATGATAGAGGATTTAAGAGTTTTTAAAGATGTGGCTCATGGCTGTAGAGATGCCCTTATCCCTATATCTAGGTGGGAACTATTTTGGTACTTTTATGATAAAAGGGAGGAAAATATTCTAGTGTCAAATCCATGGGAATTATATTTAGCCAAGTTAATTATCCCAAATGTTTTATAGATGTAGAGTTCATAAAAGTATTGGGTCAGAGTTATTATCCTGCTACTAGGTCTGTGAGATTGTCAGGTGATTCGCCATTAGTTTTGTTGACTAAAGTGGCCATCAGTGAATATTTTCACCTAAACAAACAAGCCCTGACTAAAATTGATTTTCAAAGAAGTGAAGAAGAATATACTAGATTGAGGAGAACCTATAGAAGTGATAAACTCCCCATTTACATGAAAAGGTGTATGAACAATAGGGTGATTCCTATATTCCCTTCTACTACTAAACCATTTTTTTTGTCATAGATTTCCAATTCTATTTCAATAAAACCTACTTTTCTCTTTTTCAAGTACTTGGGATAGATGCACAAGAGTGAATGCGAGTTAGTTTAATGATGATGACTATGAAGATCAAAAAACTTGAGACAAACATTGAATATGATTTTTCCTCATATCTTGAGAAAGCATTGCATGCGATATTTTTGCAAGTCAGGGAAAATAGAGCCCCCATAACATTCAAGAAATATTATTTGTTGTGCCACCTAATATTATATCAGAATAAAGATAAATGGACCAAAATTATGTGTTTGGGTAAGATTGACCAACAAGGTAATTTCTTGCTAGTGCAATGATGGTGTTATATATAATACAACAAATGTAAGAATTCAAATTAAGTGATATTCCATGATGAATTTGTGTCTTGGCCACCCACCACCAAGACTACACACACTTTTTCTATAACTATTAATACCTTTTTATTTGAAACTTGAGCAAGGCCATACTCATAACTTTGGTGATTATTTTTTTCTACCAGACATCACAAAAATCAAGATTTATGGATGCTCACAGGCCCCACATATACTGCCAAAGTTTGTCCCCCTTTGATTATCCTTTTTAGAGTTCATGTGGAAAATTATATGGATGGAAAATTATTTCATGCATACAAAAAGAAAGGGCACATTTCTACCCAATTTGATAACATGTGGGGAGCTATTAGTGGGATCTGATACACTGGAAGAGTTGGAGAATTATCTAAAAATAAGGCGCTCTTTAGAGTCTAGAAAGGAAAGATCTTTTGACCCTGAGGGTCACATGAATTTTTTAAGACAAGAAATCCTTATAGAGGCTATGGTTACTCACCAGATTGATTATGAAGAAGATGTAATAAAAAAATGTTTCACTCCTCAAGAGGTATATTAGAGGAGGATAAAATGGGAAATTATGAAAAGGTTTGAGGAAGAAAGAAAGATGAAGCACAATGATTTCTTGGGGTATTTATTAGAGGAAGTAGATCCTCTCAAGAGGATTGATATGATGATTGATAAGTTTCATGAATTATATGATAAGTCTACAACAAATATGGAGAGACCTGAAAAAATTGTCTCCCAAATGGCTGAGTGGTATTGTAATTATAGAACCAACTCTGGATATTGTTTCAGTATTTCATGACCCTCTAGGATCACCTCTTGAAAAACCACCTTCTAAAAAAAATATATAAGAGATAGACCCATTTGTTTCTTATGAAATAATCGAGGAGGTTGGAGATACATAAGAAGCAGTTAGTGTTTCAAGACATTTGAAGGATGATGTTGAAGTGGAACAACCTATGCCTGAAACTAAAGACCATAGACCTAAATCTAGAGCTGATATTTGGGTACAAGGAAAAATAGAAATGCATGAGGATGAGAGGGTAATTGTAGCTCTCAGGTTCTTGGAAAATGATGAATTTATCAAAACCCCCGAATTTAAAGACTTTTGGATTAAGATGAAAATGAGAGTTTGAAGTGAGGGCTGAAATAAATAAGTTGGGAGTTGAGGAATGCCAACATGACCAAATAGTAGCCTAAAATTTTAATGAATTAAGGATTGATAATATTGATGTCAACCCACAAGAGGTTAAAGAGGGGATTTTGAAAATTAATATACATATTGTCCCTAGAATGGAATTAAAGAAAATGTTTTTACTTGATCAAGTGAGAACACTAGAACACCTAATGTTGATTGTTGATTTTGACTTAGATGAAGGGGTAAGTGGAACATTGTATAACCTAATTGAAACCTTGGCATTTTGGGTAAAAAAAAAGAGTACACAAAAACCAAGGTTACTAGATGTAGTGTAGGCAATGAAAGCGATAGCTATGGTGAAAACATTAAAGGATATATATGCTCTAGAATTTGCAACCATGACAATGCATTCAACTATGTTCACCTAAGCTATAGTTAAGGAGATGAAAACTAGATTGGGAGAGTATGAAAAGGAACATAAGTTTTTTAAACAATGAAGTCAATAAATTTTTCATGCAAAATGTGAAGTTGAAGGAACAATTGAAAGGAGAAGGCCCCTCACAAAACAAAAAAATAATTTTATACCAACCTCCTCCTATTCCACTAGTTGATATAGAAAGTTCTTCCATTGAACAAGTGAGCATTCTTAGATAGGAGATTGAAGAGTTAAATAAAGCCAACAATGAGGGTAAGGAAGGAGTGAAAAATTAAATCTACAATGTTTTAGAGAAGGTCCTCGAGCATAGGATAAAGCTAATTATGGATAAGTTGGAAATTTTGTATGATTTCTACAGCTCACTAACATAGGAAATTTATTATATGAAAACACATGTACCCATATTGTATCCCCTTTTTAAGAATTGGTAGCCCTACATACACCACACATCGTTAACCTTGTGCAAAATCTTACAAAGGAGTATTGTGGCTCCTAAAGCATTAAAACCTATAGAGAAGATGGCCAAAATAGTTATAGATGAATTCCAATTTATACAAGAAGAGGAAAAAAATATTAGAACAAGAATAGATTCATTGCATACTCTAAAGAAGTGGTTTGTGCCAAAAATATTGAAAAATGATGACCAATCGAAGGACCTCAATGAATGGAAGAGTGAATTTGGCCAAATTGTTCCACATTTCATCACTCACATACAAAAGCATGGTGAGTTGAGTCTTTACAAATTCAACTTAATCATGGATGTTGTAATAGCATTGGATTTTGGATATTCTAAATTTATCATGGATGCCATGAAATTACTAGATAGCTGATGGAAGATTCACCTTGCAAATATATTAAAAATTCAAGAACACAAATGGTCATGTGATTATATAGTGTATGAGTGGGAGTAGAAGTATTTGGCTCCTCCTAAAGAGTAGGCCTTGGGGCTATCACAGTGGAAGAACTGAACATTCAGATACACTACTATGGAGAAAGGACCTTGAATAGATCTTCAGTGATCATGGGCTCCCTACGGAGATTAATGGAAGATGGTGTCACAAGTGCTACGGAATTCATTAGTTATCTACTTTATCTATTTTCTCTTAGTTATGTTTTACTAAAAATTAATGTTTATTTTATACAAAGAGGCATGAATTTTGAAAAGATTCCATATTTTGTAATGATCTAAAGCTTGCTTCTCTTATAAAAGAGAAACCAAGACCAAATTTTGATATCATCATAGGAATTTATAGAAAATAAATGAGGAGACTTATATTACATTGTAATATCTATTTGAGACAATCAATGGAGAAGAATATTTAATTTAGTGCTCGAATTTTGGTCTCAATTATTTGTTGATAATATTATGTATGATTGGATTTTTTATGTATTTTAGGTGGGAATATAGGGTTATATTATGAATTGGTATCAAATATTTGTTCATAATAGTGTGTATGATATAATAAGTTGTGGTCTCGAATTGTGGTATTAGATTTTTTATGTATTTTAGGTGGGAATATATGGGTAAATTATGAATGCAATAGTTTAGATATCATTTTATTGAAAAGATTGAACAATTTTCTAATTTTGCAATCTCTTAGTTTTAGTTTTGAGTGCCCATCAGACCTAAGAGATCATTTCTTTGTTTGTAATGAGCAGGCTTAGTTCACCTAATGTTAAGATATCTATATGCATTATTAAATAATAGATTTCCATTATTGTTTACTTCACACAAGAATATTCAATGCATGTGGAGGCTAGAAGTTGTATTGAAAACTAAAGCTATCATCTAGGACATACAAGAAAAGTCTAGCATCTAAAAAACATATAGGACATTCAATAAATTATATTCTAACTAAACAAAATTATATTCAAATTTCTGATTACATTGCATTGCACATATTTCAAACTCAAAAGATTACTTCACATTGCACAACTAATAACTAGATGTTGATAGATGAGAAAAATTCAATTACAATATAGTTTTTAGAAATTCAACATATATAGTTATGGAATTACTTCACATTGCATAACTAATAACTAGGAGAAGATGCCAATTGCATTTTCTTGTCATGGAATCCATGAGACCACATTTCTTTGAGGTATTTTTTCAAATAGTCCACTATCTTGTCTATGCTACTACATTTTTCATACATATTATCTACCAAAGGACATTATCAAAAAATTCACTACCTTGTTTCTATGGATAAAATCCTAAAACAGGTGCTTTCGAACAAGCTATGGATGCTTGGAAAAAAGCTATCAAAGCATAATAGTAAGAGATAGCATAGAAAAGGAAGTGAAGTGGTTGAAAAAAATCCTCAAATAAATGTAGTCTCATGGTGATGGAAATCCATGACAATCCATAATAATTCACTTGTCATGGCATTCATCATGGCATTCCATCACCATGAGACCACATTTCTTTGAGGCATTTTTGCCAAAGTTCATTGCCTTGTCTATGTTGCCACATTTTTCATACATATCTACTAAAGCATTTTATCAAATAGTTCATTGCTTGATGATGATGATGATGATGATGATGAGGTTGTTTAGTCTAAGAAGAAACAAAAGAAGGAAAATAAGAAAAAGAAGAAGGATAAGGACCACAACGATAATTCTTATATGGAGGAACCTGATGTTGCCATGGAATATTAGGCAAATTATATGGGTGATAAGGCACAATATGATGTAGAAAATTCCCAAGATCTTCTTGCATTTGCAGGTCTAGAATATTCTGATGATGGCGAGATAAATTCTCCATTTTCAATAAAATCATGAAGGAGAAATGCATACTCTGATTTCAAAGATGATAAACCATTGTAGAAATAGATTCCAAGACAATATGATCCATATGATGATGATTTCTAGGCTTCCCGAGCTTTAACCAAACCTAACCATTGTAGAAACAGATTCCAAGAGAAGATGATGGATACAATGACAATGGATAAGCTACCATAAAATTTTAGTCAATCAAATATGCTTTGTCCCTTCCAAATCCATTTGACATAGTTAAATGATATCTTATCAAAAACCTCAAATGAATCATCTATATGTTATCTTTTAATTTTTCCTCTTTCTTTTTTTATGGGCAGCCTATTTTAGTATTTATTTTAGAAATTTTTTTGTGTCCTTCAATGTATTATTCTTTATCTTTCTATCAGATTCTAGATTAAAAGAACCTATCATTGAAAATAGATTAATTCATCTATTTTTATTTTACAGTCCCAAATAGGTGGATTAAATTATTTTTTTCTTAAACAAATCTTATACAATGTAATGTTCCCTTTTCAAAATGAAACCAAGTTGAAACTCAAATGCTCATCATTCATTTCCCATGGGCCTTGTGGATTTTTCTCTTGGAAAATAGGAGTATAATAATAAATCAAGAGGATATTAATTTCATAAAAGGGGCCACTTAAGTGTTATCATAAAATTTAATTATAATAAAGAGGGCGTCAAGTAAATTGAAATTATAAATAAAGGATGTCTCTTATAATTGAAATATATTTTAAATAATTCCTCTCGAATATCACTCAAAGGTCATGAATAAAATTTGAAGAGTTATGTCTTTAGAGGAAAACTCTATTTAAGAGAATCCAAACAAGGAGGATGAGGCATAATGATCAAGAATTTATTTTTTTGATTTCTACTCCTTGTTGGAGTTTTGGACTTTGGTTCAATTAAATTGATGAAAAAAAATATCTAGGACTAGAATTGGAGGATGCAAAACCACCATACCTTGGAGTGATTTCATATAGGACTTTCCATTGAGCTAAACTATTCAAATTCCAAATTGATATTAATTTTACACTTGTGTTGAAGGGGCGTTGTGACTGCTAGAGTAATATTGCATTATTTTTGGCTACAAATATATCAAGTTTGTGATTATCATCCACCATATAATTCATTTCCATTCGAGAATGATAATAGTTTCCTTATGATAACTAGTTGTTGCTGATACATTCCATCATAGGTGAACCTATGAAAAGGGTTTCATACAACTAGCCACCAACTTTCACATATATAAATTACATTACTATTTCTAGGGTAGTGTTACAAGTTGGGGCACTTAGATATATGGTGGATCAATATGGTGTGTGAAACTCTTGTACTATTGTTGAAATAATAATATTCATTTGGATTATGGTCTGGAACCCTTTAAAATCATTGTCACATATAGGGATCATTGTGGCGACTTCATATTTGATCTAGGTATCAAGAATATATAATCTATTATTGTTGATGTTTTAGGACTATTGGGATGAACATAAGTCCATATTGTTTTCTTCATAAAAACCTTGTTTTATTATTCCATATACTAGTTTTCCTATCAATGCAAGTATTTAATTTATTGCATCAGTATTTTTCATTTTCAAACTTTATCTAATCTACAAATTGTGTCCATATTGTTGTTTATCTGCATTGTACTATATCTATGAAAGATCTCAATTTGTGTAATAAAAAATGCTAAAAAGGAGGGCATAAAATTGGAAAATACCAAAAAATAATATAGTTATATAATTGGGAACATTACAATGGTATTAGAGTTGGATCTTGCTGGCCTATGAGATTTCCTTCTTATACAGTCAAGTGATAAAGCCAAAAATTATCATCAAAGGGAACTTATAAAAACTATCCATTTCCTAAGAAACAATTAAAGTTGCACAAAGTGAATCAGATGCAAAGAATTTTTATGTTGAAATTTCACTTGGAAATTGGAATTATTTTGCATCTTTTTTCATGAGAAGAGGGATCCAAAGAATGAGCAACACATCTTGCAAAGGCTAGAGAACTGTACTGCAAAGTGTTGGTACAAAGACTAGGAAATGTTTATGTTGCAAATGGGGCAGCCATTATGCTAGTTGAAAGTGTTGGAAAAACAAGGATAAACAACTAAGAATCAGTTGTTACCAAAATAAAACTTATACAACATTAACTAATCCTTATATTGTAGATCTAATAATTAACAATGAAAGCATAAGAACAACACATCAGAGACACATGAACATAAATATTTTATAAGTGGAAACCCTATGAGGGGAAAAACCATGATGGATGTTAGTCCACAAGATTATACCCTATTATAAGTATAATGAAGAATAAAAAGAGAATGCACTTTCATTTAGGCACACTTTTTAGAGCATATTGCTCAAAAGGAAGGCTCACTACCTTACATAAAATAATCAGATTAAATCCATTTGATGAATTTGAACTGAGAAAATGGCTTCTATAAAATCCTAGTTATAGTTCCAGTTAGGCACACTAAAACCTCTTCAAACTCTTCCACACTTTTCTCTGAATGATCTAACCTTTATTCATACTTGTACATCACTTGTACACTTGAGCACACTCTAAATAAGGAAAAAAATCTTGTATATATATCTAGTACAGGAATTTGTATCCACTATTCAGTCGGCCACAAATAAGGAATAAATTACAACTGTCGGCCTTGATACATGTATAAATTTTAATGCGTACAAATAGAAGTCAGCCATAACATAGTGAGGACCCAAAAAAACATCTCCAAACATTCCAAACAATAAAATATTAATCCTCATGGATCCGCAACACATTAACACCATAATATCGACCAAGAACATGAACACTCAGGCACATATCACAAAAATATCTGATCACGAACACTACAATCACTGTGGATGTACACCAAGGATAGAGAATGATATAGAATCATCCATGAACATCATAGGCACATGAGAAACACATGATATTACCATAATTTCATCTTCTTTGACCAAGAACACTATCTATAGAGACTGAATAACTTTAGGCACAAAGATCATCATAACTTCCACAAAAATTCATGTGCACCACTAATTTTTTTGAAAAAAATTACTAGAAAGGTTCAACACCAAACCCTTTGAAGTGCACCTTCAAATATTCAGCACATAGAGCTTTCCAACATTATGACCTTCTTAGCTCCACTAGCTTCCTATACTATATTTTTTACAATTTTCTCAATCTCCTCGACATATACAACCTTAAGTAGATTAAAATTCTAATAGTGTTGACATCAATAACAATAATATATTAGCAACACAACCACAACATCTGACAATATCCCCCTTTGGCATTGATGGAAATACATTATGTGAAAAATAATACCATGAATCGAACTAACTCTTCTTCAACAATCTCCCTCTAAGATTGTGCACTTTTTGTTTCCTTCTTCTTTCCCATTTTTTCACATTTCTCCTCTCCCCCTTTGACATCAATGGAAAAGGTAAATATTCTCTTATTTCAATCTTGAAAAAATCTAAATACTCCCCTTGAGTAGCAGTCACCACAACATCAATCTGGAATATGATATAGCAATGATTTTGCAGACTGATGCAAATACCTACATCTTAGTTCTGATTAGGAGGGGAAATTACCCCTAACTTTCCTCTGAGGTACTCAAAAGTATCCTTATGCAACGAATTTGTAAATATATCTAAAATTTTCTTTTTGAAAGGTATGTACTCTAGTTTGACTTCTTTGTCACCTACTTTATCTCTCAAGAAGTGATACTTGATAGATATATTCTTTGTCTTTGAATGCAATATCAGACTCTTAGAAATTTTAATGGAACTTGAATTGTCAGAGTATAGAAATGGGTTCTTCATACTCAATTCTGACATCTCTCAACATTTTCTTCATCCATAATACTTGGGTACAACTATTTGCAATAACAATGCACTCAACCTCAATAGTAGATAATGAAATTGAGTTTTTCTTTTTGCATAACCAAGATATTGGCTTCTTACCTAAGAAGAATGCACCACCACTGGTACTCTTCCTATCATTTATATCTCCTTCCCAATTAGCATTAGTAGAAGAAATTAGAGTAAGATAATCATTCTTCTGATACCAAAGACCAAGATCAGTTGCCCCTTTCAGATATTTGAATATTCTTTTCATAGCAGTCACATGGGACTCTTTAGGATCAACTTAAAATCTACCAACCATGCACACAACTTTCATTATATATGGCCTTCTCTGAGTCGAGTAATAAATTCACCAATCACCGATCTATACCTTGTTTAATTTTCTTTAGGGGATTCATCATTCTATGAACCCCTAAACCTACAAATGCACAAGAGCAACAAAACATGTTAGGTTGTTAGATCAAATGCATGCAAACAAGTATGAGAGATTCCCCATGAAATCTTTCTATTCAAACTAAAATTAGGAAATGAAGATCACAATAAAAGAAATGAAGTTAAATCCTAATTAATTTAATAGATTAGTGATCCCATGGGGGAATTGGTGCCAATGGAGTGTTGTAATTGGCCCTTTCCCAATTCCTAAGTTGCAATGTTGAGTGATTGAGCAATGGTCAAATCTCAAAAGAGATTTGAGCATAACCTTGTTACAATTCGTGAAAATGGTGATAGGTTGGGTGAAATAGGCAAAATTAGCTCTCAATGTGGACAGAGTAACTTTGCATCAAGATTATGGATGAGAAATGGGGAGAGAAGCCTCCAATTTATAACTTTCAATTTGGAAGAGAAAGTGAGGTTTAAGCAATGTGGGACTAACTTCCAATCCAATGGTTGAATGCCACATGTCATGATGTGAATGGTTAGTGGTTGTGCATATTTTGGCCAAAGTGCCAATAAATGCACTTATTTTGAATTTGAATTTGTGAGATGACTTGTTGAAGAGGGAAGAGAAATAGAGTTATTGTCACTTGGCTCGTGGCCAAGGACATGTAAGAGGCCTTAAATGCCTTGTGAGAAGGACCAAGTCCACTTGGCCTTTTTGAATTCAAATAAGGGAATATTCCCTTTTGATGCCATGTGAGGGAAAATAGAGAATTAAATAAATCAAAGTAATTGATTTATTGTGCAACTTGCATTCTCTAGAGGATTTTAATGAGAGGGATTAACTTATTCATGGTTTTGATTAACTTAGTGAAGAATTAAATGATGTGACCATTTAGACTTAAATTTAAGAATTGATTTAAGTCAAGAATTGAGAGGAAATGATTTATTAAATAAATGATTTGATTTATTTAACTCAAGGAGGAATATGTTAGATTAAATCAAATAAGGTCTAATTTATTTAATTGAATAAGAAGACTTTAGGGATTTAATAAAATAAAATGAATTATTTAATTAAATAGAAATGTAAGGTTAATTAAATTAAATTGATTAATTTAATTAAATGAGGTGATAACCTAACCAGATGAATAATGATCCATTAAATTAAGAGACAAAATTACAATGAAATGCTGAGAGTATGATTTAGGAAGAAATGTTGTTAGTAATTGGGATCAAGTGTGCCAAAATGACTTTTGTACATTTTCCATGTCTACATTTTGCCCCTCTTTGAAGCAATGTACTTGTTGCATTGATTCAAAGAAATAAAACTGCTATGATCAAACGTTCAAAATTTTCTTAATTTTTTTTAGATGCCCCAAAATGCCCAAAAAAATATACATGGCCCTTGATTGGATGAAAATGGGATCGGGGGACCAAAACCCTAGTTGGAAGGTCAAATTAGGTCAAAAAACCCTAATTTTCAGGCTTAAATATGCCTCAAAGGGTCACTTTCAAAACATTTGCAATCTTAAACCCTAAAAAATTTGACACCAAGAGCTTTGAGACCTGGTCACGATGGCACAACGACAACTTCCTCTATATGTGTTAGAGTGGGTATGAGTACATCAGCAACTGGTCGTCGCAGGACCTATGGTATGTACCCCTATCCAACTTTTATTTTTCTCGTTATTTATGCATTAATTAGGGCTTAGGTACGGTCTAGGTGGTGCGACGCGATATAGCACCGTGGATAATGCAAAATCGAGGTCACACGACCCTGTATAGGACCGCTTGTGTATAGAGCGTCGCGTGATGTAGTTTAGGTTTGAGGGTTTTCGGTCACCAAACTTGGCCGCTTCTACAAATAGCATCGTGCAGACTAGTTTGTCAAAATAGGGTGTCAAATTCCATCGTGCGGTGCAATTTGGAACATTACAAACTGTGTCACTTTTGAGAATAGCACCACTTTTATTCTTTCAAAAGTGAAATGTGATACAAACAACAAATTTTCTTTAGGGAAACTAACACGACCTCTTTCTTTGCATAGGAAAGTCATGAGGTCATTCATTCGAGGGAGCACTGGTGGCCAATACTTGAGAGATTATAGGATATGCATGTATTCCTTCATGAGCAGCTTGGGATGCTTGGTCTATGGCACGTTGCCTATATCTATCTTGCTCGAGCACATCTGGGTATCATGCATGCCCTGGCCGAGTGGTGGCACAATGAGATGTCATCCTTTCATCTTCCTACTGGTAAGGCCACCATTACTCTTGAGGATGTCTGGCACATCCTATGACTACCCATTCATGGAGCCCGAGTGATCTATGATTTGGAGGTGGGTAGGGATACTTGCTTTGGTGTTATGGGTATTGAAAAGATTATCCTTGTGATGGCTAGATAGATTTGGAGCGGTATCAAGGGATAGCCCCTACTTACAGCCTAATTGTGGCAGCCATTGTTTGTGGTCTTGTAGCTCATGATCGGCGTGGCCGATATTTCAGTCCAGGTTGGGGATTGGCATGGTAGTAGATGTGCACCCGCCGAGTATAATTTTCTTGGGGACCAGTACTACTGGCCTCTTTGTATCGAGATTTGAACGAGTTTGCCTATTTGAACGGTCGAGCTCTTGGGGCCAGGTTGAATCTTCTACACATTTGGGCATGGGAGCGAATCCTAGTGCTTCGCCCACTTGTGACACCAGTTGTTCTAGATATTGATGACCCCATTATGTGGGGGTATGGCAAGGCAAAGATTCACTTTACCCACATGGGTATAGATGGTATAGTCTACTGGTGATGGATTTTGGATGTGATGATAGTGTTCATATGGAGGCCATGATATGATGATGCTCAACAACTCTTCTTTGCTCACCAGGATAGATTCATACAGGGTCGGGAGTATTCTATGATAGAGAGGTACCTTCCTGACAGGGTAGCCAAAAATTTTGCTGAGGTACAAGACATACCTGATGATCAGTATATGGCCCTCTTTTCCCGTACAACAAAGGATACATCATGGGGGTAGCCGATTCTAGTAGAGGAGGCAGTGTCCTCATTTAGACAGTTAGTGGCTCGGTCATTGCCATATGATCAGGGGATAGCAAATGCAGGGGTGATTCCAATGTATAGAGCATGGTTTCAACCTCCCTCGAGATTGACAGTTCTTAGAATAGTGCTTCCATGTCAGAGGCCCAGAGGTAGGGCATCAAGTAGGGGTCAGGGAGGTGTACCACCTCCTCAGCATTCACCTCCGAGAGATAGATCACAGTAGGTAGCAGGAGCGGATGGGCAGCCCCAGCTGGCACCACAACATCATCTAGTAGCATAACTAGCGGGGCAGCCAGATCCCCATGATGCATTGATTTAGTAGTAGCAGGGCTAGGTACAAGTGCTGACAGTAGAGCGAGATGAGGCCCGACAATAGGTTATTGTAGTCATAGTTGAGCAAGATCAGGCACGATCCAAGAGGGATCGGGAGATTGGACGACGAAGGTAGCTAGAGAGCGTAGCTTCCACATCCCAAGGCAGGTCAATTGACATTTGGGAGTATAGAGAGGCTATTAGAGAGGCTGAGTTCTATCGACAACACTATCGATAGGTAGTTCCATCAGCGAGCAGGGTGCCATATTTCTCCCAGCAGATAGGGAGGCGACCAACAGAGGATCATGGTGACCGACATGTGGGGAGGGAAATAGTCAGCAGGGCTAGCCCTTTTGATCACAGACAGTTTTGCATTTTTTATTTATGGGCTACACTATTTTGGCCTTATTGTACCTTGTATTCGATGTACACTTGATCGGTCAGACTTGTATCATAACAGTATTTTTTGATGATATATATGAGATGATTTGTCCTTTTATGATATGTATGGTGCAAATTTATGATATGCAATTTTCTTCTGATGTTATGAGATGTTCCTATTCTTATGCTTATGTGATGTATGTTTCTAATGGATGCATTTCTCTTTGTATATTTTTCATGCTTTTTAATGATGATCCTAAGGATGTAATGTATGTTAATGATGGTGTAATGACATGCAAATGGTTATGTATGCATAGTGATTATGTATGATGTAATGCTTTCTTAAGATTCTTAGAATAACAAATTTATATTATTCCTCATAACTTAAGATAATGATATGATGAAATGTGCTAATGATTATGTGGATGTAGAGTGTATGCATTGGTGATGCTTTGATTTCTGTTATGATACCCTGTTAGTGTGGAAGGAAGATAAAAGAATTTATAATTAATGAGTTAGTTAGGATGATGATGATGATTTATATTGCTAGGAGTTGGGATTTTCAAAGGGTCAATTGCATTATATTTGATAACACACATAGGTATGATGCATCAAGGTATAAAGGACCAGGATGGCATTTTTAGCTAGGGTGATGGATTTTGACTCATCAAACAGATAGGAGTACTCTTATTCACACTTGATAAACATAACCTTATTCAGAATGTAGTTCAGATATTCTAGACATCTCAGGCCAAATAAAGAAAGGAAAGCCTTCTTATGTGGTCAACAAGATACCTAAGACATCCTTCCTACAAACAAAACAAAGTATGCATGATGAAGTTATTTTACAAGAATATCCAACAAGCACAATAGATAAAAAAGATAATGATCGTTTCCCCATTCATTTCTCTCTAAACCTGTTTTGTTTAGGCATCATCGAGAGGTCCTTAGAATGAGCATAAAATAAGATAAGTCAATAAAAGACTAAATAAAGAAAACCAAACAAGCTAATTTTCTTCATACCGCTAGCCAAGACTAACTACTATGGGGTACTTGATGCCTATGTCGATTGTAGGAAAGCTTCATCCTAGGACATGTTGTGATCAGGGTTTTGATGGGACTGATTTGGATGATAAGCTATTGATACTTCGAGTTGACCAGCTTGCTTGGTTGCTGACTTAGACTTTTGAGACTCTAATGATTAGAGTGTTCACTTATAAACCTACTAGAGTTGCTTCTGACTGACTTACCAAAGGATGAAAGGGAGGATTTATTTTATTATGAGTGATGATAGATCACGGGTGAGAACGAGATGAAATGGATGCAACATTTTGGTTTTTTCTAATATTTTGAGGTTGTTTTTGGTATTTTTCAGATTTTACGAAGAAAGGACTAACTTACAGACCTATCCTAGGGGTCTCGAGAGTTGATCCATAGATTAGCCTTGTCTACATTATACACGTAGAGACCACATAGTTCAAATGACAACATACCTGACTCAATGATTAGATAGATTGGAAAATGGATTGCCATTGCGACGGATGCCTAAGGAATGACCTAAATTTAAAATAAATGGGAAAAAAGATTGCCAATGTGACGGACACCTAAGGACAATTGAACTTGACTGCTAATAAGATAGATGTGAAAATGGATTTCCATTGTGATGGATGCCTCAGGAATGACCTAACTATACAATAGATGGGCAAATGGATTGCCAATGCGATAGACTCCTAAGGACTGACCTAACTGTACAATAGATGGGCAAATGGATTGCCAATGCGACGGACGCCTAAGGACCGACCCTAACTGTCTCAGGGGATGATCAAAGATCAACCTTACCTACATTCAATCTCAAATATGATGTAGTTTGGACAAGGTGAAAGATTGACAAGACTCAATGATGAATTTTTGAAGATTTTATGATATTTAGACATGTTTTTGGATTTTTGAATGATTTGGATGTTTTTGGATTTTTGATGAATATTTGAATATTTTTGAATTTTTGACGTTTCGAGAAGATTTCAAGAATATACATGAATTTGATCCGATGTTGATATATGAACATGCCCCTAGTGTGGTGCGATAGACTAATTTGATAAAGGCAGGACAAACTGACCTTAGGAATATGCCAAGTAGTACTATGGTGGAATATGATATGGACACCAACTTAGGCTATGGTATGGATATGAGTGGATGGGTGTATGGATGATTAATGCAATTTGATGGAATGGATGAGTGAGTCATGTAGATCTTGGTTGATAGAGAGTTATTTATTTACACTTGGCACTTGTTTTCCAAGTTTTCACCAAGGTACTTGTCCAAAGCACCATCGAAGTGGTTTTCACTAGAGGATGATTTTTTCTTTACTGTTTTCAATCCTTTTTCTGATTTTTTTTTTTGGATTTTTTGTATTTTTTTGTTGTCACCAAGATGCTTGTTTGCCAGGTTTTCATCAAGGTAACCATTTTTTCAGGACTTTTTCTGATTGTTTTGTATTTTTGGGTTCTATACCTTGCAAGATTTAGGCATAAAACTTTTTTAGGTGAGAACTGTTCATGGGTTCCTACAGAGGCTCACCCTCTAGTGTCAACAATTGATATGCCCCAAATTTATAGCTTGTAGTGATGATGAAAGGTCCCAACTAGTTGGGCTCAAACTTTCCTTTGCTATCCGGGTTTGGTACATTATTTCGGTTCTCTTTTAGAACAAGGTCACTGACTTGGAAGGTGCATTCCCTGATCTTCTTGTTGTAACTCTATTCCAGGCGATTCTGGTAGACCTGCAGATGATTTAGGGCATCCATTCACCATTCATCTAGTAATTCAAGCTCATTCAGTCTTGTAACCTTGTATTCCTCTTTTGTGATGATGTTTTGCAAAGACATTCTCAGGGACGAGAGCTCGATCTCAATTGGGAGTATAGCTTCTAATCCGTAGACCAAGGAAAATGGGGTGGCATCTATTGGCATGTGGATGCTAGTGCGGTAGGCCCATAAGGTGGGGTTTAACTATAGATGCTAGTCACAACTGGATTCATTGACTATTTTCTTAAGGATGTTCAGAATGGCTTTATTGGTATCTTATGCTTGGCCATTGCCTTGTGGGTAATATGGGGTGGAAAAGCGATGTTGGATTTTGAATTTTTCACACAAATCACAGACATCCTGATTCTTGAAAGGTGTCCCATTATCAGAGATAATGGATTGGGGAACACCGTATTGGAAAATGAAGTAGTTCAGGATGAACTTGGATATTTTATTTCCAGTGATGTAGGTCATTGGAATTGCTTCGACCCACTTTGTGAAATATTCAGTGGTGGTGATAATGAACTTATGGCCATTGGATGAGGTGGGTGAGATTTTACCTATGAGATTGAGTCCCCATTGGGAAAACGGATAAGGCGTAACAATATGATGTAATTCTTGAGTTGGTGCATGAATGAGGTCTCCATGTTGTTAGCACTATAGACACCTTCTGACAAAGTCATGTGCTTCTCTCTCCATTGTCGACCAGTAGTATCTAGTTCTCATAAAATTCTTAGCCAAGGTCATAGCACTCGAATGTGAACTGAAAGTGCCATTGTGTACCTCAATTAAAGCAATCGAGGCCTCCTCAGGTGTTAAGCAACGTAGCAGGGTTCCATCGATACTTCTACAGAAGAGGGTTTCTCCTAGGATGACAAATCATAAGGACCTTTTGACAAAGGTTCGCTTGAGGTACGAAGTAATGTCAGCGGGGAGGATTCCTAATCTTAGGTAGGTGTAAGTATCATGATACCAAAGATCACCAGGACCAACAAGTTCACACGAATATTTTGATTCTAGTATCTTGAAAGTGGGTACGAGAAGCTGCTCTACTAGGAATTCATGTTTTGAGATGTTGCGAGGGATATCTAGCAAGGATCCAATTGTTTCCATTGCATTTGTTGCTCTGTTGTTTTTCCTCGGTATTTTCTCAAAGGTGATGTTGATGAATGATTCCTTGAGGATTTCTACCACCTTTTTGTATGGTGCAAGCTTATCATCTATAGTTTGGTATTCACCATTGACTTGGTTGATGATAATTTGTGAGTCTCCGTAGACCTTTAATGCATTGATTCACCACTGTGCCGCAATTTTGAGACCTATGGTTAAAGCCTCGTACTCTACAATGTTGTTTGTACAGAGGAATGCCAACTTGTAAGATCTTGGTATACAGTCCCCTTGTTGGGTGATAAAAAACACATTGGCTCCTGACCCATGTTGTGTGTGGGAGCCATCAAAGTATAGTTACCAATGGTCCACTATGCTAAGATTGAAAAGGGACTCATCTAGACACTCTAATATGAGCGGGTTGTCCGTATAGAGGGGAGCTTCTGCTAGTTGATCTGCAATGACTTGTCCCTTGATTGCCTTTCACTCTACATACTCAATATCATGCTAAGATAGCATCATCACCCATTTAGCCATTCTTCCTGTAAGCATTGCTTTTGACAATAGATATTTGAGGGGGTCTATCTTGGCAATTAGCTTAATTTGATGAGCTAGCATGTAGTGTCTGAATTTCTGGGCTGCAAACACCACTCCTAGGAAATCCTTTTCTATTGATGTGTAGTTGAGCTCATGCCCCACCATTGTTCTGCTGATATAGTAAATGGCCCGCTCAGTTCCCTTTTCATCATGTTCAGCTAAAAGGGCACCAAGGGTGGTTGTCGTTGTTGAGATGTATAGAATCAATGGTTTACCTACAATCGATGGTATTAGCACATGTGGTTTAAGTAGGTATTCCTTGATATTTTTGAATGCTTGTTCACACTTGTTGTCCCACCTGAATGCTACTCCCTTTTGGAGTAGGTGTGAATAGGCAATCTTCTTATCTTCCAATTGTGCTATGAATCTTTTGATGGACTATAGTCTACCTTGTAATCCTCTAGTTGCTTTAGCATTCTGGGTGCTCCCATATCAAGGATTGATTTTACTTTTGTGGGATCCACCTCTCTCCCTCTCATTGAAACTATGTACCCTAACACATTTCCTAATTGTACCCCAAAGATAGATTTCTTTGGGTTGATTCTAACCTTGTATTTTTCCAATCTATCAAAAACTGCACGTAAGGTTGCTATTTGATCCTACCTTTTCTTTGATTTAGACAATATTTCATCCACATAATCTTTGATAGTTTTGTGAATCATGTTTTGGAAGATTAGTGTCATGGCTCTTTGGTATGTAGCTCCTGCATTCTTTAGCCCAAATGGAATCACATTCAATAGTAGGTGCCCCAAGGACATGTAAAGGTTGTCTTATGTTGGTCTTCCTTTGCTATCATTATCTAATTGTATCCTGAGAAGCCATCCATCAGTGATAGCATCTCATGTCCAGCTGTCATATCCACTATCATGTCAATGTTGGGTAGGCAAAAATCATCCTTAGGACATGCTTTATTTAGATCTATAAAGTCTATGTAGATGCGGATGCCCCCATTCATTTTTGAGACTGGCACAAGATTAGATACCCATTCTGGATAGTCAATTGGTCATATTAAGCCAACGTCTAAGATTTTCTATAATTCTATCTTCACGAGTAGAGCTATCTATGGGTGCATTTTTCTTAACTTTTGTCTAACTAGGTTCGCTCAAGGGTAAACAACCAAATGATGAACTACTACTCCAGGATCCAGACCTAGCATGTCAGCATAGGTCCATGCGAAGTTTTTCTTTATTTCTCTTAAGAATGCAGCCAACAATTATTGTTCCTCTATCTGAAGTGTTTGAGCATAGAATGTGATTTACGGTTTTGTTTTCGTTCCCAAGTTGACAGGGTTGCACTACTTTTCCAAGATTGCTGAATTTCCTTGATGTAGAGCAATAGGGGGGAGATTCAGTCCTTCATCCTCCGGCACCTCCAAGAAGTTTTCACCATTGGATGTGTCCTTTACTTTTATTTTTTTGTGGTTAGAGAGTGCCACAGTGTGTTTTTTACTCAATAACCCCGAGCTTATTCTCAATATTTTCCTTTTGCGACTAAAGGATTCAATCGTCTCCCCATAATATGCTTGGGTGTCCAATGTGATTTTGAATCTTGCCTTGTGATCCCCACATGGAACCATATGCCTTAGTCCCATGAATTTTGAGAGTGCCTCATCATTTTTGAATGAGTCTTGAATTGGCGGTCCTTGTTGGTTGTGATTGATGAGTTGCGTGTGTACTAAGGAGATTTGGTGGGTTTGTTGGTTTGCCTCAGCTAGGGAGGCACTAATCATTAACAAGGTGGATTCCTCAAAGATACTAGTGAGACCTGCTATGGTATCATTATTGTCACTACTGGCAAAAACATCGGTGATGTCAAAGGTGAAGTTATCAAGTGGGATGCCTAGACACATAGGTGGTCTAGGAGTAGTTGTTGTTACCTAAGGAGAGGACTTGACTGCCCTTTTGGGAGTACCTTTGCCATGTACGGTTATACTCGGGGGAGTATACCTAAGGACAAGGTTCCACATTCTTCTTTCTACAATGATGGGCTCTAGATGTCCATCATTATTTCTTCCAAGTCTTTCATTCCTGTTATAGCCCATACCAAACATCATTTGTAGTCCTCTGCTAGTTTCATCCATGGGTAGGGTGGGGGTGGGCCTTTCATCTTGGTATAATGTGTTTGAGATTTCTTCCTCATCCACATTTTTTTGACTGAGATCCCCCCAATGGTGAAATCCAGTAGGGTTTTCCCTAACAGTGTGTATAGGTGTTTCAGCTAGCTAAGGTTGTCCATGCGACCTAGGAGATTGTGGTAACTCTCTTGCAAAAAATGCATTCCTTTTCATTTTGTAGCCGCCACATCCATTGTCCTGGATCATGTTTTTCATTTTGGATATTTCAAGGATGGTGGGTGTCTCTTTCATATAACTAGAAGCGAGGTTGGCTGGGTCAATATATGAAGTGGACAGGCCTTCATCATTTTTTGGTACTTGGGGGATTTTATAAAACTTGGCTTCCAAGTTTTTGCAATAAGCGAAAGGTTCAAGATCCCCATATATAGTGACCTGTTCATTTTGGTGTGAGAAATTGATACATTGGTGATATGTTGAGGCCACTGCCTTCATTCCATGGATCCATGAGTGTCCAAGGGGGATATTATATGGTAGGTTGAGGTTAAGGACCTGACAGGCAGTTTCCATGGTTGTCGGTCCCACTTGGATGGGGATTTTGATAGTGCCCTGAGACACTCTTTCTTGATCATCATACACCCTTATCGTGATTATTTTGTTCTTATTAATGGAATCCTCGGTAAATCCCAATTTCTTTATGAGCTTTAGAGAAAAAATGTTAAGGCCTGCACCTCCATCCACCGGGGCTCTTGTGACTTTATTTTGATGGATGAGAACTTGAAGGTGGAGTGCGCAGTTATGAGATGGCTGTGGGGGGAAATATTGGTCAGAGAATGTAATGAGATTTGGGGTAACGATGTTTCCCACCATATATTGGAACTACTCTATGTCAAGTGTGGTGGAGATGGTGGACACAACTAATGCTTCATCAAGAATCTTCCTATGGGCAGCAAAAAATTTCAATAGTTCCATGATGGAGATTTGGGCGGGGGTTCTCTTCAGCTGGTCAATGATGTTGTAGTCATAGGGGATGTCTTTTGTATTATAAATGGGGGTCTTAGCTAGTGCCCCAACAATGGTAACCTTTCTATCATGTGTAGTGACTCCACAGTCGTTGTTAGCTCCTTTGAAATTTATGACTGTGACCATTTCATCAACACATCCTACTATTTCCTCATACACTAGATTAGCACTAGCATATTTTTTCTTGCCTTTATTGTTCCCCTAATTATTTCCTTGATTGTTTCCTTGGTTTTTGTTCGACATTGGATTTGTGTATATTTTCAAGTCTTGGTTTCCGGTTGGCTGATCAATATTGATAATCTTATCCTCAATGAGGTCTTGGATTATTTTTTTCAGCCTCATGCAATTGGCGGTGGTATGCCCTTTGACCTTATGGAAGTCACAAAAGAAATTTTCTTTATACCATGGTGGCTTGGTCATGGGTTCCTCGTATTGCTCAGAGTTAGAGACTTTGATTAGATTCTCTTTCACCAGATTCTTCATTATAGACTCGATAGATTCCCCAAGAGCCGCGAACTTCCTCTTGGGGGGATACTTTCCTTTGAGAGGTGGTCCACCTTGATTGTTCAGATTGTTAATTTGGTTGGTGGGAGTTGGTTGTTGTTGTGCTACTATCGCATTAGTTTTCACATTGTTGCAATTATGATTTTGTGGTTGATGATGGGTTTGGATGTTCTGCTTAGGGGCATTGATGACCACTTTAGCATCAACCACACCGTATTCATGATGTTTTTACTCCTCGACCATGTTTGAGGTTTATCATTATAGTTGTTAGATGGGTGGATATCCTATGGTGGAGTAAATTTTGATGCACCTCCTCACACAGTAAGGGCTCTTCCGATGTTGAGCGCCTTTGGGATCAATTGATCATAGGATGTGATGCATTGCATTTTCAAGTAAAATGTCAAGTTTTCATCTAGATTGGATATGATGGTGCAAACTTTTTATTCCTCTAGCATGGTCCACTTGCTTTGATCGGCCCTGGATCACCATCTTTGCAAGAAGGATGTGAACAAATCTCCTTTTCTTTGTTTTAGCGCTGATAGCTCTTCCAAAATAACATCTGCACCTATGTTGAAATTCTTAAGGAAAGCTTCCATGATTTCCTCGAATGTTTTAATGCCCTTGGGTAGGCGAGAAAACCATTCCACAGCTGGACTAGTGAGATTACGGGGGAAGAGTCACATTAGATACATGTCATCGTATGCAACTTCCATGCAATGCACTTGAAATTCCCTGACATGGTTTTTAGGGTTTCCCATTCCATTATATTTGTCAAATTTGGGGATCTCAAATCCCTTTGGGAATGGTATCATGGTGAGACTTATGTCAAAAGGATAAGGGCACAAGTTTCCCGATGTTCTTATGGTTTTTCCTGCTTGTAAGTCCAACATTTTCTATGAAAGAAGTTTGATTTGTGTTGCAACATCTTTGCTTGGGTCGGGAGGTGGAATGAATGGGTTGTGAGGTGTTTAAGGTGTTTGATGGGTGGGAAGATTACTAGTGGGCATTTTTTGCAAGCTCTATTGTGCATTCAAAGCCTGATGGTATGCCTGCATTTGTGTCAACAATGCTTGTTGTTGATCTTGGTCCATCTGTTATTTTTCCCGTGAAGCCTGTTGTTGGTCAAGCTCTTGTTGCGCTAACAAAGCCTGCTATTGGTCTAATTTTTTTTACGCCAATAAATCTTGTTGTTGGTTGAGTTGTTGTTGTTCCAACAAAGATTTTTGTTTGGCTTGTTGTTGTTCTTGAAATTCTTGCAAGGCTTGTTGGTATGCTTGCAGTTGCACTTGGTATTGGGCTTGTGCCTGTTTTTGAGCTTGTGCTTGTGCTTGCGCTTGGGCTTGAGCTTGTGCTTGATGCTTTAGCTTGAGTACTCTTTGTTGGTTAGCTCTTTGAATGGTTTGGATTAGAGTGGTGAATGAATTTTCCATGTTGGCTTTTGGTGGGATTGGTGGTGGAACGGGAATCATGCCAACCATTGTGATAGGTCAAAGGGTTATGGTGGTGATTGGGATTTGGGTTGTTGGAAGGGTGGTCGAGATGCTTTTTCCTTGAGAGGGTATGCTTTGGGATATATGAGGACTGATTGATGTAGTGGCTTGAATAGTTTCCACTTGTTGTTGTGATGTTATGGGCAAAAAGAGAGAATTTGATGTGATGTTCACATTGCCTGGTTCTAAGAGACCATTGGTGTTTTGGGGGGGAAAACCCAATCCGAGAGGTGATGTGGCTGTGAATAGAAATGGAGGAAGAGATGGTATTCTACCCTAGAATGAAAAAGAATTAACATCAGTTGTTCCAAACAAACCACCTTATCCTTGTGGTAGAGAAGTTTACATGTTTGGTTGACAGGCTGGTGAGGCATGGAATGAAGATGAACTAGCGGGATTATGGAATGTGAGTGGGACATATGGGTGTAATGGATTTACCTGGATAGAATTATCAGGTGCGGTGGTGATGGCCACCTCTTTGTTGGTCACAAGGCTATGCTAATGCAACCCTCGAAACATAGCACTCCCTTTGTTCACCATGGTGAGGTTGGTGTGATGGTCGATGTGGTGTGAGGCATTTCTTGATTTATATTTGATATAGGGGATGTGTTTGTGAGAGGCATGTCCATACTAGTACTTGTGTCAAGGTCGGAAGGGAAATGGACCCCTCCTTCCACTAACATGTTTAAGTATTTGAACATGGCACTGACAATTTTATAGTTCTCTAGATTTTGAACCATTTTCATCATTTTAGTTTGTGTCATCCCCATATCCTCATTTGTGATGTCCTCTTTGTACCTCTCCTCTTGATGATTTTGTGATGGAAAAGAAGAGTTACTTGGGGGATCGCTTGATCCCGCAAGGTTTATTTCAAAGGTTACCTGACTCATGTCAATGGAAGTTGATATTTCGATGATATTTTTCATGTTCTTCTTATATTGTGATCTTGTTTGAACCAAAAAAAATAGGGATCGTTTGATCCTAACCTTTTAGGCCCAAAAGAGAAGAACTAGGGAAGTCAAAGATCAAAGAAGGTGGTAATTATGATGGGATAAATGGATGAAGTGAGTGAGTGAAACCTTTTGGAGAACCTTTGAAGGGTTATGCTAAACTTTTTAGGAGTTAGATTGATTGTGATGGTTTGACTATGTGTATTGAGCCAAACAAGATTGTAGTGAAGTTGTCCCTAGGAAGTTATGTTATCCTAGGGGAACTTGCACAAGAAGATGAATTGACTAAGTGTGTTAAGATAATGTGATTGTGAACTAGTAGACCTTAGGAATTTGTGTTATCCTAGAGGTAAATTCATCCAAGAGATTTGACTATTTTGGCTAGGTGTCTTAAGCCAAGATAGGGTAGTGTTGGTTTAGCCCTTTAAGTTTAGCATGAGTGATTTTTTCTAGAGTTCACAAAAGGTTTGTTGATGGAATGAGATTTGGTTTTATGGAGAGATGGATGAGGATGCCAATTTTAATCTTAGACTTGAACCTAGACACAACTCTTTTTACAACACCTTGGTGTTGAAGAACATGCTAGAATTCCTATGGGAGAAAAGAAAACCTTTCAAAAAGTTCAGGATTTTGTTGATAGTAGAATGCATACAATTTTGGATTATTCTTTGAAGCTATTTTATAGAAGTTGTATACTATTCTTTCTTTGAATTCAAAAAGTCTCTCAAGGTGCTCCTCACAAGCTTTTATACTAAGCTTCTTGAACTTTGGTTTTGGGATTTTGATCTTGTGGGAAATTATTTGGAACAACACGTATGAGGTTCAACTTGTCTTATTTATCTTGGCTTAATGAATTATTTTTACCAAAGACACTTTATTGCTTATGTTTCAAACTATATGTCTAATGTCCCACTTTCTTTCTCATCCCACAAGGTCCATGGTGTGGAAATCAATGAAAATAGGGCAAAAGTTCCTATGTTTAACCTTGTTGAAAACAAATGATGATAGAATCTAAGCACTTAGAAACCTCTAAGGATATGATCCCTAGGGAAAGCAAGAGTGCTTTAAACTCATCAAAAGTATTTGTTTCCTAAAAGAGGTTTGAAATTTGGAGGTCTTGTGAATGTTTGTTTTGCAATTTTTTTCAAGAACCAAGAAATGTGTTTTCCACTTCCAAGCACTTTTTTACAATCCTAGGATGATGAGACAATATTATGTTGGGTTCCCACTTCGATGAATCCAACTATGCATATTTTATGTGAATGGCTAAATTCTTGACCATACTGGCTCCCCTCCACGACACACACTTCTCGGGTCGTCAAAGCATTAGTACCCATGAATCTGCCATGGCATACTTTCCATTTCTACAAAAAAATCACATGTATAATGTGGGGTGGCTTCAAAGGACATGACCTTTTGCGCCAACAAAATAGACAAGGTTTTGGCCTTTTTCTAAAAAAAGGGTTTTAATTCGGGCATTCTATTCGTGGGGGATTATCCAACATTGGTGAGAGTCCATTTATGTCCATCTCAATGGAATAATCCTCATGATTCTTAAACTTTCCTCAAGAACCCACACTTATATACCGGTTGGAAGTCACTTGGCTTTAGCGTGTTCCTGGTTGGGTTGTTCCCTTGGGTGATTACTTTTTCCCACAAAGCAGGCCCTTTAAGATAAACAAAAGCAAGTAAAAATATTCGTAGTTCGATCAACCTTGATTTGGAAACAAATGGAGAACACTCGCAATAATTTTACTCACACTCGCATGTTTTGTTCAATTGTTAGGTACCCAAATTGAAATGTGGAGGCAATATTTAATGCATGTTAGTGTCACCAAAAAGACTTTTGATTCTCAATATTTCCATGAGGCACAAGAGAAGCGCATACGCCTTTTCAAATGACACTAATTTGCAAAAAATATTACAAGACATAAAGAACACATGTTAATTTTAAATTCCTCAAAGAAATAATGAGTTCTTTTTAAGCACCAAAGGAAATGTGAGATTGCTTTGTTCAATTGTTATCCTTTAAACAAAATCTAGTATGTTCATCTAAATTTATTTTTAGCCCCTTGGCAACTTTTGGAAAGAAATTTGATTGTTTATTTTAGAACCCAAAATAAATTTAGTGTTCCTAAGGCAAATGAAATTAACAAATTCCTTTTAAACAAGAATCTAGAAATCATTAAAGAGTGTTGAAGAACACATTGTACAAAATGGGGATGGTGCCATAATGAATCTCCTACCTTGCTTGAAAAATGGAAATTTGTTTGTTATTTTTAAACCCAAAGTAAATATAGTGTTTCTAGGGCCCAAGATATTAACAAATTTCTCTTAACAAGCAGAATTTTAAAATCCCTCAAAAAGTGTTGAAGAACACTTTAGTGTTTAAAAAAAAAAAAAATCTTGCATGATGAGTATGAGGTCATTATGAGTTTCTTCCCTTGCTTATTTTTTTTTCTTGCTCCAACCTGCAAAATGACAAAAAACCAGAGATCAAAAAGACAAGAACAAGGTCAAGAATTAAAAAAATCCAAAATTTAAAAAGCCCATGTCAATTTTAGAACTCATTGATTTGTCGTGGCATAGTTTGTAAAAGCGGCACAGTTTGGGTGAAAGTGGCGCTATATAGCACCGCGCGGTTGACTATGGGCAGCGCTCTGTAGAAACAGAGAGTGAAAAAGTGATGCAACAGGGGTAAGCGACGTAGTTTGGAAGCGGCCCTATTTGAAATTTCAAAAATTTTAGGTGGGAAAGCTGGAGTGGTAGAGTTTGGAGGAAACGCGGTGTGATACGGCACCACGACACTGAAGGCGATGTAATATAGTGCCGCGGAGGTGAACGTGGTGGATTTAGGAGATTTGAAAAAAAAGATAGGTGGGAAGAAAATGTAGCAAGGTTTAGAAACTATGTACAGGTCGGTATCACACTGCTTCCCTGAAAGCGGTGGAGTATTGTGTCACACCTATGAAAGCAGCTCAATATGATGTCGCACGTTTGTTTTCCTAGGACCTATGAGAAAATGTTAAGAAAAAATGCGGAAATTTTAAAAAAATGTGATTAATTTATTGAACAACGCTCCTTCTAGCGCCAAGATGTGAACCCCTAAACCTGCAAATGCACAAGAGAAAAAAAACACGTTAGGTTGTTAGATCAAATGCATGCAAACAAGTATGAGAGATTCCCCATGAAATCCATCTATTCAAACTAAAATTAGGAAATGAAGATCACAATACAAGAAATGAAGTTAAATCCTAATTAAGTCAATAGATTAGTGATCCCATGGGGGAATTGGTGCCAATGGAGTATTGTAATTGGCCCTTTCCCAATTCCTAAATTGAAATGTTGAGTGATTGAGCAATGGTCAAATCTCCAAAGAGATTTGAGCATAGCCTTGTTATAATTCATGAAAATGGCGATAAATTGGGTGAAATGGGCAAAATTAGCTCTCAATGTGGAGAGAGTAACTTTGCATCAAGATTGTGGATGATAAATGGGGAGAGAAGCCTCCAATTTATAACTTTCAATTTGGAAGAGAAAGTGAGGTTTAAGAAACGTGGGACTAACTTCCAATCCAATGGTTGAATGCCACATGTCATGATGTGAATGGTTAGTGGTTGTGCACATTTTGGCCAAAGTGCCAATAAATGCACTTATTTTGAATTTGAATTTGTGAGATGACTTGTTGAAGAGGTAAGAGAAATGGAGTTATTGTCACTTGGCTCAAGGCCAAGGACATGTAAGAGGCCTTAAATGCCTTGTTGGAAGGACCAAGTCCACTTGGCCTTTTTGAATTCAAATAAGGGAATATTCCCTTTTGATGCCATGTGAGGGAAAATAGAGAATTAAATAAATCAAAGTAATTGATTTATTGTGCAACTTGCATTCTCTAGAGGATTTTAGTGAGAGGGATTAACTCAATCATGGTTTTGATTAACTTAGTGAAGAATTAAATGATGTGACCATTTAGACTTAAATTTAAGAATTGATTTAAGTCAATAATTGAGAGGAAATATTAAATAAATGATTTGATTTATTTAACTCAAGGAGGAATATGTTAGATTAAATCAAACAAGGTTTAAGTTATTTAATTTAATAAGAAGACTTTAGGGATTTAATCAAATAAAATGAATTATTTAATTAAATAGAAATGTAAGGTTAATTAAATTAAATTGATTAATTTAATTAAATGAGGTGATAACCTAATCAGATGAATAATGATCCATTAAATTAAGAGACAAAATTATGATGAAATGCTGAGAGTATGATTTAGGAAGAAATGTTGTTAGTAATCTGGATCAAGTGTGCCAAAATGACTTTTGTACATTTTCCATGTCTACACATTTTATGCGAGTTTACATCCAATCACCGTAGGTGTACCAATAGGCTTTGCTTCTTCCATGCCAAAACTTTTCAGTAACTCTTTTACATATTTGGATTGAGATATAAAGATCCCATCTTCTAACTGAGTGATTTGCAATCCCAAAAATAATTTTAGCTCTCCTATCATTAACATTTCAAATTCATTTTTCATTTCATCAGCATACTTCATACACAAATCATCATCTCCTTCAAAGATAATATAATCAACAAAGACTTCAATGATCAATTATTTGTTCTCATCCAACTTGAAGTACAAATTGTTGTCAACAGTACCTTTACTGAATCCAAGCTTCAATAAATATTTGTCCAATCTAGCATACTGAGCTCTAGGAGCTTGCTTTAGTCCAAAAAAATCTTTCTTTAATCAACATACCATGTCCTTCTCATCATTTAACTATAATCCATCTTCCATCTATGAGTAACCTTTGCAAACTACTCCTGCTTTGTTTCTAACCACATCACCTTGTTCATTCATCTTATTTTGGAACACCCAGTTGGTTCCAATCATATTTTTTGTTTTGAGGTCTAGGAACAAGATCCCATGTATTATTATTCTGTATCTACAATAGTTCTTATTTCATGGCTTTCATCCAATGTTCATCCTTGCATGCTTCATTTATATTTATAGGTTTAGCTTTAGAAATTAGATAATATTATTCTAGAATTCTTCTTCTAGTTTTCACACCTTTGGTTTTCTCTCCTATGATCTGACTATCAGAATGATTTCTTCTCACATACTTAGGATTTTTGAAGTTTTCTCTTACCTCTTGTTCTTGTGATATTTCTTCTACACTTCTGCTTGTTTCTACTTGTTGCTTTTCTTGATTCATCAAAATAATCTGAAGTTGATTTTGTGTTTGAGTATCATTGTCAACATCATCATGTTGATCATCTAAATCATAATCACTAACTCTGGATGATTTACCAATATATTCATCAACCTTAAGATTTTCACTTTCAACCATTTTCTTCAATCTTTTATTAAAACACCAGTAAGCTTTTCTTTTAGTAGAGTATCCTAGGTAGATTCCTTCATCACTTATAACATCAAACTTACCTATATCATCATCTCTCTTGATGTAGCATTTTCTTCCAAATTTTTTAAAGTGTTTTGACAACAGGCTTATAATCAAACCATAGCTCAAAAGGTGTCTTATCAGAATTACTATTGACATTCACCCTGTTAATAGTATACACAATAGTACTTACAACTTCTCTCCAGTAGAAATGAGGAACATTTTCTTCCAGCATCATGGTTCTAGCAGTGTCTAGAATGGTTTTGTTCTTTCTTTCAACAACTCCATTTTGTTGAGGGGTTGAGGGAGTAGACAACTGTCTCTGAATACCATGCTCTTCACAAAAAGAATTCAATTCCCTTGAAGTAAATTCACCACCTTTTTCTGACCTTAGACATTTTATCTTTTGACACGTCTCATTCTCTACCATAGCTTTAAAAATTTTGAACTTTTCTAGTGCTTCATGTTTTTCTCTTAAGAAAGTGACCCATATCATTCTAGAAAAATCATCAATGAGTAACATAAATTACCTTTCACCTTGTAGGATTCTGATTTTGGAAGGAACACATAGATCAGTATGTATCAAATCCAATACTCCATTAGAGTTGTATTGCTTTCTCTTAAAGGAATTTCTTGTTTTATTTCCCATCTGACATTCCTTGCACATAGTGTTAGTAGGCTTCACTAACTTAGGTAAATCTTTGACTGCTTGAGTATAACTTATCATGACAATTTTATCAAAGTTCACATGACATAAGCTCCTATGCCATAACCAACTTACATCAATTTGAGCAATCAAACAACTTTGACTTGTAGTACTTAAATGAAAGATATTACCTTTTGTCTGTGTTCTTGAAGCAATTATATTTCCTGAACTTCCTATTATTCTTCACTTACCATTCTTGAACTGCAAATTGTGACCTTTATCTACCATTTTTCCAACACTCAACAAGTTATGCTTTAGGCCTTCTACATAAAGAACACCATCAATATTGTGCTTACCACCAAAATAAATAGTGCCTCTGCCACGAATCACACCAAAAGTGTTGTCACCGAACCTCACTACACCACCATCATAGTTTCCCAAGCTTACAATATTTTTTGTCACCATTCATATGATGTGAGAATCTTCTATCAATTACCCAGTCATCTTTCTTTTCAACTTTGGCTGCAAGATTTTTCTCAACATTTACATTACTAGCAGATTCAATGGAAACCTAACAATTTTCTTTGATAGCAATAAATATCCATTCATCTTCATTTCCAGTTTCTTTATCATATTATAAATCAATTACACCTTCTTCAACATAATATCATTTTATTTAAAATCTAGTATTTTGAGGCTTATATTTTGAAACTTTTTCAAGACATCTAGAAGCAAAATGACCTATCTTACTACAAGAAAATAATTTAATAGGTAAATTTCCTTTGTACTTTCCATGAACTCTTGATTCTCTTTTCATAATGCTTCTAGTTCTTCCAATTCCCTTTCATCATCTTCAATTTGCTTCATCTCATCTTCATATCTGAAAGTTCTCTAGGAAATCTCTCCTGAATCATATCTCTTTTTCCCGGATATAGTTGCATTAATGGAAAATCCAATCTTAGGAGTAGATTGACCAAATTCATTTAATTCAAATGCAACAAGTTTTCCAATCAACATGTCTTTTGTAATATTCTTCATTGTTCTAAGTTCATCAATAGCATGATATTTTTTCTTGTAGGAAGGGGGCACAGATCTAAGTGTCTTAGCCATAGTTTGATCATCATTCATAGTTCCATTGGCACATCTAATGTCCATCACCAATTCATTTATCTTATGCGAGAAGGAAAATATGTTCTCATCTTCACTCATCTTCGATTTATCCCATTTTTCTTTTAGAATTTGTAGCTTACCACTTTTCACTAGTGCATCTCCTTCATACAATGTTTCCAACTTTTTCCAAATCTAATATGAAGTATTCAAACCCATCACATTTGTCATTTCTGAAACTGTCAAAGCACTCACTAGTGTTTCTACTGACCTGGTATTAATTTCTACTTGCTTGATCTCATTTTTAGAGGAGGGACCATTCAAAGGAATATTATATGCAATTTTTGTCATTTTCCAGAAAGGTTCACCAATGCACCTCAAATGATATTCCATCCTAACTTTCCATAAAGAGTAGTTTGTACCATCAAATCTAGAACTATCATTTTTAAATGATGCCATCTCATATCACTTCAAGTTGTTAGGCTTCTTTTAAAGGAACTAGCTCTGGTACCAATTGTTGGCAAAACAAGGATAACCAAATGAGAGTGGGGGTGAATCAATTGTTACCAAAATCAAAATTATATAACATTAACCAATGATTATATCATAGATCTGATAATTAACAATGCAAGCATAAGAACAACACATCAGAGACACATGAACACAAATATTTTATATGTGGAAACCCAGGGAGGGGAAAACCATGGTGGATGTTAGTCCACAAGATTATACCCTATTAGAAGTTTAATGAAGAATTAAAAGAGAATGCACTTGCATTCATGCACACTGCCTAGAGCACACTACTCAAAGGGAAGGCTCACTGCCTTACATATAGTAATCATATTAAATCCATTTGATGAATTTGAACTAAGAAAATAGCTTATGCAAAATCCTGATTACAATTCCAATTAGGCACACTAAAACCTCTTCAAACTCTTCCACACTCTACTCTGAATGATCTAACCTTTATTCACACTTTTACATCACGTGTACACTTGAGAACACTCTAAATGAGGAAAATAATCTTGTATATATATCCACTACACGAATTTGCATCCACTATTCAATCAACCACAAATAAGGAATAAATTACAGTTGTTGTCCTTGATACATGAATAAATTTTAATGCGTACTAACACAAGTTGGCCATAACATAGTGAGTACCCAAAAAAACATCTCCAAACATGCCAAACAATAAAATATTAATCCTCATGGATCTGCAACACGCTAACACCATAATGTCAACCAAGAACATGAACACTCGGGTACATATTAGAAAAATCTTCGATCACAATCACTCTACTCACTGCAAACATACACAACGTATAGAGAATGATCTAAAATCATCCATGAACGTCATAGGCACATGAGAAACACATGATATTAACATACTTTCATCTACTTTGACCAAGAACACCATCTACAAAGACTTAATAACTATAGGCACACAAATCATCATAACTTCCACAAAACTTCATACTAGAAAGGTTCAAAACAAAACCCTTTGAAGAACACCTTCAAATCTTCAACACATAGAGATTTCCAACATTCTAACCTTCTTAGCTTCATTGGCTACTTGTACTATAATTTTTACAATTTTCTCAATCTCCTCGACATATACAACCTTAAGTAGATTAAAATGCTAATAGTGTTGACATCAATGACAACAATATATTAGAAACACAACCACAACATCCAACAAAAGGTGTCAATTTGATATTAAAAAGCAATATTTTACACAAGTACAAGAAGTTGCAATAGGAAACATCTTTGTTCAAATGCCTGATGTGTGGTTAAATCTAGCACATGTTTACTTTGCACAAGGACAATTTGTACTTGTATTTAAAGTGTATCAAAATTGTTTGAGGAAATTATATTTTGGTATTGGCACCCAAATTTTATTATATTTATCTCAAACACATTATGAAGTAGAACAATGGCAAGATTATAAAAGAACATTATTAAGAGTAGTAGATTGTAACTAATGTAAGTTACCAATCAGAAAGCTATAGATTTTGTGTTTAATGTAATGAGGGTTATGAATTACCTATAAATTCACTATAGAGGGCATCCCCAAATTCGACTTCGTTGTAGACTTCAAATACTTTGCAAAAAGCACTGAAGTCCTTGCCTTCCTTTTCAAAATTCTGTAGGTCTTCTCTAAACAATATTTATCACCCATGCAAGTGTTGTAACTCAAAATTCTCTAGTGTACTTTGCATGCCCAATTGTTGTAACTCAAAATGAGGTGCCTCAGTATAGTTCAAAAACCTCATTTTCATTGTCTAGTTTGTATAAACACAAATAATGAAAAATCACGCATAATACATGACTCCTGCCAATCATTTCCCCAATTTTTTTTTTAATTTTGTCTAATTTGTACTCATGTGACTAACCGTTTAGTCATTTTATTTGTATGACTAAATAATATTTTACCTGATGACCAAATTAGTCATTTATTTACTCATTTATTGCTTTGTTGCAAAACGTTAGTAAAAATTAGTCATTTTTAGTTGTTTTGACTAAAAATTTTAGTCACCTAGTCATTTATTTTCCAAATTCTACTAGTGGGAGGTTTAATTATTAGAGGAATTGAGGGATTTCTAATGCTCATAACCTTACCAAACCTATCCTCATTTTCATGATCTCTTAGTGAAGGGGAGTCTAATGTCACTTCATCATCTTCATCTAAGGAAGCCACATTACTATTGTTTGGAAGATGTGTGTCAATGTTATCATTTTCTTTCACCATGATATATTCCCTAGTTGGAGAGTTTTTAGGAGAGCAACAAATTAGATGTTCATGAAATTCAAAGGTTGGTTCTTCTAAAATGACTTCATCACAAGTAAATGAATTATCAATGGTTGTATTTTCTCACTTATCAATGATGGCATTCTCTTGTTCAATATTTTTTTTCCTAGGAGAAGAGAAAAAAATAGGAATCTCATAACTCTCATTGGTCTGATATTATAATTCTAAAATATCTTCTTCACAAATAGGAGAGATACTGGGAGAAGACCAAATTTAATTTTCATGATTATCCACCATTGTATTCTCTTTCACTAAAGAATTCCCATAAGTGTGAGGGATGAAATTTTTCTTGGCATGCTTAGAAAGATACAATACTAACATTGTATGACCAAAAATGAAAAGTACTTTTATCCAATTTATGCAAAACTTCAAGAATGCAAACAATGTGTATCCAAATATGAAAAGCACTTTTATCAAACTTACGCAAAGCTTAATGAATGTAAAAATTGTGTATGAAAAATTGAAAAGTAATTTTATCCATATTATGCAAAGGTTCAAGAATGTGAACATTTTCAAATCTAATGATTTTTTCTATTAAATTGATTTTGGAATGATTAAAAAATGACTACACTAAATGGATGTTTTCACCTAGATGTCTAAAATTGAAATTCTTGAAATTTTCTAGACTGATACTATAGGTTCCCAGCAAGCTTAGGAAGTACATAAAATCACCAAAAATATCAAAAAGGCTGGTTTTTGTAGGCCTTCAAGGACTCATTCACCTAGTGGTGAATAGGTCCTAGTATTCTTTTCCAGGAAACTCTAAATCTGATATTGAAGCTTAGGAATTGTGAAAAATTGCATCCTTGGTATCCCTAATAGGGACTCATTCACCCTACGATGAATGGGTCCTAGTACAAGATTTTTTTAAATTCAAAAATGAAATTTCAAAGTGATCACATGTGTTCTTTGTTTTAGGTTTTAAATTGGTATTTCTATAACAAAATTTCCAAGAATTTGATGTTGAAATACAAGTACAATGAAGGAAAAAATAAGAACTATATGAAACTTTTTGAAATTAAATTTTGATACAATTTTTGGATGTGAATGATGAAAAGTACACTAATATGAAAACACTATGCAAAATCAATCTAACATTATGCAATTTTTGTTAATTTTTTAGGTTTAAAATGAATGCAAAATGCAAGTTTACACCTAAAATGCAATACAAACTAATGCAATTTCGACAAACCTAGATGAAATGAAAACTAATGTGAATCCTAGATTTAGGTTTTAATGGACTCCAATTTTTAGAGTTTTGATGTACAAGGTTAGTTTCACCAAAAGGAAACATAGAAAAATATGGGGGTGATCATGAAATGAGATAACAATGTGATGAACCTAATTTTTGCTTTATGTTTCACTCAATTATGAGAGTTATAATGCATAAATGAATATCAAAAATTAAAACTAACTAATATAATAGTAAAAAGGTAGGTTTTAAGATGGTAAAATGTTGTATACTTGTCGCAAAAGATACCTTTTCAGGCCTCACTGAGGACTCATTCGCCTAGCTTGGTGAATGGGTAGTAGCTAGGGTTTTGGAAAATATATTTTTGGGTTCCTCTTCTTCAATTTTTGCACTCCCAAATCCTAGTCAAAGATTGTTAGAAACCCGAAAATGAATTCTATGGCTTAGTTTTCATGATCTTGAAAGGAAGATGACAATTTTTGCAACTTTAACAATTTTGACATTTTTTCCTCTCCAATTGATCTTCAACCTCAAATATGCACACATCAAGAGAGTAATTTTTTTATTTTGTTAGAGAATAGGGGTTTTCCTTGGTCAAACCCTATTTTGGTAATTAACAAACAATGCATAAAATGAGAGATAAATGAACAAAGCAATGTCACTACTCACCAATCCTCAATTGAACCTTGAATTATAAATCTAAAATTTAGCATGAAATGGCCTCAATGAGTGTATGTCTTGGTCATGAAATTTGATATGGAACAATGCTTGAATTGGATCTTCAATGCTACATCATCACATTAGTTCAACTTGCATGACTTTGACATGATGATTGATATCTTGATTGTTGCAATAAAATTCTTCAAATATAACTTTTGAATGACTTGGGAATTCTCTTTGATCCCATAAAATTACTATTAGAACTTGCTCATAAATTTGTTAGGTGAAACTAAGTGAAATAGCCTTGTATTTATACATAACTTGGATGAATTCGCGAAATTCAAATAACACAAGCCAAAATTAGATCTTGAATTTCAAATCATTGAAATACCACCAAAAACATATTCCAAGGGGGGTCCTAGGGTTAAGTGAGGACCCATTCGAGTGATAGCAAGAAGTTGAGTCCATTTTTTGGCCATTTAGTGGAAGTGTTTTCCCTGATTTTTAGAGTTCAAAACATTTGACATAAAAATTTGAAGCACTTAGAGATGGAATCTTGAACAAAGTAACTAATCATAAAATTTAGTACTCGGAGTCTAGTTTCCAAATATGTAATTCATTTCAATACCCAGCTGATGAAAATTGATTTTCAATAGGAATTTCTAAAAACCACTCTTAAAAGTCATTTTTTTACCATACCATGCACATGTACGTCATCCATATTTTGACCTAAATAATCATATTTTCTAAATCCTTTTAGGAAAATATTTTTAACTCACTGAAGCACGCTTTCCATATTTTTTTGTAATTTTTTATTGATATTTTTTTTGTTAATTTTTTAGTGGCCATATTTGGTGTTTTAAAAAAACATCATGTACGTCACACATAAGATGACCTAAACTTATGATTTTTTGATTTTTTTTTAAATTGAAAAGAATTTTTTGAAGTATGCTTTCATGCAATCCATTTGTGAAAATGTTATGTTGACAAAAAGTTATTAAAATGCTAAAAAACCCTAATAATTCAAGTTTATGGATCTGTTTAATCATAAATTAAAGGAAAATCAATCCAATTGTAAAAAAAAATACATATTTGGAATCTACACTATATAATCTATAATGGATTTTAATTTTGTTGAAAAAATCTGCAAAAAAAGCCTTCAGACGTATGCCCAAAGTCAATATTTTTTTATGACATTGCTAGGACCTTCAACTTGCAGGTCAAACTAGGTCCAGGGCCTAGGTTTGGACCCCCAAACCTTTTCCCGAACCTATCAACAAAGAAAAAACCTAGCCTACATTTCAAATTTAAAAAAATGAGATCTTGTTTACTAAACATGATCCCTTTGTAGCAGAAATGGGTTCCTATTTAGTTACAAATGGGATCTCATTTCCAATTCACCCATTGAAAATGGAACAAGATCTCATTTGATAAATGGGATCCTGTTTATTATCAATTCTAATGAAAATGGAACGGGGTCCCATTTAATAAATGAAATTTACGAAACAAGACCCTGAGTTATTTTTTATCGTTATTTTTTATTTTACTGTCAAAAAGGGGCATCTCAAGTCTGAGAATCATTTTGTACAACCGGTCCTGCGACATATTACCTATTTTCTATCACCTTTTGTAATTTTGAAGCTCTTCAAGCTGTGATTTTTTTCAATTTTGAAAGGAGGCATCATTGGGATGTTGTGACAAAAGAATTTTGTTGAATTTCTACTTGTTTTCAAAGGAGGAAGAGGAATTTTATTTAATTGCTACTTGTTTGAAGGAGGAAGAGAATTTTGGTTGAATTTCTATTTGTTTTCAAAGGAGGGAGATAATTTTTTTTGAATTTGTATTTTCTTTCAAAGGAGGATAAATTTATTTGTTTAATTGAGCTACTTTTTTGAAGGAGGAAGATAAATTTTGTGCATTTGGTATTTGTTTTCAAAGGAGAAATCTAGGAATTTTATTTATTTTCTATTTGTTCGAAGGAGGAAGATAAATTTTGTTGAATTCCTATTTATTTTCAAATGAGGATGAGAAATTTTGTTTCATTGAGCTACTTGTTTGAAGGAGGAAGACAATTTTTGTGCAATTTCTACTTGTTTGAACGAGGAAGAGGATTTTAATTTAATTGCTACTTGTTTGAAGAAGGAAGAGGATTTTTGTTCAATTACTACTTGTTTGAAAGAGGAAGAGGAAATTTATTTAATTTCTACTTGTTTGAAGGAGGAAGAGTAATTTTGTGAATAATTGCTACTTGTATGAAGGAGGAACAAACAAGGAATACTCTCAATTTTTTGACATTTATTAGTGTATACTTCAAAAAATTCAATCATGGGATCACAATGTCAGAATAAGAGGAAAGATAAGAAGGTATTAACCTCTAAATGAATGCAAGTAAAGAGAGAGAATGAGAAACAAAGAAAAAGAGAAAGAAGAATGAGAATTTGATCAATGAATGATGGTGAATCATCCAATTCCACAACTAATGAAGACAAAAATATTGAGGATACCATGGATGTAGATGATGCAAACTTCCAAGAGGTGTATGTCGAAGCTAATATGAATATATAAACTACTCCTGGTATGTCTTCAAATATCCCTTGCAATGCTATGGAGAACGTTTCAATAGGCACAAGTCCAAGCATGTCTTCAAATCCACCTTTGAGCCTCATGGAAATGGTTTTTATTAGATATTTTAAAGAAGATGGATATAACAATGTTGACATCAATAATATTCATAAAGTTCAAGATTTGAGTCAAACTGTTCTTGAAAATAAAAATGAAAATACTTTTATTGAAAATGAAAATGAAAACCATTTTGTTGTTGAAAATGAAAATGAAAATCCTCTTAATGAAAATGAAAATGAAAACCATTTTGTTATTGAAAATGAAAATAAAAATCCTTTAATTGAAAATGAAAATGAAGATGAAGATGAAGATGAAAATAAAAATGAAAATCCTTTAATTGAAATTAAAAATGAAGATGAAGATGAAAATGAAAATGAAAATGAAAATGAAGATGAGAATGAGAATGAAAATGAAAATGAAAATGAAAATGAAGATGAAAATGAAAATAGTTTTGAATATATTTTTTTAAAATTGAAAGTGATGTTTTTGATAATCTTCCTGGTAAGATTTCATGGAGACAAATAAGAACGCATGTCGATAGATTATACAATAAAAAAAATTATTGTAAAAAGCTTTCAGTTCAATGTCAACTAATGATACAATTAATGAGAATGTGGAAAATGAGAAAAGTAATGAAAATTTTGGGCATTTTTGTATAACAAAGAAGAAAAGATCAATCAGTAAAACATGCTATGTCTACTATTGCTAGTTCCATTCATTCTATTGGAAAAAATAGTAGATATAAAGATAAGAATGTCATAAGAAGAGCTATAACAACTGCTATAGTTAATAAATAAACTTTGAATAAAATAATGGTAATAAATATTAGTGAAGTTTTAAAAATACATCCTAAAACATTGCTAAGTGTGGCCAAAAAGAAGAGAAAGTATAGAAAATGATCCTATCAACCAATGTTGGAGTTTCAGTGGTCGAATCTTGAGGTCTGATATGAAACTGAGTGTTGAAATTAAATCGTTGATTGAAAAATATTGGCATGATAAGACTAGGGTGTCATCTAATGATAGAGATGTTTTAAAATTAAGGGTGGGGTCCAAAGTTCATGATCCTCATCCAAAACACCTATTAGATACAACACAAACTAAATTTTATAGAAAATTTTGTGGTGATTTAGTGTTACTTGGTAATATTAAAACAAGTCAAAGGTCTTTTGAGAAATATAAACCTTGGTATGTAAAAAATAATAAGAAATGAACATCTTGTTGTTGTAAAACACATGTTCAATTTCATTATTTTTATGACGTTTTTTAATATATATGTTGTACTTTTCATACTAACATGATTATGTAGGAATGTGGTATTAATATACCACTTGAAATAATAAAGGAGTTTATATCAAGTTTGTTTCGTGAAAGATCTAATGGAAAATTACTTTATTTAAGTTCTTGTATTTTTGGACAATGCACTAGTTGTGAAAATATTTGATTCTTAAGAGTTTGCATGCATGAAAGTGTTGATAATGATTTTGGAAAAAAATTAGTGGATGTTAAAAGATTTAAGAATGCTAACTATTCTCTAAAAGATGGAAATATTGGAATGTGTTGTGATTTAGTCACAAGAAAATTTAGTGTGCATGCATTCATATTATACTTTAAGAATAATCTTGGACCAAAATATGTCATGCAATATCAACATGTTCAATGGATTGATGGCCAATTTTGTGCATGTAGATACACATTTCCAATTGGTACTATACTTTCAGTGGTTGATTTTGTAGAAAATTATACTCTAGCTCCATAAGAGGAAATTCAATCACAGTATTATAATTCAATGCAAGTAGCTATGTTTGAATATATTGTTTACAGACATGTAGATGATAGCACAGAGGATGATATAAATTTTTTGAGGGGTTTTCATTTTTATTTGAGTAACCGGTTACAATCGTCAGAGTATGTTCAATAATGTTTCAATATATTTTATAGAAATTTAAGAGAAATAGGAATCCAGATGACAAAACACCTTATATGGTCAGATAATTATATGGGGAAGTTTGAGAATTCTTGAATTTTCTATTGGTTAAGTAGGGTTCACAAGGAACTTAATGTCCAACATATATGGATTTTTTTGAAGTTGATCATGGTAAAGGAGAACATGATGGAGCCGATGTGTGTGTCAAAAGAATTATTGCTAGAGAAAAATTGAAATTTAATGATGCATTAAAATTTAAAGATGCACGTGGGATTGTGGATTGGTTCAATACAAGATTATTTGCACTTGGTTTGAGTGAGTACTCTATAGTTTTTTGATTCTTTTGGTTGGTTGAAGAAGAGAACATTCTACCTAGAGTTGACTATGAGACAATCAATGGATCTACTAAATGGCATTCATTTAGGAGTTTGATAGCAAGCACATGGAATATTTGGACAAGGGAGCTTACATTTTTATGTCATTTTTGTATCTCAAGAGATTTGGAAGCATGTGAAAATATAGAATAGGTTGAAGAGTGGGAGAAAAAATCGTTGACACTTGCACAAGCACATGATCGGTATGAAAGAACTATTGAAGAAAATGATCAAGTGTTTGCATCTGAAGACTATGACCGTGTTTCAAACCTTGTACAAGAAGGTAATTTAATTCAATTTATTTCATTTTATTTCAGTTTATTAAGTTATTTTGTAATACTAAATTATTTATATGGATACTTGCAAGTTTTTAAATCAAATTTTATTTGCAAGACATGTGTATGTTGTTCTTGCACTTGAGGGGAGTGAAGATGAAACAAAATATTGGTTGGCTCATTGTGTGGAGACTAAACATAATTTAATAGTGCCTCAAGAAGATGAGGATGGATATCATTATCCAACAAGTATGGTGATCCCCTTGAGACATCCCCTTAAGAAAATTTTGATAACAAGTTTTTGATCCCCTTAAGAATTTTTTTAGAACAAGTCTTTATCCCCTTAAGAACTTTTTCAGAACTTACTTTATCATTGTTTTCATGTTTCCCAATAGGATAGGTGGTGGTTGTTGTCACTTGGCTATGAAAATACTTGATAAGGAAGAATGGTCTACCTGTATTCAAAGATTATGAAAAGCATAAAAATATTATACACTATTCACATTTGGTGGTGGTAACAAATATTAAACTAGATCAGTATTGTGGAAGACCTACAAATAAAGTGTCATGGACAATTTTTATGGAAGAGATGAACAATCATAGATGCACTGTAGAAAAGAGATGATGCAGATGGTACAATGGAATAAGTAAATATAGGTAAATATAGTTTTAGTTTTATATTGTCCTTTTAAATAGATTAAATACATGTTTTGATATTGGTCAAGTGTGTTATTAGTTGAAATTGATTTAAATTGTCCTTTTATAGATTATTAATCCATAATCATAAAAAGGAGATTCCATGTAGATTTAATGTAGACAACATGGAATACTTGGTAAAAATAGGTAATTATTAGTTAAATTATATTTAAATATATGTTTTGAGTTGTGTAGAAATAGATAGTTTTATATATTTTAAAATATGTATGTTTTTATGATTTCATTAGTATTGCTTGTACCTTTTTGATATCAGGTGGTGAGAAGACCTACTACATTCCTGGTACAAGTTTGAGATATTCTTGAGATGGCATAGACAAATTTTATAAGAGGGTGGATTAAGGGGAATTGAGAGAATGAATTAAAGAGATGTAAGAGGGCGAATTAAGGGGAGTTGAGAGAATGACTTAAAGGGATGAACCTTAAACCATTAACCCATATAGATTTGTTATTCTAATCATCTCATGAACCCTAGAAAACCTAAACCATAAACCATAGGACCTAAAGCCTAGGAGATGAACCCTAAACAATTAACCCATATATATTTGTTATTATGAGCATCTCATGAACCCTAGAAACCATAAACCATGAACCATACGACCTAAAGCCTAGGAGATGAAACCTAAACCATTAACCTATATAGATTTGTTATTCTAAGCATCTCATGAACCCTATAAACCCTAAACCATAAATAATAGAACCTAAAGCCTAGGAGATGAACCCTAAACCATTAACCCATATAGATTTGTCATTCTAAGCATCTCATGAACCATAGAAACCATAAACCATAAACCATAGGACCTAAAGCCTGAGAGATGAACCGTAAACCATTAACCAATATATATTTGTTATTCTATGTATCTCATGAACCCTCAAAACCATAAACCATAAACCATACGACCTAAATCCTAGGAGATGAAATCTAAACCATTAACCCATATAGATTTTTTATTCTAAGCATCTCATGAACCCTAGAAACATTAAACCATAAACTGTAATGCCTTGCCATGTAACCCTAGAGTACAATGCAATTACAATGGAAGCACAACAATTGTTTTTTGAAAGTGCAATTATCAATAATTAAAATGAACTACACTTAACACATACACCCTCTAAGGTACACAACAAAACTTACATTTGAAACCTATAGTTCATACACAAGTAAAATAATCCATAGAATATAAATTATACTCATGAAATAAAGAAAATATATCCAATAACATTAAACTCATTTCATAAGATACAAAGTCCATAATAAAACCATTCATAGATTGTATCATTCAATATAGCAGTTACAAGACTCATTTCCAAAATGAGGTAGATCATAAAAAACAATATTACAATTACATTGGTACAAGGATTATCCTTGAATAAAAATGAGGAGTAGTACATATACATAAGAATCCAAGTGATCCAAAAGTACATAAGAGATGGTACAAAGCAACTAGAACATGCGAGCTCTCCAATCTAGATGATCCTATCATCACAAACATGAAGTGGAAACCCAACAGTGAAAGGTGCATGTTCCACCCAACCAAGTGTTACCCAAAGGCCCACCCCCTATGCTAGGAGATAGTAAAAAGGGCTTCCTAGGAGTAACAAACAACCTCAAGACACAGGAAACCACAAGAATAAACTATACAAATACAATACTTAACATGAAGGTTACATTGCTTCTAGAGTAAGAGGATCAAGTACATCAACTGAACAATACAAACTATTATCATAGGAGGAGTGTCATCACAAAGTTTCATATGTTATCCTAGCAGATCTTCCTAGGCCATGTCTCCCATCTTGGGTTATCCTCATAGCCTCTCATGATCCCCAGCCCCACATGCAAACTGATGCAGAATCAAATATCTTTCAAAGGGACAAATAATGATCTTTCCATTTGAGGCCTTCTCATCTCATCTCAAGTCTAAATGAGCCATTGAGCCAATGAGTGAGGTACAATTAACAAGTTATGTGTTTAAAGCTACCCTTCCCCTAATACATTTTTTAAATTTCTACTAAATCATCTAACTCTCACATGAGTTATCCTAGCACCAATTTTTGCATCAGCTCCAATTGATAGCCACCCCATACTTCAACAATTGGCGGATGTATTTCCCAATGAGGTACTAGGGATGCCACCTTAGTGTGACATTGATTTCAAGATTGATCTTAAACCTAGATTTGAGCCTATTTCATGAGATCTATACCATATGAATACATAGGAGCTTAAGGATCTCTACTTGTAGTTGGAGGAGCTACTAGCAAAGGGTTTCATTTGCCCTAATGTTTCACCTTGGGGAGCAACAACTTTTTTTGTGAAGAAGAAGGATGGATCTCTCTGATTGTGCATAGATTATTGTAAGATAAATAAAGTGACAACCAGGAACCGATATCCCTTACCTAGGATCGATTATTTGTTTGATTAGATCAAGGGTGCTACAATATTTTTAAAAATTGACCTTAAGTCAAGGTACCATCAGCTACATATATTTGATTCTGAAATTCATAAGACAACATTTCACACTCATTATGGTAAGTACAAGTTTATAGTGGTACCATTCGGGTTGATAAATGTGCCATGTATATTCATAAGCTTGATGAACGAGGTATTTCATACATATCTTGATAGATTCATACTAGTATTCCTTGATGACATATTGATCTATTCTAGGATAGTAGAGGAGAATTAGGAGCATCTGACATAGGTTTTGTAGTGTTTGAGAGATAATCAGTTGTATGCTAACCTATCCAAATTTGAGTTCTGTAAGATCGAGGTTAAGTACCTTGGACATGTGATATCAGGAGAGGGTATTGTAGTGGATCTTGAGAAGATCCAAGTGAACATTGATTGGCTTGTTCCCATTTATGTGGCAGATATGTGTAGTTTCATGGGATTAGTAGGTTATTATAGACACTTTGTTTATGGTTTCTCGAGGATAGGACATCCTATCAATTCTCTTCAGAGGAAAGGGTAGAGATTCATCTGGTTAGAGCAGTGTGAGGCAACATTTCAGACTCTGAAGGAGAGGTTGACTAGTGTATCGATTCTTGTGATACCTAATCCTACTGGAGATTTTTTTATTTGTACAGACACATCTTTGGAGGGTTTAAGAGTAGTCTTGATGTAGGATGGTTAATTTATTGTGTATGAATCTCGCAAACTCAAGGATCACGAGTTGAATTACCCCACGCATGATCTTGAGTTAGCAATGGTAGTACACACTTTGATAAGGTGGAGACACTTCCTATTGGGGCACATATTTGAGTTGTATAGTGACCATCGGAGCCTACAGTACATCTTCATGTAACGCAATCTTAATGCCAAGCAGAGGCAATGGATGGAGTTCCTTTACAAATATGAATTCGAGGTGAAGTTCATCTAGGGGAAGGAGAACATAGTTTTTGATGCTCTTAGAAGACATAGAAATGAGTTGTTAGAGATTAATCTTGGTGTGGATTTGAGGAGTTAGATCCTTTCTACACTTCCTGCAGATAGTTGGTATCAGGAAGTGAGATCAGAGATAGAGACAGGCGGGACTCTTGAGGGAAGATTCTCAAGTTATTCTCTAGGGTAAGATGGTTTGTACACATGGGAAAAATTTATGTTCCATATTTTGGAAATCTTCATACCTTGGTTATGACATAGGCACATCAGGAACCTTATTCAACTCATCCTAGAGTGAAGAAGATGCATGCTGATTTACGATGGCTTTAATTTTGGGTAGGTATTAAGCGAGACATCTTTGACTTTGTGTCAAATTATTTGGAGTGTCAGTGAGTGAAGGTTGAAGACCAACATCTGGTAGGACTTCTGTAGCCACATTTGGTGCCAGAATGGAAATCGGATATGATCTATTTAGATTTCATTGTTGGGTTACCTAACTCTTCGTGATGACATGATGCCATTATGATGATGGTGGATCGGTTGAAAAAGGTAGCACACTTCTCACTTGTTCATTCATCCTATAATGCTTCATCTATTTCTAGATTGTTCATGTGAGATATTTTTAGGTTACACTACATTCTTGTCATAACATTTCTGACAAGGATCTTGTGTTCACATCCTTTCTTTGGATGTCATTGCAACATGCGATGTGGACACAGTTAAACTTTAGTTCACTGTATCACCCTGAGACAGATAGAAAAAATGATAGGGTCAACCAAATCCTCAAGGATATGTTACGCATGTATGTGATGGACCAACAGTCATGATGGGAGGACTATCTCCATTTAGTGGATTTTTCTTATAATAATATCTATCAAACTTCGATTGGTATGCCTCCTTTCCAGACATTGTATGGATGACCATTTTAGACTCCTTTGAGATGGGATCAATTAGAGGATAGAGTTATATTGGGTCCTAAGATGCTTCAGGACATGGAGTAGCAGGTGATCCAAATTAGGAAACATTTGGTTGTTGCACAAGATAGGCAGAAAAAGTATGCAAATGCACATCGGGTGGACCGTCAGTTTGCAATAGGGGACTGAGTCTTTTTGTGAGTGCATCCAAGAAAGAGTTCAATCTAATATGGAAAGGGCTCTAAGCTTGCACCTCACTTTTTTGGGCCATGCGATATTCTTGAGAAGATTGGACCAGTAACTTATCATCTTGCTTTGTCGCCTAGTCTCTCGCGCATACATGACGTATTCCATGTTTTAGTACTCAGGCCTCAACACCCTGATATATCTCATATATTTGATTGGAATTCCTTATAGGTAGAGGATAGACATCTGGCTTTGGAGCTTGTGGCCATCATGTAGCACAAGAGACTCACCCTTAGGGGTCAAGATATTGAGCAGGTTAGGGTCCAGTGGGATTGTAGAGATGATACATCGACTACTTGGGAGGATGCAACTAGGATGAGGGAGCTCTATCACTATTTTTTCATAGGCTTCCAAGAGTAATCCTGATCCTATGGGGGAGGATGTAGCACCCCTCCGATTTTCTTATGTTTTTAGACACTGCTTATATTTTGATAGAATATGATACTATGATGTTTTTATTTGATCACAAAAATTATAGCGATGATGGTTTTTATATTAAGATGTGATGGTATGCTATATTGATGATTATTGATTATGACATGTTTTTTCGTTAGCATAGTTGATTATGTGAGTTGATATTGATATAAGTTCATCTGTAGTTATTTGATGTTTTAGTTTTGCCAGTTTTGATGAGACACTATATTGGTGAAGGGAACAAGATTGCATCACTCGCTTGTGAGTGCCCTACAATTCCGTGATTTTATCTTCATGGTGTGATTGTTCATGATACATATACATGTACGTGATATGTTTTGATTGCAGGATTACAGGTATAGGACATTGAATCCACCTGGATTCACAAGTTTGAGTGTGTCCATTGCCCAACGAAATAGTTGATTGGGAGGTAGTAACAGGATTTCCTTGTCAAACCACAACCTTAGTCACAGTGTGTTGTCAATCCTTGTTTTGGTCATGTCTTGTTGTCATTTTGTCCCTGTTTTCCTTGTCGTTTAATTATTTTGCAAAGTATGCTATGTGGGAAATTAATGTTTATAATGATTTAAATTGATTATTTATTAAATGGTGATTAATGTTGTTAGAAGCTTTAAATGTGTTTTAATTAAATAGATTTAATTTATTTTGTAAAGTAATTTAATTATTTAGATTAAATTTATTTTATAAAGTGATTAAAATTAATTACATTAAATTTGATATTAAAATTGTTCGATTATAAAATCTTTGTTTAATTAATAATTTAAATTAATTTTAAAAAATTGGTGAATTTAATCAAATGGATAATTGAAATTAATATTTGATTTTAAATTGTTAAATACACAAATATCTTATTAAATATCAATGAGGAAATATCTTGGGATTTGATTTGAAAAGATATTTTGGGAATGTGACATGAGTTAGAAAATTAATAACTGGTGTTGGGAAATAATTCACGGAGAGAGTAATTGCATTAATTGAAAGAGGGCAAGAGGTTATTTTATGAGAATGAAAATGGTATTTTGGGGTTGTTGAAATTTGGAAGAAGTTCTTAGGATATTGTCTCTAGTTCTATTTTAGATTTTTGGAAAGAGGATTATTTTGGAAAAGGCATTGATAATTTTTGGAATTTGAAGGCGAGGCTCTACTTCAAACTTCAATTCTTCAAGCATCTGAAATAGGTTCTTTATTTTTTTAGTTAAATACAAATTGGAAAAGGCTATTAGAATTAGTTATTGTTTTGGAAAAGATTGTCTATACAATGAAGAAGATTTTATTTACAACTTTAATATATTTTGGAAATTCAAAAGATTTTTGTGAAAGCTTTAGAGCTTTAGATTAAATTCTTGTATTCTTTTGACAAGATAATTTTTTTTAAAACAATAGTATTCCCATAATGATTATATAGGAAAATTGGAAAACCTCTATAGGATTTGATTTCAATCTTCCTGTCAAAATTTGAAGGAAAGCTTTGTTTGTATTGGAAAATATCTTCATGTAGAAGATTATTTCTTTATTTTCCAATTAGATTTATTTGGCTAGGGAAATTTTAAAATAATAAAACCTCTGGAGAATTTGAAAATATCCTCGTGTAGAAATTTTTTGTGAAAAATTTCTCATCTGGAGAAATCATATTGATATATATATATATACATATATGTTTGGTGAAATATTTTGTTAAAAATTCATTTAAAAAACAAACTTGGTTTGAAATTTCCGTACGACGATCTTAAAGAAATCGTAGGTTTTAAAATATAAAAAAAATTATAGTTTAAATGTATGGGGGTTGATGGGGCTGTCCCCATAGCCACCCCATAGGGGAGGTGGGCTATGAAGGCAGGGCCCAATGCTGCCTTCATAGGTCACACCCTCCCATATGAGGGTTCGGTTGTGTATAACCAATGACTATGATGAATGCCCAAACATTTTCGTCTCTTGTTTTTTGATTTAATATTTGGCATTAAAATATATATAATATTATATGCATATATATATTAATCTATATTTATGTATATATATGTATATATATATTTATGTTTATATATGTATATATATTTATATATATATATTATATTTGTTTGGAAAATGGAATTTTAATTTTTAAATTTTTAAATAATATATTTATATGTGTTTTATTATATATAAGTATATATATATATATATATATATATTTAAATGATTTTATTTTTTAATAGGTGCATGCAAATGCATAAATTAGATGTTTTAAAATGAATTGATTTAAAAGGGGAATTGATTTTTATATAGATGTAAATTGAGAAATTGAATTAAATAATTGGATTCAATTTTTTTATTAACTTTAAATGGAATTGTATTAAGCTAGATTATTTGAGCAATGTATTATTATTTTTTCTTGAAATGGAAATTAGATTAAGGAAATCATAATGATAGTTTTATTACTCCCTAAATTTCTTATTTAATTATGATGTCTTTTGTTCACGTAAGTTGGGGAATTTGTTAGTTGTGAATGTGTAAGCCTTCCAGATGTTGTAATATTATGTGGTGGTTGTTGTGATATTTTGTTCAACCCTTTTTTTTCCTTGGGTAGTGCACCTGATTGTGATTCAGTTTAAAGACTTGGTTACTATGAACGGTATGTGTTACATCTTGTATTATGGTTGGAATTTAATATCTATTTTTGTACACTTTGATTACCCTTGGTTTATGGATTAGATCCTTGTGTTTTTAGTAGGGGAGTGGCCCTCAATGGAGGTCAGTGCACAAAGTGGTGCTAGGATAACTCATATGAGAGTTAGATAATTTAGTGGAAATTAAATAAATGTATTAGGGGAAAGGGTAGCTTTAAAACACATAACTTGTTAATTGTGCCTCGCTCATTGGCTCAAGGGCTCATTTATAATTGAGATGAGATGAGAAGGCCTATAATGGAAAGATCACTATATTGTCCCTTTGAAAGATATTTGATTCTGCATTAGTTTGCACGTGGGATTGGGGATCGTGAGAGGCTACCAGGATAACCCAAGATGGGGGCAAGGGCCTAGGAAGATCTGCCAGAATAACCCATGCAATTTTTTGATGACACTCCTCCTATGATGACTTTTTTTATTGTTTAGTTGATGTACTTGATTCTTTTACTTTGAAAGCAATGTAACCTTCATGTTAAGTATTGCATTTGTATAGTTTAGTCTTGTGGTTTTATGTGTCTTGTGGTTTTATGTGTCTTGAGGTTGTTATTTACTCCTAGGAAGCCCTTTTCACTATCTCCTAGCATGGGGGATGGGACTTCGGGTACCAATTGGTTGGGTGGAATGTGCACCTTTCACTGTTGGGTTTCCACTTGATGTTCGTGATGGCAGGATCTTCCAAATTGGAGAGCTTGCATGTTCCAATTTATTTGTACCATATCTTATGTACTTTTGGATCAGTTGGATGCTTATGCATATGCAATACTCCTCATTTGTATTCGAGGAGAATCCTTTTACCATTGTAATTGTAATATTTTTTGTATGATCTACCTCATTTTGGAAATGAGTCTTGTAATTTCTATATTGAATGATATGATCTATGAATGGTTTTATTATGTAACTCATATCTTATGAAATGAGTTTAATTTTATTGGATCTATTTTCTTTATTTCATGAGTATAATTTATATGCTATGGATTAATTTACTTTTGTATGTTATGGGTTTCAAATATAAGCATTGTCACGTACCTTAAAGGATGTATGTGTTAAGTGTAGCTCACTTAAATTATTGATAAATGCACTTTCAAAAAATAAATTGTTGCGCTTCCGTTGTAATTGTGTCATCCTCTAGGGTTATGAGGTGGGGTGTTACATAAACCATAGGACCTAAAGCCTAGGAGATGAACCCTAAACCATTAACCCATATAGAATTGTTATTCTAAGCATCTCATGAAACCTAGAAACCATAAACTATAGGACCTAAAGCCTACGACATGAACCTTAAACCATTAAACCATATAGATTTGTTATTATAAGCATCTCATGAACCCTACAAACCATAAACCATAAACCATATGACCTAAAGCCTAGGAGATGACCCCTAAACCATTAACCCATTTAGATTTTTTATTCTAAGCATCTCATGAACCCTAGAAACCCTAAACCATAAAAAATGGGACCTAAAGCCTAGGAGGTGAACCTTAAAATATTTTTTATTCTTAGTATATTTTTTGTGTACTTTATAATGATGTTGCTCAATTTATCTAATTTTATTTTGGAATATGCTTTCAATAATTTATCATTTTTCTTGGACACTTTGGAAACCTAAGAATATAACAAATTAAATTATAAAGTTCCACAAACTCTACTTGATAAGGGTATCTAAATTGATCTATTTGGGGAGGTTTTTAATATAAATTCATTGAACTTATGAATTGTCATAAAAAAAATTCACTTAGATAAAGTTCCATTATGGAAGATTTTTAAACATATTTTTAGGTGTTTCATTTCATGATTTATTTGTCAGGATAAATGTAGAAAGAAGGGATAAATAATTAGTACCAAGTGTGAAATATCTACTACCCTATCTCTATGGAATTATTCTTGAACTATATGTCCATGAACATAAACATGCTTGATTAAAATCCAACGAAATGGTTGATGGACTAATATATCTTTTAGTTTTTAAATAAATTCTATGTCACGTAGACCATAGTGATTGTCCTATTTTATACTCTTCTTTGATCCCCTTAAGACATCATATTAGGAGCCCTGAAGACAACCTATAAATTATGCTTAGTTTATAGAGTTTATTAATGAATTTGTTCTCTAATCTTTTATGGTATTGTCTATTTCTTAAAATTTCATCCTTTGTGGTATATAAACAGATTTCTTTTGTTTGTAAACTATGATTTTTTTTCTTATTTTAGTAGATGTAACATGTGTATTATGACCCATAAGACATCCTATTAGGACCCCTTAACACATCCTATCAGGACCCCTTAAGACATCCCATTAGGACATGAATTGAGTAAGTTAAGATTGTTTAAGCAAATAAGACTGTTAAAATGACAATTCAAAGAACGAGATAATGCTAATACAATACTAAATGATTAAACTAGCATGATATTGATGTGAAACAGATAATTGCAGCTACAGGAGGCAGCCATGGCTGAAAAATTGATTTCTTGATGCTTGATGTGTGAATGCTTGATGCTTGATGCTTGAATTCTTGTAGAGTAAGAGTGCATAAACTTGATTATCTGGATCTTTTTCTTGGTTGAATGAGGTTGTATTTATAGATTTCTTGGCTGTAGAAATGCATAGGGAAAGCTTTGAGAGGCTTGGATTCAATCTAGATAATTGAATGGTAAGAGATTGAGGAGATTGAGAGAAAGATGGAGATTGTCTCTGCCCATGAAAACACCAGGCAAGAGAAGAGGAAGATTGATGGAGGAGGATTGAGAGATCAAATTCCAAATTTGTCTCCAAAACTTCCCGTGAAGTTTCAATCAATTAATTTTGACATGATTTTGACATAATTTAGACATGGTTTAGACATAGGATATCTAATTGATTTTTGAGAGAATATAGATGGAATATTCCTTATGCTCTAATTCAAATATTTTTTATTTATTTAAATTAGTAAAAGAGAGATAAATAATTTAATAAAATGAACTATAGGATAGTTGTTTATTAAATTAGACACAAGAGTACGACAATTAATTAATAAAGTGTTTTGTCTTTATTTAATTAATTTAATATGGATGTGATAGATTGAAATAGGGATTTGATAATTAAATCGAACAAAGTATTTAATTTTGTTTATTTAATTAAGATGAATTTAAATGTGAAGTATATAAATAAATATTTATATTTATTCAATAGTAGAGGAAATTAGGATAATTAATCAAATAATTCATATTTAATTAATTGGATGCTCCAAACCAATTTTAGGTGTATACATTTTGCCCCTCTTTGAAGTGATGTGTTTACACATTGCTTCGAAGAAAATTTTGCTACTACTACCAGGATCAATGATATCAAATAATTCTATGTGCCCTAGACATGATTGATGATAATAAAATAATTTTGTGTGCCTAAGACATGATTTTCAAATGATTTGATGATAATATGTCCCCTTAGGAGATAAAATAATGATTTAATAATTTTTAGAATTTTTCAAAAATCTATGATTTTCTGATGATTTTATGATGTTTTGATTTTGAAATAATATATCCCCTGACAAAAATGAAGAAATATAGCTTGCAGATGATAAAATGTTGCCCTACCTTACCTCCTTGTGTTTGATGATTTTCGATCGTGTCAGCCTTTGATTTGATATTGATTGTTGATCCTAATAGATTAAAATATTATTGATCTCATGATAGGTGAGCTTCAATGATTGATTGATTATTGACTTCATGATAGGTGAGGATCAATGATAGATTGATGATTGACCTCATGATAGGTGAGGATCAATGATAGATTGATAATTGACCTCATGATAGGCGAGGATCAATGATAGATTGAATGATTGACCTCATGATAGGCGAGGATCAATGATAGATTGATTGATTGACCTCATGATAGGAAAGGATCAATGATAGATTGATGATTGACCTCATGATAGGTGAGGATCAATGATAGATTGATTGATTGACCTCATGATAGGTGAGGTTCAATGATAGTCGCTCATGAGATTTGATCAAAGTCTCACCAGACCCGATTAGATTGATAGGTTGCTTGATTTTTGATTGATTATAGGAGGATTTTAGAGTTTTTCCCAAAGATGTGGGACATGATTCCGCATCTACCTCAAGTTGATATAGATATCATTAATTGATGTGAAAAATCTATAATGCAGATGCAAAACTAATATGAATGCAGTCTAATTTTATCATGCAACTATATGCAAACTATTGTCATTTTAATAGTACTTTTATGCTTTTTTGTCATCATAGAGATTTATTGGATGTTGAAAGTGAGTACAAGCGTCAATGGTATATGTTAGACCAATGATGACCTAAGTACCAATTTCATGATTTTTGAGATTGCAAGTGAACACAAGCATCTAGGTATGATTTAACCGAGATGACCTGGGAATTCATTGCGTAAATAGGCATTGATTAATCATTTCAATGTGTGAATTTTGAATGTCATTGGTGATACATTTGCATAGCACATCCCCCAACAATTCATACATTCATATGATTAACTTACAGACATCAGATAATAAAAACATCATTCTTTTTCCTTGTTCCTCTAGTTCAATACATCATCGAGTTGCTCCAAAGAAATGATAACAATGATCAAATTGCAACATGTTCAACCTTTTCTTAAAGTATTTCAATCATTATTCAGATTAGATCATCCATCCTGATTTTGTGATTTTTGACTGAATTTTTGACATGTTTTTGGATTTTTGATTGAATTTTGACTTTTTTTTTTTGTATTTTTTGATTGATTTTTGACATGTGTTTGGATTTTTTGACATGTTTTTGGATTTTTGATTGATTTTTGACCATTTTTTTTTTTGGATTTTTGATATGATACGAATGTTCGAAGTGTTTTGATGGTGATTGATGTTTGCACTTCAATCATTGTTTTTTTTTTTTTTGTGTGTTTTTACATTGCTCATTTTTTTATTGCCCCCAGTGATTTTAGGATTTTTCCCCAAAGCTAGGGTGAGACATGACCACATTGTAATGATATGTTCTTGAGATTTTATTTGTACCTTTTTTTCAAATTTTATGATTTTTTTTGTATTTTTGAGGATATTTTAAGATGAAATGAGATGATATGCCTGATTGAAGGAACAAGATGCCCCAAAATAGGTTTAATGCAACCATGGATAATTGATAGATCAAAATGAAAGTTTCACTACAAAACATGTCACACAAGCAACATATCTCTTGTCGAAAGATGATAATGGTATGATTGATTAAGATTCTAGGAATGATTGATTCCATAAGACATGATGATGATAAGATTGATGATTGTTGATGATTGATTGACAAAAGATATGAGGATTGGATAATGTTTTGTAGCTAGGCTTTAAATATGATTTGTATGATAAGATTAGAGGTTGCAAATGGACATGACGACATGAAATTTGATAAGCTAGAATATATGGAATGGAAGAAAGCGAGGAAAAAAATAATGAATGGTATGATCAAGATTAACTAGATAAGATACAAACACAAGGCCCAATTATTTTGCTTCTATTCCTCATCAAGACCAAGGAAAGGAAGAAAGGATCTATTTAGTAAGAATGATGAAATATGGATAAGATAAAAGATATGGTATGGAAGATATGGATAAAGCGTATAGGATAAGATATATTATGTTCAAGAAGATCCTTAACCTTGTCAAGATCAAAGGTGGATATGTAAGGAATGAGCATAGAAAGGATAATGACCATGAATGATAAGATGGATGAAACTTGTTCCTAAGTGTAGAGTGCAAGAGGAATATGGAAGATAGGATATGAATGATAGGGAAATGGAGGAAGGACTTAAGCATCAAGTTTCACAACAAAATATCCCTCTAATCAACCATGGCAATGGGAATTAGACTCCTAAATGTTGGTAGATTAATGATATGATGGAATAATCTAAGGACTTATGCAAAGGTTTGGATTAAAGGATAATGATTGGGGATGAATGTTGGATAATGGATAGGAGGTTGGAAGGCTTTTTGATGGATAGATGGAAAGGATGGAAAGATCAACATTGGCACACACCTTGAAGGATGGTGGAGTGATGGAGGAAAAATGGATTTGGAAGGTGATAGGTTATTAGATGGAAAATTGGAGGAAGCTTTTGGATTAGAAAATTTGGATGCAAATTTATATTTTATTGCTTCTATGAGACTTTTAGGAATCCACATGATTTTTGAATTTTATTTTTTATTTGTGGGCCTTTGCAGCCTTTCACATTTTTCTTTTTGATTTATGGAACTTTGTGGTCTTTGAAAATTTCCTATTTGCTTTGATGGGCCTTTGTGGCCTTTTGAAATTTTCTTTTGATTTATGGATCTTTTTGGTCTTTGATATTTTTTCTTTGATGGGCCTTTGTGGCCTTTTAAAAATTTCTTTTGATTTTGGATCAATTTTTCTTTTATTTTTCCATGTCTCTTCGAGGAGACATGTTGATCCTTTGATACATGCATATTTTGATATAGAAGCTTTTGATATTTGGCATCCAAATTTCTTCCAAGAGTAATGGGAGAGGTGGATTGAGATGAATGATATGGAGGTATTATGGATGAGTTAATGTGGGTAGAATTTTGAAAGGGTGTCAAGGAAGTGTGCCTTTGTTGTTCTTGAGAAATAGGATATGGATCTAGGATAGAGGGAAGGTTTGATGGACTAGGATGAGGACCTAGGATAGATGGTATGTTTGGTGGATTAGGATGAGGACCTAAGATAGATGGTAGGTTTGATGAACTCTTAGGTGTATAACCAAAGCCATGGTGATATGGGTTTCTTTGAACAAAAAGAGGTTCTAGGAAACCTTGTTCATGAAGGCCTAATCCTTTTCCTTTGTAATTCATACTTTGACACATTTGTTTACCAATGGGATATGTATCCTTTGTGAAACAAGATGCAAGTCCATTTTGGGGAGGATATGACATGGATGAGAGGATAGGTGTTTCAAGTAAACCAGAATGGATAAAGGTGGAGGATCCCTGTTTATAGGTGTGGGGTTCATGGATAGCTTGAATAGGTGTGATAGGATCTTCACATGGCGATGATGGGGTGTTTTGATCTTGACTTGAAAAAGTATTATGAGGTGGTATGAAAGGCATATCTTGATCATGAGAAGAATAAAAATCTTCATGGGATGAAAGGGTATCCTTGAATGGAAGCATATCTTGACCTTGATGAGGAAGGGAATCATGAGATTGTGTAGAAAGAATGTCTTGATCGTCAGTTGGTAAGAAATCATTAGATAGGATGGAAGAACTATCATGCTCTTGTGATGTAACCAAATAATGAGATGGTATGGATTGATGAGATGATATGGAAGAAGAACCTGGAAGGATACTTGTCTCTTGAGATGGAAGGGAATCATTTTGGATGAAAAGTGAAAGGAGGGGATCATCATAAGATTCTTGAGAAATGGGATATTGATCAAAGATTGGAAGATTTTGTGGAATGTTGATATCATTGGATGGAGTGGAAAGATGTGTAGGGGAGTCTATGCCAGCATTCTTTGGATTGAGATATTGACATGAATAATTGGATGTTGAAGATATGATAGAAGAGGATGATTTAGCTTGAGTGAAAGAATCTTGAGGTTTATTTTGGCTTATTGTGGATGGGGATAAATGCATGACATGATAGGATTGCTCAATATCATTTGTGTTTGAGGAATTAGATTTGGGATTATGGATCTTTTGTAAAAATTCAAAGACATAAAACTTGGATGATGTAGTTGTTGGTGGAGAGGGTGTCATGTCAAGATTTTTTTTTTTTAGAGGAATAAGCACAAATGTCTGGCAACAAATATCTCTTTGTGGTTATTTCCCCTTGCACATCCCAAATTTGTTGTTGAAGTTTTTTCATTTGATGAGTTAGAGCATTCAATTGATTCTCATCTATTTTGGCCATGGTGGTTTGAGTTTTAATTTCCTGTTCTTTGGATTTTTAGTCTTCGTGACCTTGTTAAAATGGATATACGAACATTATTGTTTCCAATAAACTTTTTGATCTTAGTTTGATATAGTGTCAAGGATATTAACTTAAGTCAAATAGAATGATAGATTCTATTGATTAGACTAAGTTGATAAGTTTGATTATAGGGTTTTGTTTTTTTGATTTAGGATGACTGATCCTGAAACTTAACTTTCTGATCAAATGTGTTCGATTGAGACACTTTTGGATGGTAGATCTTGGTTTGATTTGAACAAATTCAATCATAAAGTCTAATTTATGCAAGTTTAAGACTCTGTTTTGATTTAGGAAAGTTTATGTTCTGATAAAAATCCAAATTTTGATGTTGACTGCCTAACAATGGATTCCAATAGCGTTTTGTTTTGTTTTCTTTGTGTTTTTCAGGATGATCTAATCTGAATTAATTTTTTGAAAACACAACAAGAATTTGTAAAACAATTGTTTCTTTAAGATCTAGAGTCTAAAAAACAAGTGTATGTTTAAGAATCAAAACATGATCCTTCTTGATTTTTATTGGCTTTTGATAAAGAATACACTTCAAGTAGACTCACTCTTAAGGTCAAAAGGGTCATCGTTATACTCATAGCCCACATCTTGAATTGCATTGACTCACACAATCGTGTCACCCTCTAGAGGGCACCCGTGTTTTTGTCGTTGTCAGGCGCATACTCAAAGTGACGAAAGTGGATACCGAATCCCTTGAGCAAGCCTTCCTTGGTAATTATATGGTGAGTGTCTTGGGGGCAGATTCTGCCCTCCCCTTGCACCGCGAGTATGACAATGTATGGATACTGGCTCGGCGAGAAACTACTCTATGGTTCATAGATAGGGTTTCCGTTCAGTGTGGCAAATAGATAAACTCCCTCAGGAGACCTCCCAATCTTTAGAACAAGGATTTTGGGGATGGTTATCTTGCTCACTACCGTCAAGTTGGAATTTCATCAACAAATTTCATTTTTATTATAGTGGGTTGGAAAACCTGGCTTTGGTTGTTCCCACTTAGGTTGTTCTCGTAGGGTGAGTACTTTTTCCCACTACGACATGCCTACTAAAGGATTTAATAAAGCGTAAATGACATGAAGTAAAAGTGAACCTAACACTTTGGTCATCCAGTCAAGGGGAGAGCATAAGCCTAATCACCACAAGCATAGCATATAAGTTTGTCTTGTTTTAATCCCAAAAAGAAATTTTCTAATCTATGTGAAGGTGTTGCTTCACAGAAATCATGATGTTATTTTTAACTTCTACTGTAAGAATGTAATGACTATCCTAGGATTGATAAATTTATTTAATAAAAACAAGAAAGTGACTATCCTAGGTTTGATATATTTTAGGAACTTTGAAGTGACTATCCTAGATTGATCAATTTTAGTCCAATTGTGAAAAAAATTAAAATCTGGCCGCAGATGCGTTGGATCCAGACCATTTTTTACAAAAGCACTAGAATATTGCATTGAAGCGCTAAAAAAGTTATTCGATGCGCTAAAACCCAAAAGTGCTAAAACAGGACCCAAAAGTACCAAAGTTTTCCCTAGAAGCGCTAAATCACTCGATGTGCTAAAACAATGACCAGTTGCACTAAAACAGTGACCGGAAGCGCTAAAGTCGAAAGCGCTAAAACTTTTAACGAAAGCGCTACAAGAAAAACACATCGAGAACTTGCGCGACACTTTCCAAAAAATTGATAATTTTGATAAAATTGGGGATAATACCCCATGGTGGGCGCCAAATTGTAAGTGTGAATATGTGAATAAGATTAAAGCACTTCTTAATATGACATTATATCAAAGATTAAACAAATTGAACTAATTCAAAATAGCAATCCATTGAAAGCGTCATATTGCTCTCTATCGCCAAAGATTTATTAAATCTAAATTTCTCTCAGATTGTTAAAATGACAATTCAAAGAACGAGATAATGCTAATACAATACTAAATGATTAAACTAGCATGATATTGATGTGAAACAGATAATTGCAACTACAGGAGGCAGCCATGGCTGAAAAATTGATTTCTTGATGCTTGATGTGTGAATGTTTGATGTTTGATGCTTGAATTCCTGTAGAGTAAGAGTGCATAAACTTGATTATCTAGATCTTTTTCTTGGTTGAATGAGGTTGTATTTATAGATTTCCTAGCTGTAGAAATGCACAGGGAAAGCTTTGAGAGGCTTGGACTCAATCTAGAGAATTGAATGGTGAGAGATTGAGGAGATTGAGAGAAAGATGGAGATTGTCTCTACCCATGAAAACACCAAGCAAGAGAAGAGGAAGAATTGATGGAGGAGGATTGATAGATCAAATTCCAAATTTGTCTCCAATTTGTCTCCAAAACTTCCCGTGAAGTTTCAATCAATTAATTTTGACATGATTTTGACATAATTTAGACATGGTTTAGACATAGGATATCTAATTCATTTTTGAGAGAATATAGATGGAATATTCCTTATGCTCTAATTCAAATATTTTTGATTTATTTAAATTAGCAAAAGAGAGATAAATAATTTAATAAAACGAACTATAGGATAGTTGTTTATTAAATTAGACAGAAGAGTATGAAAATTAATTAATAAAGTGTTTTGTCTTTATTTAATTAATTTAAGATGGATGTGATAGATTGAAATAGGGATTTGATAATTAAATCGAACAAAGTATTTAATTTTGTCTATTTAATTAAGAAGAATTTAAATGTGAACTATATAAATAAATATTTCTATTTATTCAATAGTAGAGGAAATTAGGATAATTAATCAAATAATTCCTATTTAATTAATTGGATGCTCCAGACCAATTTTAGGTGTATACAATCGTATCTATAATCAAGATACCTCTTAATACCATGTGGACTATGCAGATGACCTGAAACACTCTATACAAGAGAAAGATGAAATCAAATGTAAGATGATGAAAAATGATTTAATAACAATTTAATTTATAATTCATCATAAACTTAAATTACCATCACATTTGGATTTGGATGCTCTGGTGCACCTAGACCAACCTCTAAATTCTCTGAATCAATCTACATATACAAGACAAAGAAAGTTGAAATTAGATGTAAGTCTACAATTAAAAATGATTCTATTCAATTAAATTTATAATTTATCATATTTCAATGTATCATAATTTCAGGTTATGCACCCTCTACTCCAATACTTATTTGTACATGTTCAACTAGAAGATGTGTCTCATGCTATAAAAGAAAAAAAATTAACATGTATGAGCTCATATATATATATATATATATATTCAATTTTAAATTTAATTAAAGTTATTCACTACTTGTATAATTTATAATTGACTTTAAATATAATAAAAAAATTAAATTACCATGATATTTGGAACCTTCTCTACATGCCCTCCTAGAGGTGTAACTATGATTGAGTCATGGCATAAATTCACACTAACAAAATCCTACAAGATCAAATTTAAAGCATGTATACTTGAATTAGGTTAAAATATATATATTCAAGTTTACATATTTTGTGTAGAAACTTTTTTAAACAACTTGAAATTTAGAGGCATCATGAGTGGTGGAAACATCTAATGTTTGTCCAATTCCCACTCTCATTGTCATATCAACCTAGACATACATATAAACATTTAACGTTATAATATTTACAAACTTATACATGCACATTTGATATATAGTGAATTAAAAATTCATAATTGTAACTATATTAATGTACTTGTTAAATAATTTACAATATAAATGTACCTACCCCTGATCAATCACACTTGACAGTGGAGGAGCTCTAAAAAACCCCTCATGTGGAATTGATGTGGAAGCCGATTGGCTCCCCTGAACCAACATAAATATTTAAAACATACGTTCATGGTTGTTCATTATAAATTTAAAACTCAAGTGAAAAATTATTTCATATATAATTTAAAAAGTGAAATCAAAATGTACCCCATAAGGGTTGCCAAATAGGATTGGTCTTGACACATGTACTCACAGTTTAGATGATTGCCCCATTGTTAGTTTCATTTGTACATCAAATAGTTTGATTGTTAAAATGTATAGTAAACTATTTTTTGATATATAATTGAATTAAAATTCTTTTAAATTCAACATGTAGATGCATATTGATACCTGTGTCACACTGTCCTTATGGTGATGGTTTGCAATAAGAAATTCTACAAATGAACTGAGGCGACTAGATGATCCACCGGAATCTCCACCTCCACCTAAACTGGTTGTGGCCTGATCAGGTCCATAGCATAATTGGTGGAAACTAGTACATACATGTGGTCTTGAAACTTATGGACTAGTACTAAGACCAAATCCATAAAACACTCCTCCATCGTCATGGTTTGTATGCTCCCTACCCACTACCATAGAAGCATGTTGATCAAGGTCTCTTGCAAGTGTACTAAGGGATCCTAATGTTGATACCACCACCCATTGATGCAAAGGTGTGAGAATGGAAGGTCCAAGAAGAGAAACAAGGGGTTGCACATGCATAGGGAATTGGAGATCAACCCTTACTCCTAACCTCTATTGTGGCATGCTGCCACCAACACCTTAAAATAATTTAAAATCAAAATAATTGGGATTTTTCCCCATAACAAACTCTACATATAGCTTCCTCAAAAAATATAATGGGACCTCCAGATTAGCATGTGGTGGAGTGTCAAATACCATATACCATCAATCCCAAAAATGTGCACTCATCTATGGATGTATACACCACCTCATGGATATTCTAGATTTATTAGGAGGAATGGACTGCTGAGTATTAGGGTTGATAAAATAAGGGGCTAGCTGGGCTTTTGTTATTTTTAGGTCTAAAATTTCTTTATACGAGAGACCATTTGCATAAAATCATCTCATCTCCTCTCTATTTCATCAATGCCTATTTAAGTCAAAATTGATAGTCTTGATGGAATCGACAATGTTTTGCATTGTAGATGCAAAACATCTCACATGTGATGGAATCAATGCTTGATTTTACATAACATTGATTTTTTTTTTAATGGATTCCAATTGTTTATTTATACATGCTCGCAAGAAAGCCTCATCTAATCCAATGGGTGGTGGAGGGGTAGTTGGAGGGGGTGGAGCTAGAGGTTGCTAGAGTGCTAGATTGAGGATATCATCAATTTTAAATTAATCCATGATATCCATAGAATTTTGTTAACCTACATTAAATTATACAAAATTAACATACAAACTTACAAAAATACAATAAATAGTTAAATTTGAAACGTACATGCAAAATTGTTTAAATAGGATGTGTATACATGTACATACACATACATACATTTATTGAACTTGAGCAAGTGCATACAATTCAAAATTTAACATGTACATACATTTAAAATGTCATATATGATGCATAATACATGCATACATTATTCAACTAGAAACTACGTGTACATACTATTGATTCCAAAAGTTTGCAACGTAAGAGCCTTCTATGGGAACTCAGTTTTAGGGGGGGCCTATTGCACCAAACTAAGTAACCTCCAAATTTTTTAAGAATTTGGCTTCTTCTATAACTAGGGTTTTGAATGGGAAAAGGAAGCAGATATAAAATAAAGGATCTAACTAAGGTGATGTACTAAGATTTAGATGTTAGGCATGATAAATATATCTTGGGGATATGACTTAAGGGCCCATGGGTGGTTTGCTACATTCCAAAATGGAAAAAAATATATTGAATCCTGAATGATTCACTATATGACATAAAATAAGCTTCATACACATTTTCTATAAAGATGAGTCCAAGGCATGATCTAAACCAGCAACTTGTATTAATTTATAGAAGTTTGGGAGTGAAACATCTAGTACAACAATGGCATAGTAAAACTTATCAAATATCAAAGAAAATAGAAAGGTCAAACAATGGAACAGTCTATGAGTTCTTTCAAAATAATCTAATAAAGAAAAATAAAGGCTCGGTTCTTCTATCAATTCTTCCACCAAAATCTAAACAAGATTTGGAACTCTTCAAACCCCTGCTTCTAAGGAAGAAGTAGTATTTATAATGAAAACTTGGCTTGATGAGCAAGCAACAAGAAATATTCTCTTGATCATGAGAAATGATGCATTACCAATAATTTTCCCTGGTCATTAGAATATAAAATATTTGAGACATGATCAAGGACATCCAAAGTCCAGATGCATCCCCTGCGAATGATGGTAGTGGTCCCAATAGACCAACACTTGGACATGTGTGAATCACTCATGGCCACAGTTACAGTACATGGTAGCTGGTGATAGTTATCACCTACTTGGTTTTCATTTGCAATGAAGCCTTCAGAAGATCATGTGGCAAGGGGTCGGGGCCTGACGTTAATCGTTTCCCTTGATTGATGAAGAACTTGTGTTGTGAAGACATGTGGAGGTCTTTTTCATATTGCACTAAATGGTAGGGTTCGCCAACAAATGTTCATGAATTGATGATATGTGGCAGGTGTTCGGGACCCAAAAGGGAAGCGATGCAAAGAGGATTAAAATTTTGTGAATGAATGACACGTGGAATACTGATGCAATCCTTTGAAAAAAAATAGAGGAAAATCCTACAAAGAGCACTCAACTGACAAGTGGCAGTACTAGCACATGCTTTGGCTAAAGGGAGCCTAACATTAACTTTTCTCAAAAGAGAGGGTGGATGATACTTAGGAAAAATAAAATCACTCAAAGGGAGCTTTGGAATTTTTATGTTCACATCTTCTGGTGACTCATAAGGGGCATTTCACTTGTGGAATGGGGAACCCAAATCTTTCTAGTTTATAGACCAAAGACCTATCTATCAAGCGGTGTGGTTAGATCTTTGAGAGGGCGGTCTGTAGAGGTAGCCATTCACCTTTAGATAGGGGAGATAATTCATGCAGATTTTTGTGTGCTCCCTATAGTTTGATCACTTCCTTATAAGGCAACACTAATGACATATTGTCCCATGACTTGAATTGAAAAAGGAGATGCACAATCAACTAAGTGATGTTCTCAAAATATTCCATGAAAAGGGGTTGGCAGAAATTATGCAAGGTAGGCACATCCTGTTGCTTTTCCTCAATCTTTATTGCAATATGCTCCATTTTGGCCACTAACTTGTCCTCAAGGAATAGAGAAAATAAACCAACCTGAGTTAGATGGAAGAACCTAGCCCTTATTCTATTCATGGCCTGATCCAACATGGGGACACATTCATCGACATGAAGGATAACTTCATGGTAGTGGATCACCCTATTAGTTGTTTTAGCAATGGCCCTTTGTTTTTCAATCCCTCCATTTGCCAAGATCTCGTCTAGGACCTAATATAATTTGTTTAATAATCCTTCAACCTTTGGAACTCTCTTCATGATGGACTAAGAAATTTTCTTGATCACCTCTAGAACCCCTCTACTAAGACTTGTTACTTCTACCACAAAATAGAGTGTTGGCTATAGAGTTAGGTAGAATGCCTTCACTCTTTCCCAATATGAGATGTGCAACTGCTGGGCTATTTGTCAGATTTTTTTTCAATCGGTCGAGAGTAAGGCTGAGTCCTTCAATAGGGTGATCTCCTCATCCCTTCATTTGATATCACTTATGAGCTCCACAACCTTTTGGTTTGCTATGGTGAGTTGCCCCTACAAATTTCGTGACTCTGTGAGCCAACTAACCTCAGATCACTCTTTGTTTGTCACTTATTTCTCTACTATAGATTTAAGTTCTACAATTTAATTTCAAATTTAACTATGGTGAATTTGGAAATCTGCATCTTTTTGTTGCAACTACTGCTTTAATTGATGATATTCCTCATCTTTCTGTTGTATGTCCTGCCCTAATTTTTCCAATTCTTCTTGATACTCCTAGTTCTTTTGTTGTAGCTCAGTGATCAAATTAGGATTGAGTGACTAAAGTCTTGCAAGTTCTTCTCGAAGCTTTTCTTCTTTTGCCTCCCTCTATTGCAATAGGCACTTAAAGTTAACCTCCATAACCTTTTCCTTGGAGATCAAGATGTCCACTCTACCCTTAAAGTTTTATAGCTCTTCCTCCATTTTCTTGAGCTAGCAACTAGATTTAAGAATTTCGATGGTCACTACCCATTGCAATTCCTCCATGAGCTCCATCTCATCCCGCTGTTGGGCTATGATCAAGTCAATCCCTATGGCGTACATGTTGTAATCATCTAGTTGCATCTCTCCTTGTGGTTTTTTGACAGTCGGGAACATAGTTGCAAAGTGTAGCGACTGCTAAGACTCATGGAAAATAGTGAGTATCTTCGGCTCTGCTAGTCTCATGGCATCTTTAGCTCTTCTCTTCTGGGTTCTGATTGCTCGCGCTTTCTTGGTTTTATCTCCTTTCAACAAGAATTCAGCGAGTGATTTGATGAGTCCACCTACGAAAGGTGCACTGGGAGGAGGGGAGAAAGGAAATGAGAGGATATCAGTCCTAGGTGACTTATTCCTTGGAATCTTGTTGGTCTGAGGCGAGAAAGGAGGGATACTCCAATAATCGAATTGAGAACTAGGAGGGCCCAAGGAGAGTGGAGTCATGATGGTCTCCATTTTATGGGAAGAGTGGATCGACTCTAATATTTTTGTAGTAGGGGATGTATCAATGAAGGTAATAGGGGCAAAGTGCATGACAGATTGGGATATGGAATAGGCCAAGGTGAATGGTGTGAGGTTCCATGGAGGAGTAAGGAAAAATGGGGCCGCATGAGTGAACTATGTGAAACCTCTCATGATCATTGAAGCAAAGGCCGAAATGCATTGGTTGGCATATGAAACAAGAGGTGTCGCGGATATAACAAGGGTGACCAAGTTTTGCAAAACTAGAGAATAGGGATCAAAAGATACTTGCGGTACAGATGACTATAGTTCTTGATTTGTTGTTGGCTCTTCGCTCACTTCTGGGTCTTGTGAACATTCTCTAGAAAGTGCCTTGGTTCACTGCTAATTTTCTAATAGTGAGCTATCAATTGCTAAAGTTTCAACTTGTTTTAGCGAGGTTTCCAGGGTTCTCCGTATTGTCCAAGTGTGAGTTAGTGAATACCTTGCACCTGATATATTGACCCATACATTGGGAGAAACCTTAACAGGTTTATTTAATGCCTCTCCCCTTTGTTGCACCAAGGTGTCTTGTATCTATGCTTTTGGTTGAGCCCCTTCATCTGACTACGACTCGGCTTCCTTGGAACTAGAATTATTTTCACCGCTCTCATCAAAGTCTAGATGCTCGTTGTTCCATATTTTTTTGAAATTTTTATCCATCTCCAAGTTGTTATTAGGGAGCCTCAATTTGTTGAGTTTCTTAGTGGTATATCCAAAATTTATTGATCTTCTCCTCCTTCCACTCGTAATTCTTCAATAGATCATTGCATAAGGTAGCTCCCATATTTCTTGCTTTATCATACAACCCAGTTGGGAAGTAGAACCTTAGCTAGGGCACCCAACCATCTTCGATGGGAATGTAGGCTAAGTCAATAATATATTCATCTGCATCTAAAACTGGATTTTGATGCTCTTCCCAGTAAGGTCGGGGGTAGTGCATTACCTATTTGTTTGGTAGGTCATTATCGGAGTTGTAGTTCCATTTGTCGTAGATCCATACAAACCCAAGATGAGCCAACTTCCCCTCCAATATGTCATAAGTCTTTCTCTTAGCCACGACCACATTCTTGAAGCTTATCAGAGCATTGAAAAATCCCTTCTTATGTGCCTTCCCGCTACAAAATGTGTCATCAATTATTGAAACTTGGCAGAAAACCTCTAGTGTCAGTACCCGGTCTGTAAGACATGATGGAAGGGCTCTTTGGTGAAACCGCACAATCAGATAAATGTGAAGTCCCTACCCAAAAACTAGTCTCACCTTGGAACAAAGTTCTGAATGAACTTAGTTTGGTTCGGGTTGAACCACAAGATGGTGTTGTCTCCTCTTAAATCCTACATAATCGGATATAAGAAATAATCCAAAAATGAATAATATTCAAATTTCATTGAGAGGATGGAGTCCATATGGAAATCAACTTCCTATTCTAATTTTCATCAAAGATAAAGAGCTCAAAATGCCTCTAGAAGAAGTTGGGGTTCTAGTGCAAGAACATATGCATGAGGAAAGATGGGAACCTAAACCTCCATCAAAGCTTGTATTCAGCTATATGGTTGAGCATCTCTTTCTTGAGAAATTTAGCGAAATCATACCAGAAGAAAGAATTTTTCTTTCACAATTGAAAGCCCAATCCTAGCTGAAACTCTTAGACCTCCTTGTCGAAGTCCAATCCACAAAGAAATGCCATCATTAAGAATCCATCTTTCATATCATCATAAAAGCTCCTATGTGAGACTAGGATCTTCATTGTCTTATTCAGAGTCTCTTTCTTGTAGAAGTTCATTGTGAGGTCCTTGCTTCTAAAATAGAACTTTCCTTTTGTTGGAGTGAATTGCTCAGGTGTTTGCACTTTGAAGCTTTGCTTCAAGATATAGAGCATATTCCAGATAGATTCTTTGAATATTTTCATCGTTACTTCTCGTCCTTCAATGGTTTTGGTCTCTAGGTTGAAGTTTTTGATGGCTTCATCAACTAGTTCAAGGCAGTGGTGCACTAAAGGGACCATATATTGAGGAGGGCCAGAATACCAACACTTTTGTGCCAAAGAATCTGGGTTGCTATTATTTTTCATTATTTCATAGGCCGCCTCCCTTAGTTTCTTTGGATTCTTTGCAAGAATGGGGTCATGAATGCTCTCCTACTCTTCTTGAACCCATTTCTTGGTTTTGCAAGGGCTCTTCTTCTCTAAAACTCGGTTATTTGCTCAAGTTGGCTTTTCTGGTATTCCAGGCGATGCATAAGAAAAATCCTCAAAGACGTAGGCACCTAGTGTTGTGCGCATGATATTAAATAAGCTTTGTGCTCCTTCTTCCTTCATATCTTCTTGAGAACCTTGAGTGGTCACCATTTCTTGCTAAATTCTTCACCTAGAAAGTACACTGAAGCGGTATAAATGGAACCTAAAACACAACACGAGGCTCTGAATTTCAAAACTGAGCATCCTTTCATTTTAGGTTTAATTCACACCAAGGCAATTAATTCTCTGCAACTATCTATCTTCAGCTCTCTTGCTGCAAATTACACTATACTTGGTCTTTTTGATAGCTTTGTTCCTCTTAATTCCTTTTGCGTGTTGAAGAAGTTTTGATGCTCCATCCTGTCTTTTTGCATGCAACACTTGGAATTTCCTTGATTACTTACATTCAAATAGGTAGGTAATGACTTCCTTTTGCATTTCATCTGGCATGTACTATGAGCTCCCTTGCTCATGTGAGATAAGCTACTTGCCTCTTTTGAAAAGGAAAGAATTCATAATTCTATTGGTAATAGCATCCTTTTGGCACAATTTTTTCATGGGAATTTGAGCCACTGGTGCAATGCTTGTCATTTCCTCATCTTCCTTGGCAATTAATATCTCTCAAAGCATGATCAAGTTGAAATCACAATGAGTACTTTGTGTAGACCCCTAAACTTGGACACTTCATTTGTCCAAATTTACCCCTTTTCTGTCTAAATATCCCCTTATCCTTAAACAATAACACTATTATTTAATTAATAGCTCTAAAGTTCCTCTGATTCCTAAGGTATCTAGTTAAATAATTAAATAACTTACCCCTTTAATTCCCCTTTCATAAATGAATTAAATAAATAGAACATTTATTTAATTCTTCACATGTCGCGTCCTTCACTTAATCTTAATCAACCTCTTAATCTCTTCATTAGGGATGTGCACATGCCTAATCCTTGATTAGGATGTGTCACATCCTCCAACTTTTTCAAGTTGGCTTGTAATACTTATTAACCACAGTATACACCTAAAAAATGGTCTAGAGAATTCTGATTAATTGAATATGACTTATTTGATTAATTATCCTAATTTCCTCTATTGTTTGAATAAATAGAAATATTTATTTATACAGTTCACATTCACATTCACATTTAAATTCTTCTAATCTTAATTAAATAAAAAAAATTAAATACTTTGTTTGATTTAATTATCATTTCCCTATTTTATTCTATCACGTCAATCTTAAATTAATTAAATAAAGATTAAAACACTTTATTGATTAATTTAATAAACAACTTCTATAGGTTGCTTTATTAAATTATTTATCCCTCTTTTTCTAAATTAAATAAATAAAAAATATTTTAAATAAAGGCATAAGGAATATTCCTCTATATTTCCTCAAAATAAAATTAGATATCCTATGTCTAATTTATGTCAAAATCATGACAAAATTAATTGATTGAAACTTCATGGGAAGAATTGGAGAAAAATTATAAATTTTTCTGTCAATCTTCCCTCTTCTCTTTCCTGGTGTTTTCATGGGTAGAGAAAATCTCCAAAATTCTCTCAATCTCCTCCATCTCTCACCATTCAATCCTCCAGATTAAATCCAAGCCTCTCTTTGCCATCCCTATGCATTTCTACAACAAGGAAATCTATAAATAAAGCTTCATTCAACCAAGAAAAGGATCCAAATGATCTAACTTATGCACTCTTACTCTGCAGGAATTCGAACATCTAGTATCCAAGCATCAAGCATCCAAGCCTCCAACATCCAACATTGAAGCTTTCACAATCATGGCTGCCTCCTATAGCTTTAATTATATTTTTCATTTCAATCCATGCTAAATTATTTTATTTATCATATAGTATTATCATTTAGCTTCATATCATTGCATCAACATCATTCCGTTCTTTAGATTGTCATTTTAACAGTTATAGTGTTATTTAAATCTAAGAGCACATAGCTTAATAAATATTTAAAGATAGGAGACAATGAGATGCTTTCAATTTATAATTAGCTTAATCTTTGATGCAATGTTTCATTACGAAGTGTTTTATTCTTTTACACCTTATTCACATTACAATTTTATTCCCATTGTGGGGCATAACCCCATATTTTTATCAATTTTTCTTGAAAAGTGTCATGCAGGTTTCCGACGTGTTCTATTTTAGCGCTTTCATCAAAAACTATAGTGCATATGTGAAAAAATATAGCACTTTCATGCTATGTTTTGGCACTTCCATGATACTATAGCGCATCCATAAAAAAGTTTAGTGCTTTCAACTCTACCGCTTCCATGACCTGTTTCGGCACATCAGTCACCCATTTTGAGAAAAGTTGATTTAGCTCTTCCATGGAAAACTCTCGCGCTTTGGTGTTCTATTTCAGCGCTTTTGATTTTATCTCATGAAGTAATAACTATAACGCTTTGGTGGATTGTTTTAGTGCTTTTGTAAATTTGATCTGGATCCGACACGATCATGGCCATAATTTAATTTTTTTCATAGTTAGACTAAAATTTATCAATCCTAGGGTAGCCATTGTTGTTCTAAAATTTATCAATCCTAGGGTGGCCACTTTTGGTTTTAAAAATTTATCAATCCTAGGATAGCCATTTTTGTTTTAAAATTTATCAATCCTAGGGTAGCCATCACACTTTTTGCAATATCAATCAAAAAGAACATCATGATTTTTTGTGAAGCAAAATCTTCACATAGACAAGAAAATATGTCTTTTTGGGCTTAAAACAAAAAAACTTATATGTTTTTCTTGTGTGGTGATTATGCTTGTTCTCTCCCCTTAACTGGGTGATCAAATTGCTATATTAATCATTATTTCATGCAATTTACACTTTATTAAATCCTTTAGAAGGCCTATCGTAGTCTAAAAAATTACTCACCCTACGGGAATGGCCTAAGTGGGAATGCCTAAAGCCAAGGATTCCAACCCACTATAATCAAAATGAAAGTTGTTGATGAAAGTCAAAATTTATGGTAGTGAGCAAGATAACCATTCCCAAAATCTTTGTTCTAAAGATTGGGAGGTCTCCTGAGGGAGTTTATCAATTTTTGCACTGCACATAAGCCCTATCTACAAACCACAGAGTAGTATCCCGCCGAGTCAGTAACCAAACATTTTCATATTGATGGTGCAAGGGGAGGGAAGAATATGCCCCCAAAACACTCACCATATAATTTCCAAGGATCGTTTTCTCAGAGAACAAGAAATCCAACTTTGTGTACGCACCTAGAAATGACAAAAACACGAGGGCCCTCTAGGGGGTGACACGGCTATGTGCGTCAATGCAATTTCAAGATGTGGGTTGTTGAGTATAATGATGAACTATTTGACCTTAAGTGTGAGTCTATCTGATTTTTGTACATTTGTTAAAGCAACCAGTGAAAATCAATAAGGACCATTCGTAGTTCTTGAACATACACAATCTATTGAGATTAAAAAAAATTGTCCACAATTGCTTGCTGTGTTTCACAAAAATCATTAAAATCAGATTAAAATTCATCTGAAAAATTACAAGTCAAATCAGGTCAAGAAATTCATGATTTGAAAGTGGAAGTCCACCATGTTTGTCAAGAGAGCAATAAAAATCACCAAACCCAAGAAACCACTCAGTTATAGGGATAATTTAAGAAGAAGGCATTTTCTATATCAGAATCAGAAAATCTTTTTGCAACATAGAACCTTTATCCATAGATATCACTATTTTGTGCTTCAGATCACTTTTTTAGCACTTTCATAAAATAGCGCTTCCAAGCACTATTTTTGCGCTTACAATCACTGTTCTAGAAATTCCATCAAACAACACTTTCATCATATTTTTCAATGCTTTTGAGCACTTTTTTAGCGCATCTTTCAAGATAGCGCTTCCATCACTTTCTACAACACTTTCGAGCACTATTTTAGTGCATCTGTAAAGATAGTGCTTCCATTGCCTATTTCAGTGCTTTTGAACTCTGTTCTATCACTTTTATACTCTATTTAGTGCTTTCAAAACAAAGAGTTCCAAAATCATACAATTTAGTTTATCTGTCATTTATCCATAGTTTTTATTAGAACAAAAGTATTTTTTTTGTTAGAATCATTGTCTAGAGACTAAAATTAGATAATTTCATACAACTTCCCAATCTTATCAATTGAAACGCAAATCTTGCACATCAAAAGTGTCAAATCAAATACACAATTGATTACTACACTTAAGTTTCATCATTAGGATATTATCATCCTTTATCATGAAACAAGGTATAGTAATCTATTTTTTAACCTAGTCTTATCAACAAGATCAGTCATCTTATTCGACTTTTTTAAAAATTCACTTGACATTTCTAGCATAGAAGATCAATATTTTGGAAGAAGGAAAAAAAAAACTTGTATGCCAATCTTCACTAGGTTGCAAAAATAGAGACTCTTAGAATAAGAACTTGAAACATCACATACAATGGCAAAAGAGAATCCTTGGAATGGTCTGCATCAAACCGACAAGAACAAAATAACTCCAAAGGACATTCAAACAACCCAACAAGATCCCAAATTCCATAAATTTTTGGAAAATATCTTAGAAGAAGACATGGAGAAATACCTCTTGATGTTGGTTGAATTAGGTGCTAAGCTTTCTAAGGACTTTGACATAAATCATCTAAAAGAAGCACCTAGAACAAGTGAAACCAAAATACTACAACCCACACGAGGTATAGATCCAGTTTCTACTTTGACATCCCAAATGCAAATCTTACAACAAAAAATACATGATATGATGAAAGGGAACACTAAGAGGTATGCAATACAAGACATTTGTCCTTATCCTTTTGACTCAATAGTTGATATGATGCCTTTTCCTAAACACTGTGAATTCCCCAAATATGACAAGTACAATGGACAGATGGATCCAATCGATCATATCCGGGAATTTAAAACCATGAGCCTAGAGTTTTCCTAAGAGGAAACTTACCTAATGAGATTATTCCAAAGAAGCTTGGGAGGTGCACGTATGGAATGGTTTTCAAAATTACAACCAAGTATTAGGACTTTTGAGGAACTTGTCAATAGGTTCATCTCCCAACATTCTTTTAACATCCAACATGATGTTATGATAAAGGATCTATATAACCTGAAACAAAACAAAGGGGAGATATTCTTTTCTTTTCTACAAATATGGCGATGATTGTTCACTAGATATCCTTGATCTATTCCCGAAGAAGAGAAAATGGAGTTGTTCATTGACAACTTGATGGAGGAAATGAGTTATAGACTTCAATTGCAATGTCCTCCCACATTCGAAAAGGTGATAGAAAATGGTTATTAGACATTTCAATGACAAATCAAATAACACAAACTCCTCAAATCAGTACCCCAATAGTGATAACCAAGATTTTGGAAAAAGAACCGAAATATGACTACGAACGAAACAACAAGTGATTTACAAAATGCATTTTCAACTTGAAATAATCTACTTCAAAAACAAATTAAAACAATGATCAAAACATCAAGTCAAAATTCATTCAGAACAACAAAATCACAAAATCGTAATCATACCAAAAACCATCAAACCGGCATAGGTTCACACCTTTAGGCCAAAAATTGGAATCAACGATGAAAGAACTAGTCACAAGTGGTATTATCACTGCCGAGGAAGCAAGATTCTGGGATCCAAAGTTCAAAACACCAAGGTGGAATGACTCAGATTACTGCAATTTCCACAACAATAAAGGCCACAAAACTAATTATTGTATGGAGTTAAAACACGCAGTTCAAGATCTAATCGAAAATAACCAAGTGTATATAGAGGGACCCCAAAACAATAATGAACATTCATCCTTCAAGGACCCTTTACCAAACTATGACAAAGGAGCATCATCTTCTACGAACAACAAAGGTAAAAATATCAACCATATCTATGATAAAACAATCCTTTGTCTTACCGAAGTAGAGAGTGATCATACCATTGGTCATAACATAAATGAACATGATACCAACAACAATACCCCTTTGTATTTTCTTCCAAGCATACAAGTCCCTACAAATCAAATAAATTTCATAAAAATCAGTCAACGATAGGACTATCAACCAAAAAATGTAATGAAAAGGGGGCAATCCAAGGTGGTGTTAAATGGAGTTGGGTCTAAAAATGCATATCCACCTCCATCTCATTACAACATTGTTGATCAGCTTCATAAAATTTCAGGGCAGATATTAGTACTGGAACTCCTCAAACTATCTCCATCACATATGGAGGTTCTAGAATAAGCACTAATTGCCACTACAGTACCGAAAAATCTAGATGTTTTCCAATTCCAAGCTATGTTGGGGCATTTGACTACCCCACATTGTCTATCATTCTCTGAATAGGATGATGTCTCACTCAACCATTCCCATAACACCGCACTCCATATCAAATTCTTGATCCACAATCATCATGTCAAAATATTCTTAATAGATGGGGGAGTTGGTTTGAACATTTGCACTCTAAATTTAATCCGTGCACTAGGGTGTTCCAATGATGCTATTGATTCCAGAAGGAAAATGACCATAAAAGAATATGATGAGGAAGCAAGATCTTCAAAGGGACTAATTGTGTTACCAATTCAAGTGGGACCAATGAAGAAACACATAGCATGTCAAGTACTGGAAAAAGAGTTGAATTACAACATACTCTTAGGATGTCCCTAGATCCATGAAATGTAGGTAGTACCTTCCACATATCACCAATGCTTAAAATTCCCTATAAATGGACCAGAGGTGATTGTATCTTCTGAGTATAATCATCCTCAGCATTGTGACACTCTTAGAAACTCTCAAGATACCTGTGTGCCTCACAATCGGGAAGCATCCTGTTCAAAGTCATCAAATGGAGAAAAACGTCCAAATATCATCACCAAATGGGTAGAGAAGAAGGATAAAGAAAAAGATACAAATCTTGTTGACACTCAACTAACAGAAAATTCAGATCCCCAAAATTCTTTATCACAAAAATCTCAAGAGTAATTCCAGTTGACAAAAAGGGGAATGGGGCAATATTCTATGGAGAAATCACTTAATCTTTCATAGTTAATGCCATCTCCTAAGACATATGGCCAACCATCAATGATCAAACATCAAACATCACTACCTGTCACAACTCTAGAAGAAAGGTTTGTAAAATCCGGTACCATAGGGGATGAATCAAACAATAAATTAATCCTTGATTGGTTATACAAAGATGAAGAACCATCGACATCAAATAGCAGTATCAAGAACATCAACATCAATACAGACAAATATGGCAAAGGAAAAGCTATCCTAGAAAAAATGGGCTACGAGGGACAAGGACCTATTGGTTTAAGAAAGAAAGGAATAATTAAGCCTATTTAGCCTCTCACTCTCCAATCAAAAGAGAAGATGGGACTGTGATACTCTGAAGAAGAAAAACAAGAGATGACAAGGAAGGCTATAGAAAGAATCCTTCAGCTTAGAGATAAATCTGAAATGGATTCAAATGAATATGAATGGGATCTATGTTTCAATGTATCTTTCACCAATATTCAAATTGATGTAAAACAAAAATATGCACCCATGCATGAGGAGGGATAAGGCTCTAGGTCTAGACCATTTGTAGTAGGATCACTAAATATCGATGACTCAAGTGGAGACGAATAGACCTCGAGTGAACTAGATGATCTTGAAGAAGGTACCATCACTGGCCTTGATATTCCAATTAACAACTATGATGAAATGGTTGTCAAAACCTTTACATCCATCAACCTAAATGAATTCGATAACCTCATGCCATTAATCCATCCAGAACTTATTGACTGGGAACCTATAGAACCTCTGACTATACCAATATTTGCAGACAATGATGCCATCATGAATTTCCTACATCATGATGAACCTGGTACAAGTTCTATCTGTAATACTCATAACAATGTGAATCAGTAGGAGGGTGTCAAATATTCTAGTTGCAAAAGTAAAAATAGGGATAATAGATCTAATGGTGAAAACCATTCTCTAGTAGCATTAAATTTGGAAAAAGATATAATAAAGAACTTATCTAATAGTGAAAACCTCTCTAAGGCACCAAAATATGGGAGATTTGACACTCTTCTAGAACATTATCATGAGTGGTCATCATTCCCAATAGAACCAACATAGTTTGTTAGGTTCGACACTGAACAAAAATAAAAAATCCTACATCTAGTAGAATCCATGACAGATCAAGAGATACTAGAATTCATCAATTTATTTAAAGAAAGAAGCATCAACTTTGCTTGGTCATATTACAATATGCCAGGCTTGGATCAAAATCTACTCATGCATCATTTCTCTTTGTCTGTAGGAATCAAGACCGTGAAGAAAAAATTGAGAAAAATGCATCCTCATATCGCATTAATGGTAAAGACTAAGTTAAATAAATTGCTAGATGTTGGATTCATAAGGTCTATCAACTACGCCAAGTGGATATCAAACATTGTACCTATTTCAAAGTTAGGAAATAGCATCAGGATATGTACAGATTTCAGAGACCTAAATAAAGCATGGCCAAAGGATGATTTTCCATTACCAAATATAGACATCATTGTGGACTTGACAACAGGGCATGCCATGTTGTCAATCATGGATGGTTTTTCAGGATACAATCAAATTAAAATAGCTCTAGAAGATTAGAAAAAGACAACTTTTACATGTCCATGGGGAACCTTCTGCTAGAATGCCATGCCATTTGGTTTGAAAAATGCAGGAGCCACCTATCAAAGAAAATGACAACAATCTTTCATGATATGATGCAAAACTTCATGGAGGATTACGTGGATGATATTCTGGTAAAATCTTGTACAAGGGAAGGACGTCTACATATCTTGAGAAAAATATTCACATGGCTAGAAAAATTCAATGTCAGGTTAAACCCCAAAAAGTGTGTCTTTGGGGTCACATTAGCGAAGCTATTGGGGTACATTGTCTTAGAAAAGGGCATTGAAGTGGATCTAGTGAAAGTCAAGGAAATAATGGAAATGTCACCACCCAAAAATATCAGTCAACTCGGATCACTACATGGAAGGCTCCAATCTATCAAGAGATTTATCTCCCAGCTGGCGGACAAGAGTAATCCTTTTAATCACTTTTTACATAAAAATGTAATTTTGAAATGGGATGAGGGGGTGTGATACAATGTTCAATCAAATAAAATAGTATCTCATGTCACCACCTATTCTCATGCCACCAACAAAAGGAAGTCCTCTGATATTGTACATTGCAACAATAGATATATCTTTAGGAGCATTATTTGCACAAGAGGATTATGAAGAAAAGGAACATGCCATCTACTATATCAACAAGACATTAAATGGCTATGAAATAAACTACACTTTCATAGATAAATCATTCTTAGCGATGGTGTTTTCTAATCAACAGTTGAGACATTATATGTTGACCCATACAATCAAGTTAATAGCAAAGATCGACCCCTTAAAATATTTATTCAATAAAGCTGCCTTAATAGGTAGACTAGCCAAATGGGTCATGCTATTAAGTGAATTTGATATTCAATATGTGGATAGAAAATCCATCAAGGGTCAAGCAATTGTCGGTCAATTAGTGGAGGCTCCTTTACCAGATGACCGACCCATGACCATGGATTTTCCAGATGCGGATATTCTGACAGTGATGCCACAATAGTGGATATTATATTTTGATGGATCATACACACAACGAGGATCTGGAGCAGAAATTTTGTTCATCAATCCCCAGGGACACACCATTCCAAAATCATATAGACTGATGTTTCAGTGTACAAATAATGTGGCAAAATATGAAGCATTGATCATTGGGGTCAAGATAGAAATTGAATGAATAATCACAAACCTACAAGTATATGGAGACTCTCAACTAGTCATTTATCAAGTAAATGACAAGTATTAGACCAAGGATGAAAATTTGATGCCTTACAAGCAGCAAAAAGATGATCTAAATCAATTTTTTGTCAACATAAAATTTGATCCAATTCCAAGGGTAGAGAACAAAGCTGCGGATGCCATGGTATGGTAATTTGATTCATGCACCAACAACAAAACTACATCCCTTCACATCAATATGGCCCTTTTGTCAATGGGGCCTAGATCTAGTAGGAAAAATAAATCCCTCTTCATCCAATGGACACAAGTTCATTATAACAGCCACAAAATATTTCACAAAATGGATAGAAGCAGTGCCCCTTACAACGATCACAGGGAATCAAATCTTGTCTTTCATTTTGAATTACATAATATGTTGGTATGGCATTCCTCAATCTATTATCACTAATAATGGACAACCTTTTAAAAATCAAGATGTTCAAGAATTGTGTGAAAATTTCCATATCCAACATCGTTTTTCAACGTCATACTATCCACAAGGAAATGGAAAAGCAGAGGCCTCTAATAAAACATTCTAAAAATCCTTAACAAGACAGTAAACAATGTTGGACATGATTGGTGTGTTCAAATCAATCCTGCATTGTGGGCCTACAAAACCAGTATCAGAACACCATACACCTTGGTGTATGGATCAGAGGCCATACTACCTATTGAAGTTGAGATTTCATCACTTCATGTATCACTCAGAGGAATCATTTCAGATGAAGACTATAGGGTATCCAAACTACAAGAACTAGAATTGTTGGATGAGCATCGTCAACAAGTTGTTAATCATCTCACAGCATATCAACAATGAATATCAAGGAGTTACAGTCATAGGGTAAAATCTAGGATTTTTCAAGTTGGCAATTTGGTACTAAAAGAAAACCTGATAAATCAACAAGACATGGAAAAGAAAGGGAAATTTGAGCCTAATTGGCTAGGTCCTTTTGTCATCATATCAGTGTATGGATCAAGGGCTTATCAACTATCAATGTCAGAAGGGGGTCTGTTTGATGAACCTATCAACAATATCCATCTCAGAAAGCTCTACACCTGAATTCCTAGTGCATGGGTTAAAATTTTGAAAAAGGGCTTCCTTGATGAAAACCTGGCAAATAGGCATCTTGGCAACAAAAAATACAAAAAAAATACAAAAAATTACTAGAAAAGAAAAAAGAAAAATATATAAAACAAGGATTGTAATCAAAACATATGGTGAAAACCTGTAAATAGGCATCATATGTGATTCTAAATCAACTTTCCCATCTATTTTGAAACACATCAAGATCATTAGTCTGGCAATCATTACCATTTCATATCATGTCATTATTCTTGCCATCATTACATCCATTATCAAATCATGTCACAAGGTCATGTCTCACTCTAGCTTGGGGGAAACATCGGGATATCATTGGGGGCAATGAAAACATGATCTCACCAAAAGGGAAAACAACAATATGATGAGAAAAACGAAAACAATCATCAAAGTGCAACATCAATCACCATCGGAAAAGCATCAAACATTTGTATCATATCAGAAAATCTGAAAAAAAACAAGTCAAAAAGTTAGTTTGGAAAAAGCAAAAAAATAGAAATCATAAGTCTATGTCAGTCAAACTATGTGGTATCTGCGTGTGTAACATAGGCAAGGCTAATCTTTGATCAGCCCCCAAGACCCCTAGGATAGGTTAGTAAGTTAGGTCTTTGGTCAAAATATCAGAAAATCAGAAAAGCATAAAAAGTTTAGGATGGATGATCTAATCTGAATAATGATTTGAAACACTCTAATGCAAAGGTGGATAATTTATATTTTTGATTGATATTATCATTTCTTTGGAGTATCTCGATGATTTAAATGAACTAGAGAAACAAGGAAGAAGAAATGATTTATTTTTTATTGTCTGTTATCTATAGGTTAATCATATGAATGTATGAATTGTCGAGGGATGTGCTATGCAAATGTATCAATGATGACATTCAAAATTCGCACATTAAAATGATTAATCACTACATTTTTATGCAATAAATGCTTAGGTCATCTCGATTCAATTATACCTAGATGCTTGTGCTCGCTTGCAATATCAAAAATCATGAAAGAAGTACTTAGGTTGTCATTGGTCTAACACATACCATTAACGCTTGTACTCACTTTCAACATCCAATAAAAGCTTTATGATGATACCAAACACAAAGAATTGTTAAAATGAGAATGGTTTTACATATAGTTGCATGTTAAAATTAGACTACATTCATCATAAAGGGTTTATCTATGGAGTATTTGTTGCACAAAGTGATCCAATTAATGACTATTTTATATGACTGAGTATACTTGACATAAACCAAAAATCATCAAAAACATGTAGAAGTCATCATCTCATCATTGAATTTTTATCATTTCATCATTCGTGCATTGTACATCAAATAAATTATGCATTTAATCGTACCATTATTTTTGACATCAAATCATAAATAAATACATCATGTTCATTTTACCATAACATTCATCACATTATTATCATTACATCATACATCCATACATCCATAAATTTTATCACATTTAAAATAAAATGTATTCATCATTTAGAATGAGATACATTACATCATACATCCATACATCATATATTTTGCACATGCATTCATCATAGAATCATTACATGGAAATAAAAGCGTTCATTATAGAAAAATCACATGATAAATCATCACATAATAAATGCATCCATCATAGAAATCATAAACCATCATAAGATTGAATTAACTGCATCTCATATATATCATCAATGTCAAGTATACAATGAAGTCTAGAAATAAGAAAAGATACATCATCAAAAATGAGCTAAATTGGAGTATACATCACATCTCAAAAGGAATGTCTCAAAATCACAAAATAACATCTATGATCTACTACCACCAAATGTGTAGGTCCAATAGGACCAGTACCACCACCACCCCTGGAAGGACCAAGATCTTTGGGATCTCCTCGAGGAGGTTGTGTCACACCCTTAGTGACTGTACGAGTACGAGTTCGACCAGATCTCAATGGGGCATAGTTGAATCTATGATCGATAAGCACTGCATCATAGTATATACCCCGAAAAAACTCTGCCTCGTGGCCAGCCCTTAGAGCCTCTCTCATGTAATCTACAATAGAGGTACCATCGGCTAATTTTTGTAGTGTCTCGATCGTCTCCTGTGCCCTCTCAGCATTCTGTCTAGAACTGTCTCACTCGGTTGTCAAGGTAGAAACTTGAGTTTGAATAGCGATAACTATCCCTCAACCTGTGCCAATGCATGGGCATGAGCCTGTTCCTGGGTCTGCATTTGATTCTACATCTCTACCAACAAACCTAGGCTAATACCAATTGTCCCTATAAGGTTTGTACCTATACCTGTAAACTAACAATCTGCCTCTGGTGATCTACTGACGGCACTGCCACTTCTCACCTCTTGCGAGGCCTACTAGATGATGGACCAACACTGACTAGTCCAACCCCTCTACCACCACCACCGCCACCATTAATATCATCATTTCTACTGTCACCGTTTCTACTCTTAGTATAGCTACCTAATGTAGTATCACCCCCACTGCTCTCCTCGGAACCCTCAGCAACATCATCCTCCATGGGTAATGGTGTTGGCTCATCGGGAATCGTAATGCAAGGATGTGGATTCAGTTCCAAAAAAGTTGCATACTCCTCTATCACAGGTGCCTCAGAAATATCCCTATGCATATCCTAGGCAGATGGCTGCAGATCCTTGTACCCCTCTACTATGGTCTCATATGACAGGCATGGCCCCCAATCAGGTACATCACTCTATTGCTAGGCATAATGAGCTACTCCCTGAGGCATACACTAAAAAATTCCATACTGCCTATACACCCACTGTAACAAAAATTTCTCCAAAACAAAAGGTGTCCTGCTAATTAGGTACATAGAATCACAAAGATAACCAAGCACAGTTTCATCCTCATCCCACTGCTCACAGTCTAGGTACAACCACTAGACAACACTCTCTATATCATCCAACACTCTTCTCCAGTCCTCCAACTTACCCATCTGAGCTTGGGTAAGTCAACCTCTGTATCTAAAAACATACGGTTGCCTGCTGGTCTGTCCAAAATTGGAAATGGTCAAGAAATGGAAAAATGCTCCCATTCTCACACCTATAGAAGTGTCATCCCAACTAATAAACTGCATGCTCCCAAATACACTAAAGAATGTAAGTCATGGTAGAGATGTGCTAGCATGCACATCCCCCATGCATATCTCGTACCATGTACAACCATACTCTCCAAAATCTAGCCCCAACCCACAAAGAATCCCTTTGACCTGCGATAACGACAAAGGAAACCTCCAATCAGTCCAACAAGCACTGCTAGTAGTGAAGAATATGCATAAGAAATCATCCTTCATTAGACACTCGGACCTGCAATATGTTGATCCTAAAACACTCTGTGGAGAGAATCTCTCCCACCAGCCTCATGAGAATCATAGACCACAATCTCACCCATAAATGGAATCCACAAAATCTGCCACACATCCTCGGGTGTGACCGTCATCTCACGAGTGGGTAAATGAAAGGTGTTATGGTCACTATGCCACCTCTTCGCCAAAGCAGTAAGAAGACCTCGATTAATCCTAATCTGGGGCATGTCAAGAAAACTCGTAAGGCAACATCGACCTATGACCTGAATCTCATTCGGATTTAGATGGGGAACCAAATTGATAGTCCAAGGAAACCACTCTCACATCTAGAGAGTACCCAGATCCTCCTATCATCATAAAAATTTTAAAATCAGTGAACTATGTCAAGAATCAAAATTCAATCTATTATCAAATCTAATCCAACTTTGATATGAATTTTTTTGTCAAAAATCATGAACAAACATCAACAAACCTCACCTATCCTGAGGTTCATGAACATTATCTAATCTTTCCTATCATGAGGTTTATCAGATATGAAGCATTCCTCGCCTATCATGAGGATCATCACAAATAGGATTATTTCTCACCTATCATGAGAGTAAGTCTTAGTTAAATCATCAAAGTCAGTTATCAGGATTTTGGATAATCAAATCATACCAAACCAAAGAATGGACATGAACGAAACTAGAAAAAATTAAAGTTAATTATGTCAAAATTTTAAAATCTAACATGGATGCGCTAAAATGGGCACCCAAAGCACTAAAAATCAAAAGTGTCACTTTGTCATTCGGATGCACTAAAATAGACACCCAATGTGCTACTTTATTAGAAGCACTATTTCATAACTTTGATGTGCTATAATAGGCATCTAAAGCGCCACTTCACCCAAAGCGTTGTTTTACCGCATGAATGCACTAAAATAGTTCATCAAAGCACTACTTTGCCAAAAGTGCTATAATAGACCATTGATGCGCTAATTCACCACATGAAAACTCTAGAACATTCTAGGCGCTAAGATTCAGCATCAAAGCGCTAAACTTAACTACTTATGCGCTAAATCATGAAAGCACTAGATTATCCTATGAAAGTGCTAAAACAGACAATGGATGTGCTACACTGGAGTGTAAAGCTTTATAGCACGAATTGGATGTGCTAAACTAAGCTAAATACGCGAAAAGCATAAAAATGTATAAAAAATAAAAATGCACCAAAAACAAGGTGGATTATGGGTACAAACCAAAGGTCCGTAGGCAGTCGGCCTTTGGTGACGTCGTACGCGCTCAAAATGATGAGTGTGGTAAGGGATTGGCATCTTGCTCTAGCTGGTTGAAATGTCTCTCTCATTGGAATTTGAAAGTCAAAAGGTGCAAATGACTTTGAAAATGACCTTTTGGACTATATATAGCTTTTTGAAAAGGGATTTTGGTGGGTTTTATTTTATTTTTATTAATTTTATTCATGGAATTAATTGAAAATTCAAAACGGGCTATATTTTCTTCATCAATGTAGGGAGATAAATTATATTTTTCATCAAGATATTCATCAAATCATCGAAAAATCATCATGCAAATTCTAAAATTCCAAAAATCATCAAATCATTAATTTATCACCCGAGGGGGCATATTATCGACAATCATCTGAAAAATCAATATCTAAGGCATGTCTGGGGCACATTGAATTTTTTTTAATCATCGATATTGGCAGTTGCAGCAAAATTTTCTTTGAAGCAACACGTAAACACATCACTTCAAAGAGGGGAAAAATGTATACACCTAAAAATGGTCTGGAGAATTCTGATTAATTGAATATGACTTATTTGATTAATTATCCTGATTTCCTCTACTATTTGAATAAATAGAAATATTTATTTATATAGTTCACGTTCACATTCACATTTAAATTCTTCTAATCTTAATTAAATAAATAAAATTAAATACTTTGTTTGATTTAATTATCATTTCCCTATTTTATTTTATCACATCAATCTTAAATTAATTAAATAAAGATTAAAACACTTTATTGATTAATTTCCATTTTCTTCTATTTAATTTAATAAACAACTTCTATAGTTTGCTTTATTAAATTATTTATCCCTCTTTTGTTAAATTAAATAAACCAAAAATATTTAAATAAAGGCATAAGGAATATTCCTCTATATTTCCTCAAAATAAAATTAGATATCTTGTGTCTAATTTATGTCAAAATCATGTCAAAATTATTTGATTGAATCTTCAGGGGAAGAATTGGAGACAAATTGCAAATTTATCTATCAATCCTCCTCCATCAATCTTTCCTCTTGTCTTTCTTGTTGTTTTCATGAGTAGAGACAATCTCCAAAATTCTCTCAATCTCCTTCATCTCTCACCATTCAGTCCTCCAAATTGAATCCAAGCCTCTCTTTGTCATCCCTGTTCATTTCTACAGTCAGGAAATTTATAAATAAAGCTTCATTCAACCAAGAAAAGGATCCAAGTTATCTAACTTTTGCACTCTTACTCTATAGGAATTTCAGCATCTAGTATCCAACCATCAAGAATCCAAGCCTCCAACATCCAACATTCAAGATTTCACAATCAAGACTACCTCATTTAGATTTAATTATCAGTTTTCATGTCAATCCATGCTAAATTAGTTTATTTTATCATCTAGTATTATCATTTAGCTTCATACCATTGCATCAACATCCTTCTATTCTTTAGATTGTCATTTTAACAGTTATAGTGTTATTTAAATATGAGAGCACATAGCTTAATAAATCTTTAAATATAGGAGACAATGCTTTCAATTTATTATTAGTTTAATCTTTGATGCAATGTTTTATTACAAAGTGTTTTATTCTTTTACACATTATTCACACTTACAACCACTAATTATCTTCTAATCACCTTCGTCAACTCTCCCCATCTCCCAAAGAATTTTTAATTCCTTTTTATTCCTCCAAGGAATCTTCTCTTCCCCATTCAAGTTCTAAAACCTTTGACTTGTCACATCACATGTGCCAAAGAATTCTAGAACCTTGGGCTTGTCACATCATTCACATGTGGCAAATCCCCACCTTTTTAGAAACCCTCTCTTATCCACTAGATTCTTCCAATCATTGTGAATTTTTAATTCACTTTTATTCTTCCAAGGAATCTTCTCATCCCCCAAGATACCTAGAAGGTACATGTCCTTCCTCCACCTCATGTACCTCTCTTTCACTTCACCCTCACATCATCTCACCCTAGGCCATCTCACATTCCACATGTCAAGATGTGAGGGTTTGTGAGTCCTCAACTCACCATAGCCTTTCATCTTGGCTTTGTTGGATTAATCTCAACCATTGAATTCTCTAGAGAATTCAAATTGTTCTATAAATACCCCTCATTTCTCTCATTTGGAGAATGAAATTTTTGCTATCAAAAAATCTTGCCAAATTGTCATTTGAACGCTCATCCACCATTACCATGTCTTCACCCATCTTGCATATCACTTTGCATACTTAATTTAGCTTGTCACCCAAAGAGCACATAAATATTCAAAGATCAAAGGGCCAACCAAGGAAGAAGCGGCATGAAGGTATAATCAATCTTAATTTGTTTCATCTTATTTTCATGTTTATCAATTCCTTAGGCTAATCATTAAGGTGTTCTCTTTGTGTTACTTTCTTGTTGTTGCATTAATAATTATTTAGCATCTTATATTAGGACATAACATTTTAAGAGATAACATTTCTAGCACGCCTGATGGGACCCACAAACAAGTCTTTTTGTTTTATGTTTATTGTTGTTTAAGTTGTTTTCAGGTCTAGGTAATAGAGGGGGCGATTTTCCTTGCTGAGGGGTGGACTTGCCCTCTAGTCTACTAAAAAGGGGTGGATTTTCCCACCTACTTCAACATTTTCTAGTTGTGTTTTATAGGGGGGCAGATTTTCCCACCTAGTTCAGTGTTTTCTAACTTTTTCTATAGAGGGGTGGATTTGCCCACCTGGTTTAGCATTTTCTGATTTTTTTTGTAGAGGGGCAGATTTTCCCACCTGGTTTAGCGTTTTCTAATGTTTTTATGTAGAGGGGTGGATTTGCCACCTGGTTCAATGTTTTCTGACTAATTTTCCACAGAAGGGCAGATTTTCCCACCTAGTTCAACATTTTCTAACTATTTTCTACGTAGAGGCGGATTTTCCCACTTGGTTCAATGTTTTCTAACTGATTTTTTGTAGAAGGGTGGATTTGCCCACCTGGTTTAGTGTTTTCTAATTGTTTTCTGCAGAGGGGTAGATTTTCCCACTTGGTTCAACATTTTCTGACTAATTTTCTACAGAAGGGTAGATTTTCCCAACTGGTTCAACATTTTCTAACTATTTTCTGCAAAAGGGCAGATTTTTCCACCTAGTTCAGCATTTTCTAACTGTTTTCTACAGAGGGACGGATTTGTTCACCTGGTTCAGTTTTTTTTGACTTTTTCTATAGAGGGGTGGATTTTCCCACCTGGTTGAATGTTGTCTGACTTTTTCTACAGATAGGCGGATTTGCCCACTTGGTTCAGTGTTTTCTAACTTTTTCTGCAGAGGAGTAGATTTTCCCACCTGGTTTAGTGTTTTCTAACTATTTTCTACAAAGGGGCGGATTTTCCCTCCTGTTCCAGCATTTTTCACTATAGAGGGGCGGATTTTCCCTAAACAACACGTTCGAGAAGGTAAAAAGTTTGCATTTTAGTTTCGTTTTTGCCTCTATTTTTTCGCTGTTTGGAGTTCTAACCCTCTAACCCTATTTTTTGGTGAGTGAAGTCAGATTTCTTGCTAATACTTTGTAGTATTTTGCTGAAATTCACAAAGGACAAAAGATAAAATAGCTAACATTTGTTTGTAGGACCATCTATTTGCTTGAATCTTAAATTTTTTTTTTTGATGTTTTATCTATGCACTTAGTATAATTAGGGGGAAGTAATACTTGTTGTTTGTTGTGTCTTTTTTTCTTTGTGTTACCCTAAGGGGGCATTATTTTGTTTTCACCTTCCCCTTGCACTTTGTGCAAACTGAGGGGGTAGTTGAAAATGATTAATGTCTTCCTTTTAGAGGGATCTCCTTGGGGATTTCATCACCCCAAGGGACGATCCCAACCACACATATTGGTGAGGTATAAAAAGGGGGGAGAGCCAAAGTTGTACCCCAATCTAGTTGCATCATAATTGGCGGAGCATTAAAGCTAGGGTGATACCTAGATAGATGTGAAGAGTTGGTCTGAGCCTTTTAGTATCTCGTTGGGGTTCCCGACTCATGCTTGTGATGGGTTGGTGTTCATAGTTATGCCTCATGTATCGAGTGTATATCGAGGATTCCCTAAAAACTTGTGCATCCTAGATTAAGACCTTTGCTGGCCATAACTCTTAACACTAATCATAGGATTGCCCTTGCTCAAAGTGTCTTTCTATAAAAAACCAATAAATCTTGATAAGTCAGCCTCATTGAGTCATTTCAAGTCCATATCATAAACTAAGTCATTGTTTTCTGTAGAGGGGTGGATTTTCCCCCCTGATCCAGTATTTTTCTCGTAAAACTGTAGATACGCCCCCTTGATCCACTATTTTTCCCGCAGAAGTGTGGATATGCCCCATGATCCACTACTTTTCCTGCAAAAGTGTGGATACGCCCTCCTAATCCACTATTTTCTTGTAGAAGGGTAGATACACCCTCCTAATCCACTATTTTCTTATAGAGGGGTGTATTTTCCCCCTTGATCCACTATTTTGACTGCAGCAGGGCGGATACACCCTCCTGAATGGATAGTTTCATCCATTCGACCATTCCAAGCCTCCGATTAACCACCTTGAGTCTCCATTTCATTTTTTGACCATCCTAAACATTCATTTAACCAATCCAAACATCCATTTGGCCATTTCAAGCCTCCATTCCAGCCTCCCAAGCATCCATCTATCCATTATGAATGTCAAATCACCCATTTCGAGTGGTTGTTTCTTTGTTTCGAGCATCCACTAACATTTTACAGACTGCATGGGTGCTTCTTATAACATCATTGGATTCCATATCTATCATCAAATCATCCATTCCAATCATCTAGACTTCATTTCGAAGGTTTTGATTTTTATGCCGAAACTTTCGAAGGCCATAACTTTTGACTCAAATGTGAGTTTTGGCAAAAAATTTACGGGTGGTTATGTTATGAGGTGGCATGTGTATTCTCATTTGATTTCAAATCCATTGGATCCCATTTTAACACATTTTTAGAGCCTCAAACTTTCATCTTGACCTTCAAAATCGCAGTTTAGCATTTTTATTTTTATTTCAGTTTTCCAGTTTTTGAGAAATCATTTTCGTTAATAACTCTAAATGCATGTATCATATTTGGGATGTTAGTTGGAAATTCATCCTATCTTAGTATTGGGTTTTTTTTTGAAAAATACTTGGACTCTCAAATGTATTCCTATGAATTTTCCTAAAATAGCAAAATTTGACAATTTTTGAAAACTACTAAATCCAATAAAAATCTGATTGTCAACACCTTACATCCTCTAGTTAAAACACATGATCTTGGTTTCAAATCCATTCTATCATATCTTATGATCCAATCCCAGTGAACCTTAGTCCCATCATCCTAATATGAGCTTTCATCCAACCCAAATCTGAGCTTTAACATGATCTTGCTTTGTGAAGTTGTTCAGCCATTTCGGCAACTAGTTTTCTCATTCTGAGTGTTATTCCCTTGCCTAGGGGACCTATTTACCCAAGACAACCATCTGGCCATCCATTCTGATTATCCATTTTCTCGTTTTGAGTCCCTCTTTCTGACCAGTTGTTCACCCATTTCGTGAAGTTGTTCACCCATTTCAGCAACTAGTTTTCTCATTCTGAGTGTTGTTCCCTTGTCCAGGGGACCCGTTTACTCATCTCGACCATCTGTAAATCTTTTTCCTCATTCCAAGTAATCATTCCCTCTTTCTGACCAACTTTTCACTTGTTCTAGGAAACCATTCACCTGTTCTAACAACTTCTTTTCCTGTTCCAATTGTCTTTCTCCTACTTCAGGTATCCATTCACCCCTTCTGAGTATCTATCTACCTGTTTCAAGTGTCGTTCCCTCATCCCATCATCTGAATCTGAGCTTTAATCCAATATCCCAACTTGAGCTTTAGTCCACCTACATCTTCCTCCAATGCATCCTATTTATCGTTCCATCATCTAGGCCCCTCCATCTTCTCAATCCATATCCATTTTGTATCCATAATGAATCCTTACCCCCCTCTCGCATGACCAATAATTGTATTAAAGGGAAATCATAATTATGTCGATGATGATAATGAAAGGCTTGTTGATCATGAAGAGTGTTATATAGATCCCCTTGATGCTATCAATGCAACCAAGATCTCTCCAATCACCTCCCAAAATCCCACTACTTCTTCAAACTATCCCACCATGCCTTCATCCTCATCTAATAACGTTCCTTATGCTACCTTTGACAAGGGATATCCAAAATCCTCACAATTGACATATTCATCATATCCTCCCTTTCAACCTCTATCCTACCCAACATCCATATCATCCTCTCCTTATGATCATCAACAATCCCAATACCTCTACCTTAATCCCACATTCCAATCTTCCCATCCTAATCCACTACCCACACCTTCCTATCACAATCCCCCATCCCAATATTCCTCCTATCCTAATCCACCATCTCAATCCTCTCATCTTAATCTACCATCTATATCCTCCTATGGTGGTTCACCACCTCAATCTTCCTATTCTAATCCAACATCCACACCTTCTTATCACAATCCCCCATCCCAATACCATTACATTAATTCCACATCTCCCCATTCTAATCCTTCATCCAAATTTTTCTACTATTACTCACCATCCCAATCTTCCAAATCTAATCCCATATCCACATCTGCCTACATCACTCCCCCTTTCACCGCATGATGTCTTAATCCTCTATATAAACATAACTCGCTTAGTCCTCCAACCAGTCCTAGTCCTCCATCTAGTCCCATCCACTCATCTAATCATAATCATCCATCTCCTCATAGTTCTACATATAATCCTCATCCACCCATCCACTCCTCTAACCCACCAATCCCTAGCCCTAATATTCCATCTCCTCCTAGTCCTCCATCTAGTCCCATCCACTCATCTAATCATAATCCTCCAACTCCTCATAGTTATACATATAATCCTCATCTACCCATCCACTCATCTAACCCACCAATCCCTAACCCTAATCCTCCATCTCCTCCTAGTCCTCCATCCATTTCCATCCCCTCATATAACCCTAATCCACCAATTCCTAATCATAATCCTCCATCTCCTCCTAGTTGTACATCTAATCCTCATCCACCCATCCCCTCATCTAACCCTAATCCACCAATTCCTAAACATAATCCTCCATCTCCTCCTAGTTCTACATCTAATCCTCATCCACCCATCCACTCATCTAATCCTCCAACCCCTAACCCTAATCCTTCATCTCATTCCAGTCTTTCATCCATTCCCATCCCCTCATCTAACCCTAATCCACCAATTCCTAATCCTAATCCTCCATCCATCCCTAACCCTCCATCCATTCCCATCACTCCACCTAATCCTACATCCCTTCCAAATGTCGCCCAAGGACTCATGATAGAAGAGACACCATGCCCTCCCACTCTATCATGTACTGTCACTAGTGATGAGGCCCTCCTCCATCCTATACCTATCCCTCTCATCACCATTTCTAACACTATCCAAATGGTTGAGCCGGTCAAACCCATTGAATACATTAAATCCCCATCTTCTACTACTAGATCCACCCAATCCATTGAAGACATCATATCCCATCCTCCTAGTCCTAATATTCATAAACTTCAATCCAATAAACTTCATGAATCCTCCATCCTCCTATCTCCCCCAATTGAGGAGTCCCTCCAACACTCTTCCATCATCATACATCCCCCACAAGATGAGTCATGCCAATAGCTTGATCCAAAGAATACAAACATATCCCCTCCTCCAAATAAATATCCTACCATCCCATCCACTACATCCCAAGATCATAATCCCCCATCCATCCCATGATTCCTATCCTCAACCAATTCATGATCCTATCCTCCCATCCAACCCATCTCAAGATCACACTAGCTCATCTACTCCATCCCATGACCCCCTTTGCAGTGAAGATCCAAGCACTCCATCTCATGAGCCCTTATCATCCACTGCCATAAATCCAGATCCCATCATACTCCCTAATTCCTCTCCTAATCCCTTATCACTCATTCCTCTTGATGTTGCTATCCCCTCATCTCCACCTCATGATCCTTCATCGCTATCTAGTCCTACCATCCCAATGCCACTTTTGTATCGCCTTGGTCACATTACACTTATCCATGGTGGCCTTCTTACAAAAGAAAAACAATGTGTATGCACTACCCTACCTCTTCCACCTACTAATGTGCTCGCATCATGCTTCCAAAAGAATAAGAATCCTACCATAAATCACATGCTACATAACATGAACTATCAAAGAAAAGGTTTAGGCCTTCATGAGCAATGTACTTTAGAGCCCATCCAAGTCAAAGAACATCTAGGCACACATGGTCTTGTATACATCTCCCAAAACTCACCCTCCAAATATTTTTGTACAACCTCCGTACATTCTAAACAATCCTCTTCTAAAGGCATAAGAGGTACTTTCCATCATTCTACCAAGTCATTTTCCGCCATCCCCCCTCCTCCATCATATTACCTCAAAACAGCCATCCATCTTCCTCCCTCATCCTCTAAATACATTTTGGGTCCTTATGTCCCTCTATCCATCATTTCTCATCCTCCATCTACTATGGGTTCTTATATCCCTCCATCAAACCCCACACATCCTCCATCTAAACTGTCTATTTTGGGTCCTTATATCCCAAAATCACCCCCTCCATCCTTTCCTATTCATTATTTCATTCATCCACCCCCTATCCCTTGTACATAACATAAACAACCTACCTTAATAACTCCTAATAATGATCAACAAAGGCACGCATCCATGCATGCTATCTCACATCCTCCATTCACACACCATCATCACAAGCCTACCTCTATCATTCCATCCATGTCTTCTTTGTATCATCAATCCCATCATACCCATCCAATTGCTACTAAAATCACTTTGGATGCCAAATAAACAATGCATAAATCTAAAAATCCACATGAATCTAAAGTTTCTCATGTCCCCTTTAGAAGACATGTTGTAGAAAAGAAAAATCGAAACCAAAATCCAAATCAATCCAGATGGCCACTAGGGCCCACTAAAGAAAAAATAAAAACTATGTGGATTCCCAAGAAAAAATAGGTCATGCCTTCAAATGATAAATCCCTAATTCCATCAAAATTTTCTAATCCTAATGCTAATCATTTGCATCCTCCATCTCCTAAATTTGTTTTGGGTCCTTATGTCCCAAAATTCCCTATCCCAATACCTCCATTATTGCCAAATTCTCCACCCATCAACCCTCCTATTATTTCGCATCTACCACATGTGCCAATGTTGGTTGTGAAAACCTTCCTCCATCACACATCCACTCTATTGTTCCATCCATACACTTTCCAACATCCCATCCACTATCCCCCATATCTCCCCCATCAAATCCCTTTAATCCATCCTCTTTCATAATCCATCCATTCTAATAAGGTTGTACCAACATCTGAATAGTCACTTCAAACATGGGCTCTTATTACCTCATCTAGAAATTTATGCTTATGTATTTTGAATCCATATCCTCCTCCATCTTCACCCGTATCCTAGTCCAAAAACTCAAAAAATCAAAAACAAAGAGAAAAAATCAGAAAAATACAAAAAAAAAAATAGTAAAGAAAAAATCATTCATCCAATGGTGAAAACTTGGAAAAAAGTGTCTTGGATAAGTACCATGATGAAAACATGACAAACAAGCATCATGCATAAATCCCCCATCTAGTCTCCTTCCACAATTGGGGGCAACATCCACTAATGCATTCCTTTCCTCCATCTCCTACATCTACCTATCTTCCACATCCTATCCATCTGATCCCATTTATCCTAGTCCCTCCATCCTCCTTGTGATCTTGATAAAGATTGGGTAAAATCTATATACATGTTTTGGATGCCTCTTGGCATATATTCCCCTCATCCATACACTATCATATTCCTTATCCACCTCTCTCAATCTTCCATTGTCCATGCATCCTATCCACCTCTATCTATGTTCCATTGCCCATCTCACTCCCTTATCCACCCATCCCTCTTGCCTCATCATACATGACACATCTAGATTGGAGGCATCTACTTATTTGTGATTGGGTCCTTGGAGAAATCATCCATCCATCCCTCTAGGTAATCCTCTCCATCTCCCCATCCTACCCATCCTTACCTCCCCATCCATTTATCCATCCAATAATCCTTGCCATCTACCAAATCCTTATCTTCCTATACTCTCATCCACTATTCCTTTTTCACCCTTTCATCCTTATCTATCCATCCCTCTATATAAGCATCCTGCCCATCTCCCTATCCTTATCATCCATTCCATCCTTCCATTTCCTTATCCCTCTATCCCCCTATCCTAGCATCTTTCTATCTCCCCATCTTTATCCATTAATCCATTTACTTATTTTTTCCCCTATCTCATAATCCCTTATCAGTGGTATCTAGCTATAGGCTACCCCCATACAATCCAATGCCTTTCTATCTCCCTATCATCATTCCTATCTATTCCTCACATCTATCCCATATCCTATCACTCTTCATCATTCATCTATCCATCGTTTTCTCCTCCCAATTCATCTTTTGATTATTTGGATAACTATCCCAAACCTAAGATTCACATCATACATATTTTACACATATCAACAATCCCCTCCACATGGCCTATCCTGTCTCATCATATTGGCTCCATCCTTTTATCCATTTATCATGGTCATCTCATCATCCCTTATCCGTTGTCTATCCTTGGTCTTGTTCTGAACTATGTAGCCCCTACACTTTCACATAGGCAAGGTTGATCATTTGATCCACCCTCGAAGTTTTGTCTTGTTCTCTTCTATCATCTTTCTTTGGCCTTGTGTCGAACTCCGGTGCCCCTACGATTTCATGTAGGCAAGGTCGATCATTTCATCCGCCCCTAGGGCTCTGTATTTTGTCTATCCAATCGTTGTCCTCCATCCTCCATCCTCTATCTTCATCATCCTCTTTATGATTTTACCATGGTCTTTTATCAAACTATGAGGGCTCTATGCTTTCACGTAGGCAAGCTTGATCTTTGATCAACCCTCGAGCCCCAAGGTCTTTACAATTTTTATTGCCTTTTAACTTGTCATCCTGTCATGTTGTCATGTTGTCAAGAATTTCCCTATCCTAGCTGGTGCTTACAAATAAAGTTCATTAGTCTCATGAGGTTCAATTGATTTTGGATATCCTACATCATCTCAATCAACCCATATATCCTCTATCTTTGGTCTCAACAGGATGTATCCTTCCTAATAGACCACATCAACCCCATCCATCCTCTTGATCCTATGGAAAAGGATGTTTGAAATTGATTATGATCTTTTGATGCTTTTGAATTTTTTTTATCATTTGAGCTCCCTATCATCACTTATCATGGTTGCCTTGATCAATCATATCATGGTGTGATTTTACTAGTAAACATAGGGGCATATATTGATATTTTTTATGTTTCTATCTTCTTGGTTGTCCCACGTAGTACCCACCAATACCCCTGTGGTCTTGCATTATGCTGGGACATCATTTTGTGCTTGTGGTTATCCCAATACCTGGCCATACCAATGTCTTTGTAACTTTAGAGTGTTGGAATAGCCTTCTTGTATATTGTGTTTGTTTTATGCATTGGACACTAATCCGCCTTGGTTCTTCATACCCTGCAACTTGGTGTCTTATGATACAGAAAAAATCAATGCTCTAAGGATATAAAATTGCATTAGGATTGCATTTCATTGTCCATTCCATCATATTTCATGCCTTCCCCATCCTCATCCATTCATATAATCTAATCCCACTCTTGGTCCTACTCCCAACCTTGCTACAAGCCTTGATCCAATCATCCTCCTCCTCATCATCATCATCCTCGGGATGTATCTTTCCCTATCCTTTTGTTTTTTTTTTTAGATGTATCATTCGCTCATCAACAATACTATCATCATCATCATCATCATCATTATCATCCATGGGATGTATCGTTCCCTCATTAACAACACTCTCATCGGGATGAATCCTTCCCTATCCTTTGGTTTTGTTTTGAGATGTATCCTTCCCTCATTAAAAACACTCATTCTCATCCTCATTAGGATGTATCCTTCCCTATCCTTGTGTTTTTCTGGGATATATCATTCCCTCATCCACAACACTCCATCAACCATCCGCCCAACCTGGCTTGCAGCTTGTATGGGCAAACATCATATTTTTCCTGAAATCCATTTGTGCTCACCTTCATCTCCCATTTCTTATCCTCCTTTCTTATCCACCACTTTACATCATCATCCTCATATCCCCTTTCATCATCTCATCCATTTCAAGAGCACACCCATGTTCTCTTGAACCCACATGTCCTCTTGAGGGGGCATCCTTAATCCCTAATCTTGATCATTTATTTTTCCTTCCTAAGTCACTCCTTTGAATGATTGGGGCATCTTTTCCAATCTAACCATATTCTTCCAGGTTCTATGTTTTAATATTGTTTGAAATGATGCTACTTCATAACACCATCTCAAAGAGGGGGAAAATGTAGACACCTAAATTTGAACACTTCATTTGTCCAAATTTACCTCTATTTTGTCTAAATATCCCCTTATCCGCATTAATTAAACAATAAAATTATTATTTAATTAATACCTCTAAATTTCCACTAATTCCTAAGGTATCTATTTAAATATTTAAATACCTTACTCCTTTAATTCCCCTTTCATCAAATTAATTAAATAAATATGACATTTATTTAAATTATTCACATGTCACATCCTTCACTTAATCTTAATCAACCTCTTAATCTCTTCATTAGGGATGTGCACATGCCTAATCCTTGATTAGGATGTGTCACATCCTCCAACTTTTGAAAGTTGACTTCTAATCCTTATTAACCACTCATTATCTTCTAATTACCTTGGTCAACTCTCCCCATCTCCCAAGGAATTTTTAATTCCTTTTTATTCATCCAAGGTTCCACTCTTCCCCATGTGAATTTTTAATTCACTTCTATTCCTCCAAGGAATCTTCTATTCCCCGTGAAATTTTTAGAACCTTTTACTTGTCACATCACATGTGTCAAAGAATTCTAGAACCTTGAACTTGTCACATCATTCACATGTGGAAAATCCTCACCTTTTTGGAAACCCTCTCTTATCCACTAGATTCTTCCAATCATTGTGAATTTTTAATTCACTTTAATTCTTTCAAGGAATCTTCTCATCCCCCAAGGTACCTACAAGGTACTTTTCCTTCATCCACCTCATATACCTCTCTTCCACCTCACTCCCACATCATCTCACCCTAGGCCATCTCACATTCCACATGTAAATATGTGAGGGCTTGTGAGTCCTCAAATCACCATAGCCCTTCATCTTGGCTTTGTTGGATTAATCTCAGCCATTGAATTCTCTAGAGAATTAAAATTGTTCTATAAATACCCCCTCATTTCCCTCATTTTGAGAATGAAAATTTTTCTATCAAAACTCTTTCCAAATTATCATTTCAGCTCTCATCCATCATAGAATTTAGCATCTCACCATTACCATGTCTTCACCCATCTTGCATATCACTTTGCATATTTGATCACATAGCTATCCAAGGAGCACACAAGAAATCCAAAGATCAAGGGCCAACCAAAGAAGAATCAGCATGAAGGTATAATCAATCTTAATTTATTTTATCTTGCTTTCATGTTTATCAATTCCTTAGGATAATTGTTGAGGTGTCCTCTTTGTGTTACTTTCCTCTTGTTGCATTAATAATTATTTAGCATCTTATATTAGGACATAACATTTTAGGAGATAACACTTTGAAAAGATTTGAGTTCACCCTTGGAGCTTGAAAATGCCTTGTGTCATGTGACCTAAATTTTCTCTATATGAGACATCACTTGGGACTTCCACCAATTTGTGTTAATTGATTAGCACTCCTTAGGCTTGCATGCAACAATTCGTACCTACAAACGTAACCGGGATGGAATATCGAGCTGGCCTTTTATGGGATTTTTGAGTAAACACTCAATTACCATCATGTTTTGTATGTTTTATACCTCATATATTTCTATAAATGAGCCCTAATACAATAGTGGAATCATAGTGATTTAGCAAAATAGCCTTAGGTGATTGAATAGGTTTGAAATTTACATAGCGCTAGTCTTGGGTGTTTTGAGTAGAGGCTGACATAATGAATACTCCAATCAGGTTAGTGTATAACAAGGCTCAAAAAAATTTCTTGGGAGAGATCTTGAGCAGGCATTTGAAATGTATGACACAGAATAATCATTCACTGGCTATCACAGCCATCAAGTGGGTCCTAGGTAGGGACTTTATTGAATATAAGGACAAATATTGAGTAAACATTAATATCAGCTCACACTTTGGTGCTTCATTGCTTGATTCTCAGGCTTCAAAATCTATGATTCTTCATTTGGTGCTTCATATTTTCTCGAAGTACATCAAGGGTCTCAGTGAGGCAGTGAGAAATGCAGTGTATGGTCTAGGACTTCCTGTTGCAAGTGACCTAAGAAATCGTGCTGAAGAAGATGTAATGGCACCGTGGCTACTATTCCTAAGTGGGTTTTGACTTCAGTCACTTGTAGAGCATCATGATAAGGCCATGTGTGCATTCCATTTCATGATGTACTTCTACAATGTGGTGTTGTTCTATTACATGGATTGGTACACCAATTTCAAAAACCTTGTGTTTCCTCCATCGCTCGTCATGGGTATTGATGTTGCTTCTACCATATGTCCTACTACCGCTGATAATCTTCCCGCTGCTACCGAAAATATCCCAGCTAATAAATAAAATACCTATAATGCTGAGATATGAAGTCTGACATGCTATTTTTCTTTTGTATATATACGCTTGAAATAAGGCTCGCATATATGTATGTAATGAAGCCATGCATATGGCCATGATTTTGAAAGCTTGGTTGCATAGCCATTTTGACAATGTTTTAGCATAGTATATATATAACAAATATACTTTCTTATGTTAAACTTCTTTGTCTTCATCCTTTTTTTTTTGCAACATGGATTGAATCCTTTGCATTTGAAATTAATTTTTCTCTATCCCTATAATAATGGGTTTCATGAAATTTTCCCTCCTCCTTGTAACAATGAAAAATGAAAAAAGAACCGGTTGAAAAAACATGAAAAGGAAAGCTAATTAAATTTTTACAATTTACATCTACATAATGCAACTGTAGCCTAATTGAACAATTTTAAGTGAATTCCATTGACCGAAATCCCAAGTGGTTCTTGTTCCATATTTTCTAATTCAAATGCATTGTTTTTTTTGTACTAAATTATTTTGAAAGAACCTTCCCATAGCTTGTCAAAATTTCCTTGTTGTCTAGGCTTTGCGGCTCTTTCATTAAATTTTAGTACCAGGTCTCCGCATTTTAGACCTTGGTCTGAAGCCTTTTTGTCAAACCATTTCTTAACCACCTATTGGTGATTCATCATGGTTGTTAGGGATTTATCCCTTTTTTCTTATACCTCCATTAATTCGGCCAACCGAACTTCTATTACTCCATTCTCTTCAATCTCTAAAGACTTTATTAATTGTAGCATGGGTATCTCTATAGAGTTACGAAAAAATGCTTATTTCCCATATACTAGCTCATATGGTGAGGTTATCAAGGATTGTTTAGGAGTTATTTGGTCTGACCATAATTTTTTTTGGAGATTCTTATGCCATTCCTTCTCATGATTGGACCTGATCCTTTTCATGAGTTAAACTAAATTCTTACTAGTTGACTCGACCAGGCCATTCCCTTGCGGGTAATAGTTTGATGAGGTTTTCAAGAATATTTCATGTGTAAGCATGAACTTACATACCTTAGATCCTAGTAATTATTTGGAATTTTCTACGATGATGGTCTTTGGCAAGTCGAATCTTGTCACTAGTCCTTCAAGAAAATCCATAATTTCTACTTTTGTTGCATTCTTCAGCGGTATGGCTTCAGTCCACCTCGTAAAGTATTCTGTAGCTGTAAGAATCCATTTATGGCCAACACTGGATGTTGGGTTGATCATTCTTATGAATTATAGGTCCCATTGCATGAATAGTTCATCTGACACTATTGGATTGAGAGGCATAGCAAAAAAATTTCTCCTCCCTGTGTAGAATTGGAATTCCTTGGAGGTCTTTATCATTTTGTAGGAATAATTGAATAGTGTGGGCCAAAAGTACCCAGCGTGCATGATTTTAATGGCAATATTTTTTGTAGAGAAATGTCCACCTTTGGGGTTGTTGTGGAATGTGTCAAGGATTTTCCTTGATTGCTACATAGTGACGCATCGTAACAGGATGCCATTGAAATTTCTCCAAAAGAGATCCCCTTCAATGAGTGTATACCCACTATTTTATAGTTGGTAGAATCTTCTTTTCCATGGAGGAAGGCCTAATGGATATTTACCAGTGTGTATAAAGGTTGTCCTATATGTTATCTATCATCATTTGGGTTCAGGATCATTCATTAGGATCAGCTCCGCTTGCTCTGCTTCTATTTCAATCTCCTCATTGTGCGCCAAATATTCACAAAGCCCTCTTCCTTTGATAGTCTTTGTTGGCCTGACCTTGATGTTGTATTCTAGGATCTTAATGATCCAGGTGGCCCTCGTTTCAATGATTTCACCTTCCATAATATATTCATACACACTGGGGTGTGCGACATAAATGATCACCTTGTAGCAACATATCAAATGTTAGAACTTTTTGAGTCCTTTTACAATTGAAAATGCTTGTCTTTCGACAAATTTGTAGTTCACCTCATGTTCCTTGAAGGTTAGGGAGTGAAAATCTATTGGATGTTCTCCCTTTCCTTCATTGTCCTTTTCGGTCAGGACAGTGGTAATGCTTGTCCCACTACTAAAAACATACATCATTAAGTCTTTGGACAAGTCTAGATTTAACAACACCGAGGCTGAATAAATAGCATCTTTTACCTTCTCGAAGGCTTCTTTTGCTTTCTTTTTCCATTTGAATAATTGGTCCTTCTTTAGGATTAGAGTGATTGGCTGAATTATTCTTACAAAATTAGAGATGAATTTTCTTACGAAATTTACCTTTCCCAAAAAGGACTGAAATCCCTTTTTTTTTACTAGAAGGGGGATTTCTCTAATTGCTTTTACCCTTTCAGGATCAATAACAATCCCATCTTTGGACACTAAATTCTCTAGTAACTTGCCTTGTAGTACAGCAAAAACACAATTTTTTTTGGGGTTCGAGGATACCCTGAACTCTTGGCACCTTTTGAAAACCAATTCTAGATGATCAAGTTGGTCATCTTTTGACTTGGAAAACATAGTTAGGTCATCTAAATAAATGAGAATGGTTTTATTGATGAGTTCATTGAAGGAAATATCCATTTCCTGTTGGAAGGTAGCTCCTGCATTTGATAGGCCGAAAGGAATTTTCACATATGTGAGTGTCCCCATTTGTTGGTGAACGTGGTTTTGTATTGGCCTTCTTTTATTCATACTTGATTATAGCCCGAGGAGCCATCCAGTAGAGAAAACATTTCCGAACCTACCACATTTTGCAAAATGGATTCCATGGAAGGCAACAAATAATGATCTTTCAATGATGCTCTATTCAAGTCATGAAATTCAACACATAGATGAATGTCTTTGTTCCTTTTATGGACTAGCACAAGCTTAGATACCTAGGCTCTATGCTTGATTGGAAACATGATCCTTGACTGGATCAACTTCCCTAGCTCTTGATCCATTAGGGCTTCAATCTTTGGATTGATAGGCCTTTGCTTTTATCAAACAAGTTAAGCACCTTCCGTTAGTTCAATGGTATGCTGGATGATACCAAGATCATATCCCCTGAGGTCATCATAAGACTAGGCTATGACTCCTTCATATGCTTCGCATAACTATATCAGTCTATCTTTGTCGTGTTGTGGGATGTCTTTTCTAACCTTTAGTTTTCTTCCACCTCCAACCTTAAGGTCGGTATAATCTACTTGGTTTGCAAAAATTTACTTTTATCATTTCTTACATCATCACAATTGAAAATATTTTTGAGCGTTACCAACCCTTTCAGAAGTTTGTTTCATCTTAATTAAATGATTTTCCTTCATATGCTTCTTCAATATTCGGTTGGATATGATCGGTGAACTCACCCAACTATTGAATGAACAAGGCAATGTGTTCATCACTTTCAAACACTTTCCAACTCTGGTCATTATCTAGAATGGATGGTCAAACGATTACTTGCACTGAGTGTACATTCTCCATCAAGTTAGAAATATGATCAAATTGGGATCCTATTGTAGCCATGCGATCCGCAACTAATTTTTTCTCCCTTGGTACTGTGTGAATGTTGAAAGCTTTAAAACCTTCAATGAGGTCCCAAAATTTGTGTCTATAAGATTTCTTGTGAATATTTTTTGCAGAAGATATATTTCTAACTTGATCGATTATAAGTTCAGAATATCCAAACACTTTTATTTGCTTGATACCCATGCGCTCTGCGAGGTTTAGTCCTTGCACAAGAACCTCATATTTGGCCTCATTGTTTGAACAGGAAAATTGAAAGTGGAAGGATCTGAGAATCTTCTCATTGTTTGGAGATGTTAAGCATATCTCAGCACCATCACCAATTTTGCATCTTGCACCATCAAAGTGCAACGTCCATAGTTCTGAGGTTTTCTTGACTATGGAGTTCTTTTCTATCTTTAGCAACTCCTGATCTTCATCATAGATGATGTAGGTACCCAATTTGGTAGCTTGATAATTGCCAAAAGGGTTGGCTTCTGATTAATCACTCAAAAAGACTTCTTTGGAATCAACTTTGTCTTCAATCGCCTTATCCCTTTCTTGTAGCTCATTACCAACAACCTCTTCTTTGGTATAAGAGGTTTGAGAAACTTTGGTGTCTTCTTTTGTAGGGGTATGGGTAGCCTCATATTTGATCATGTCTTTATCAACCACATGCTTTGAATGCATGGATTCTGATACAATCTTCATTTTGGCTCCATGCTTGGTCTAGAAAAATTAGGTGGGACCAATCCAAAGAAAGGTATCCACCTATATTTTTTGTGAACTCATGTGATAGACAGAGGCTGAACATGGTGGGAATGTTGATGATCATTGTATCTTGTGGTACTATGATACTAGGACAAGCAAACAATGTTAAGGGGAGGTCTTCAGTGAGACCTAATGTTTCAACCTTGTTCCCATCCAGCTGCATAACTCCTCTCTTTGGAGGTTCATAGCTAAGTCCTAAAGCTTCAGCTATCTAATTTGGCATGACCGTGGTATTGGCACCAGAGTCAATCATAGAGTTATGCAATAGTTTCTTTCCTACAATGAGAGTTAGGAAGAAGGGTTTAGGCTTTGGCTTCTCCCTCTTTTCCTTTGTAGTGTTCGCAAGAACTTTGGATTGAAGTGATGTGTCGATAGTCTTTTCCGAAGCTCATTCCATTAGTTGTGTAGCTTCATATTTTTGAAGGGATTCTTGTAGCAATGATTTATGTTCTAGAATGGCTAAGATATCCTAGAGGGACACATTAGCAAAATATTTCTTCAATTGTTCCACCACGTTGATTGGTGATAGATTTGGAGGCTTTTATTATTTTGCCTTGGTGATAATAATTTATTTTCATACTTGAGGTTCTGGAGAAATTGTAGAAGGGCCAAGGAGTCGGCTCGAAATATTCCTTGGCTAAGGAGTGACCGACACTCCTGTGAATCTTCTCTTTGATCGAGTGTTGTAGTCAGACTACACTTTCATGGTCTCCAATGTGGATGCTTCATAAGTGAATACTACTTCGTCCCCTTCCATCCGTGAGAGGAGAAAATGTTCATGACCTATGTCACCTTCTTTCTCTGAGGTAATTCCTTGCATCTGTGCAGTGAGAGTTGCATCATCTATTTGGGAAGAGGCATATGTATACCCTTGCGAACTTATCACCACGCCTTGGTTGCATTTTTTGGCAATTCTCTGCTATAAATAGCCACATGAACAATATTTATGCATATGAGCATCACCATAAGGATAGCACTAGGGATTGAAATCCTCGACAAGATTTTTCTGATGATCAACTCTTTGCTTATACTTGATTGAGTAGTTCCTAGTGGGGTTGATACGAGTACTATTTGGTTTTTTTTTAGTCGGCAGAGTTGTGCGCATGGCCTCTTGATATTGGTTATGTTGTTAGAAGGGTTTGTTACCCTGATAACTCTAATAGGTTGGTCTAGGACAAGAAGCCTAGTTGTGCTTAATGGTAGTTACTTCATTTTTCATTTTTTGTAACATCTCCCTTATGCCATTCATTTCGTCCTTCAGAGCACCAGACGTGGAATCAAATTTTAGTTGTGCACTTGTATATGTGTACATCAATGGTGGTAGTGGCATGGTTGTGCTAGTAGATGGAATCTCCTAATTAGAGGTTGATACTTTAGGGAAGATTGGCATTATGGGTCGAGGTGGTAGCTTCCCAACGTCGATCAGATTGTTCTCTGCTTCGACCACTATGTTGTATGGATTTGGTAATGTAGTTCCATCGAGTGCCTAGATCATCATGGAAATATCAATGTTGATGGAATCTAAGTATAACATGAATTCTAGCTTGGTTGATAGTCGGATGGCATTTTGGATTCTTTGCTAGGTCAGATGAAATTGGGCATTGAAATATTCCATGGCTTTATATGGGGCCCACTTCATTGTAGATAGCTAGTGATATAGAAAATATTGGTCTCTATCATTATAAAATATCTCATAAAAGGGATCTTTCAGCTCATCCAAAGTACCGATGGTATTGGCAGGTAGAGTGTGATACCAATCTAGCACTCTTCCTCTAAAAGAAGCTGCAAAAAATCTTAGTGCTATATTATGATATGTCACTCTGTGCACCAGACACATGTCTGCAACATCTTGCATATGTTCAGATGGTGTTCTCAAGCCATCTCTAGTAAAATTTGGAATAGATTTAAGAGAAGAGATCGGGATAGGGGCCCAACGACAGGTGCTACTAGGGAAAAAAGAGGAATTCCAACGTCCCAAGCCACATAATTTTGATTTATGATTAACATTATGGTTGGAATCTGATGGTTCTACTGGGAAATTTTGGGTATGTGTTGTTACTAGCAAGGATACTAATAGGCCAAATTATTATGCAGTTCACATCCTAGTAACAGGTCGATGAATTACACACCCTTTTGATTTGGTTATTTTTAGTCATCCCACCAAGCATGCTAGGAAAGAAAAAATTGTTGATGCCAAAATTTGGCAAGGTAATAGCCATCTATGGGAAACTCATTTTTAGGGAGGACCTATTGTGCCAAACTAAGTAACCTCCATATTTTTAAATAAGTTGACTTCTTCTATAACTTGGTTTTTTAATGGGAAAAGGAAGCATATATAAAATAAAGGATCTAACTAAGGTGATGTTCCAACATTTAGATGTTAGGAACCATAAATCTATCTTGGGGATATGACTTAAGGGCCCGTGGGTGGTTTGTTGCATTCCAGAATGGAAAAACAAAGATAGAATCCTGAATGATTCACTATATGACATAAAATAAGCTTCATACACATTTTCTAGAAAGAAGAGTCCAAGACATGATCTAAACCAACAACTTGTATTAATTTATAGAAGTTTGGGAATGAAACATCTAGTACAACAATGGCACAATAAAAATTATCAAATATCAAAGAAAATAGAAAGGCCAAACAATGGCACAGTCTATGAGTTCTTTCACAATAATCTAATAAAGAAAAATAAAGCCCTGGTTCTTCTATCAATTCTTCCACCAAAATTTGAACAAAAGTTGGAACTCTTGGAATGCTTGCTTCGAAGGAAGAAGCAATATTTATAATGAAAACTTGGCTTGATGAGCAAGAAACAATAAATATTCTCTTGATCATGAGAAATGATACATTTGCAATGATTTTCCCTAGTCATTACAATAGAAAATATTTAGGCCATGAATGAGGACTTCCAAATTCCATATGCTTCCCCTGTGAATGATGGTAATGATCCCAAAAAACAAGCACTCAGACACATGTGAATCAATCATGATGGAAGTTATAGAACATGGTTATTGGTGATAGTTATCGCCTACTTGATTTTCCTTCGCAATGAAGCCTTTGGAAGATCACGTGGCAAGCAGTCGGGGCCGACATTAATCATTTCCCTTGATTGATGAAGAACTTGCGCTGTGAAGACACATGGAGGTCTTTTGAATAATAAGCTGAATGGTAGGGTCCACCAACAAATGTGTGGAAATTGATGCTATGTGGTAGGCAGTCAGGACCCGAAAGGGAAGCGATGCAAAGAGGCTCAAAATTTTGTGAATGGATGACACGTGGAAGCCCGATGCAAGCCTTTGAAAAAAAATAGAGGAAAATTTTGTGAAGAGTGCTCAACTGAAAAGTGGTGGTACTAGCACAGGCTTTGGCTAAAGGGATCCCAACATTACCTTTTCTCAAAAGAGAGTGTGGCCGATACTTAGGAAAAATTAACTTACCCAAAGGGAGCTTGGGAATTTTTATGTTCACACATATAAATTTCAAAATTTAAGTTTAGAACTATGTAATTTTAATACATGTACATACTAAAAAATAAACTTGAAACATTCACAAAAATATAATTTATGTCTAACCATATATATTACATTTTTCCAACAGGAGAAATCACATGATCTAGTAGATACTCATGAAATATATACTATTATAAATTCAACATTATAAGTTCATAAATTCAACCAAATTAATAAATTCATGTCACTAAAAGTATCCATCCAATTATGTAATTTTAATACATGTACATACTAAAACATAAACTTGAAACGTTCACATAAAGCTCATTTATGTCTAACACATATATATATATTACATTTTTCCAACAAGAGAAATCACATGATCTAGTTGATAGTCATAATATATATACTATTATAAATTCAACATTATAAGTTCATAAATTCAACCAAATTCATAGATTCATGTCACTAAAATATCCATCCAACCGAAATCATAAATTTGTCACTAAAAATGTTCGTCCAACCAAATTCATAAATTCATCACACAAAATATCCATTGAACCAAATTCTTAAATTCATAACTATAAGATCATTGTCTTAATTTATAAAGTGTTGCGGCTCTCTAATGCATCTCTTCATTTCTTTGTGTTTTCCTTTTCAGAAGCAAAATTTCTCCTCTCCTCTAGCCATCATCGATGCTCATCATAGATCCCATCCATAACCCTAACAACATCAAAAATAGTTTGTATCCTAGATTCAATCATCCTCAAACATGGTGTGATAAATTCTTCATTTTGAATAATGTAGATGCAATCATCCTCAAAGGTGGTGTGATAAATTATTCATTATTGCAAGCGAGCACCATCTATTTCAGGTGGTGGAGGTGGGGGGTTTTGAAGTGGAGTTGGTGGAGTTGGTGGAGGTGGAGGTGAAGGTGGTGGAGATGGAGGGCGTGGAGGTGGATTAGGGATATTATTGAATTGATCCATGTGATCTCTAAGATATAAGTGAACCTGCATTAGATTTGTAATTTCACAATGTAAGATACATGTTTAGGAAATACCCTTTAAAAACCATTGAATATAAATGACCTATTATTCAAAAATATGATAAAATGTGTAAGCCTCATTTATGTCTAAGGAATGTTACTTGAATGAAAAAAAATCAGCTATTAATATATACAATCTATAAATGTGTTAGGGTTTACGGTTTAGAGTTTAGGATTTACAGTTTGGGGTAAAATGATGGCTTAAGGGGATCTATATAGTAAGGTCCTATGACAAAATGGCATGGTTTAAGTGAGTAAAATTTGGTGAAGTTTCCCAAGGCAGCCAAATTTCATTAAGGTCCTAGGTCAAAATGATGGTTTAGAGTTTAGAGTTTAAGGTTTAGGGTAATAGGATGTCTTAAGGGGATATTTGGTTGAGATAGCTCTTGTTTTGACTTACTATTGTTAAATCTGGTTTCCTTTGGAAACTTCACAAAATTTAGAGAACTTCTTTGATCCCCTTAAGACATCAATTTATGGTTTAGGGTAATAGGATGGCTTAAGGGGACCTATGGTTGAGATAACTCTTGTTTTGAATTATTATTGTTAAATTTGGTTGCCTTGGGAAACTTCACCAAATTTTGAGAACTTCTTTGAATAAAATTTAGTGAAGTTGCCCAAGGCAACCAAATTTCATTATGGTCCTAGGTCAAAATTATGGTTTAGAGTTTAAAATTTAAGGTTTAGGGTAAGAGGATGGCTTAAGGAGATATATGGTTGAGATATCTCTTTTTTTCACTTATTATTGTTAAATTTTCTTACCTTGGGCAACTTCAACAAATTTTGAGAACTTCTTTGATCCCCTTAAGAAATGTCATATTAGGACCCCTTAAGACATTAGTTTAAGGTTTAGGGTGATAGGATGGCTTAAGGGTATTTATACATAGTAAGGTCCTTGGACAAAATGACATGGCTTAAGTGAATAAATTTTGGTGAAGTTTCCCAAGGCAACCAAATTTCATTAAGGGCCTAGGAAAAAATGATGGCTTTAGGGTTTAGGGTTAAGAGTTTAGAGTTTAGGGTTTAGGGTAATATAATTTCTTAAGGGGATATATGTAGTAAGGTCGTAGGAAAAAATGACATGGCTTAAGGGAATAAAGTTTGGTGAAGTTTCCCAAGCAACCAAATTTCATTAAGGGCCTAGGAAAAAATGATGGCTTTAGGGTTTCGATTATTATGATTGCTTAAGGGGATCTATGTAGTAAGGTCCTAGGACAAAATGACATGTCTTAAGGGAATACAAATTTGGTGGAGTTTCCCAAGGCAACCAAATTTAATTTTAAGGTCCTAGGACAAAATGAATTCTTTAGGGTTTAGGGTAAGAGGATTTCTTAAAGGGATATATGTAGTAAGGTCCTAGGACAAAATGACATGACTAAAGGGAATAAAATTTGGTGGGAGTTTCCCAAAGCAACCAAATTTCATTTTAAGGTCCTAGGAAAAAATGAATTCTTTAGGGTTTAAGGTTTAGATTTTAGAGTTTAGGGTTTAGGGTTTAGAAAACTTAGGGCGAAGTTTGGGTGGACCTTTGAATAATGGACTTGCAAGTTAGTGAACAAAATTTTCTTGTGAAATAGTTGATTGAGATAGCTCTTCATTCTACTGACCAACCTCTCATGAAATATCATTCATATTATAATTTTGCATGATCTTATTATATTGTTAAATTTGGTTGCCTTGAGAAACTTCACCAAATTTTTAGAGCTTTGTTGATCCCCTTAAGAAATGTCATATTAGGACCCCTTAAGACATCGGTTTATAGTTTAGGGTAATAGGCTGACTAGTTTATGAATATTTTTGATTTTATGAATAAATTTACTATTTTTCGTAATAGAAACACATAAAGTTGTGTATTATTAAGAATGAGTTTGATGTATACTTTAACTTGATATTTTTTAATTGAATATAAGATTTTATTTTTATTTTTATTTCATTAATATTTATTGTATATATATTATATGAAGTTTAATATATGCTATGATAAAGTTGAATACTAAATGAATTTTATGATATAAAATGTATAATAAAATTAGTTAATGTTGAATATATTATAAATTAATTTGGATTGTTTGGAATTGAAAGAACCTAAAAGAAAGAAAATAAAAATATTTAGATTCTTTTAGTGTCTAGGTAACTAGTGGAAATTGAAATTTTAGACTAAACTAGAAGCCTAATTAACAACTAATTGACTAGAATGAGAGTTAATATTGTCAAAAGACAAGAGAAAACACATGTAAACAAGAAATGGAAATAATGAATGACTAAGAGAGATAAAAACATACAACAAAAATGAATGCACATATTTGAGTAATTAAGTGACTATTGGAAAAATATTGTAGAATGATTTAGGAATTTAGCAATTAAATTTGCAAAAAAACATTGAAAGTTTATCAATTGTAACAATCTACTAACTGCACAAGTAAAGTTTAACATATTTTTTTTCTATTCTAATTATATTTATGTCCATGTAACGTTTAATTGATTGTGTCTCTTGATAAATACACATTTAAATGTATAATATTTATCACATCCTATCTCATTGTCAATATTGACACCTGACCCTAATTTACAATGCAAATACATTCAATTTAAAACATTTAAGCAATGCAAATCAATTTTTCCATTATCAAATATTCTTGATCTTGAAATCAAGGTTTTCATTTAAATGCAAAAAAAATTGTTTGATTTCAATTTAGGGTAAATTAGAAAAAATTTATGTTTGAATTAAATTTAGGGTTTCAAGAAAAAACTAGGGTTTTCAATGCAATTTTTTTGTTTCATTTCAAATTAGGATTTTCAATGAATTTTTTTTGTTTTCCTTCAATTTCAAAGAGGGTTTTCAATGCAATTTTTTTTGTTTTCTTTCAATTTCAAATTAGGGTTTTTAAATGCAATTTTTTTTGTTTAATTGAACAATTTAGGCTTCAAAAGCTAAATTTTGTTCTTCAAATATGATTCAGAGATGATTTTTTTCATTTCTACAGGGTTTCATTTCATTTTTATTCTACCTCTACAATCTATCAACTCTCCTATTACAAATAAATAAAAACATGAAATGCTAAATAAATTGAAAAAAATAATGCTAAAACCTACCTTTCTATTATAAATTTCAAAAAACACTAAAAAAATCATATATAGAAAAGGTGGAGGCATACCTAGAGGTCGGAGGTTGTTGTCGATTATCACCGCACACTCTGCTAAACCGCGATCTCAAGCTACTAATGAATCAGTTTCAATTTTTTAAAATAAATACCATTCAAAAATGGGATCCAGCTTTGTAAAAATTGTGATCTCATTTCATGTCCGTCAGTTTGGGATCCTTTGATAAATGGGATCCTAATTTTTTTAAAATGGGATTGTGTTAGGCATTTAGGCTCGAGATCTCGAAGCTAAATAGGATCCTATTTTTTAAAAGTGGGATCTTTTTTATCAAAAAGCGGGATCCCATTTTTGCAATCTCAATTTCGTCTTTTTGTCTAAGGAAAAAACTTCCACGTTTCGTGGAATCAACTTCATGCTTTCACCCATTCGCCATGTGGTGAATGGGTCCTAAGACACTTAATGAGGACACACTTTGGGGGATGTTAAATTTTATGTAAAATTAGGGTTCTAAGACCTAGTGAGGACCATGGGTCCTAGGTCACTATCCTAGGACGCACACCTTGTAAAATTGAGTGTTGTGTAATATCATTTAAGAATTTCAAGCTTTATCCCTCAGAATCTACAATTAATTAGGCTTGGATTTGAATTAAAGGGGCTAGTTAAGCTTAATTAATTAATAAAGCCCTAGATTAGTGTGAAAATGTAAAGATGCACTTTACAACACCCTAAATAAGGCATAATTAAGTCCATTTAGTTTAGAAGGGCCATAAAATAATGTGAATGTGTAAAAAACATTACAACACTAAATCAAGGAAACATTAGGTTCATTTTAATTATTCCCAAACTAAGGAAAAAGGGATAATTTTTCTGTTACTACATTTTTCCCCCACTTTAGTGAGAATATGACTGCACATCAAACTCACACTAAAGTAGACATTCAAGACACCTATGTATGGAAAAATTACAAAGATACATTGTGGAACACATATAGACTATCAGTTTTGCACTCACTCGGGTAGTGGAACCTCAAGCTATCCACTAGGTGAGTATCCCTCTAGTAAGGTGGCTTAGTGAGAAATTCATGTCAGTGTGTCAACTCTCACTATACTTACCATATGAAAGCTATCCCTCTGATAACTTTGATAGGATGCCACTTGATGAGCCTAGTTTATGGTTTAACTTTGATATATTTTCTTATTCATTTGTTCCAGTTGATAAAGACTTTGATGATTGGATATTGATCTTTTTATGATATTTCCTTAAACCTTAGAGATTGGGTATAGGCTCACTTTCATAACTTTTAAATAAAATTGACATGTTGAATGAACTATTTATGCTAATTTTACATGTGATTAATGATTTTAGATTTAATATAATTATAAATATGAAGTTGTTGTGTGTACTAATATTTTCATGCAGATATAATTAGAGGCTTGCAATTCAAGAAGGTTTCGCTAGTTGGTTATTTTCCATATCGGTGGTCATTTAATGGAGGGAAGACTCCCAAAGACTAGGGATTCCTCATTCAAATAAAATTTTTAACTGCCTTGTAAATGTTATTAATTTCCTATTGAGGAGATATAGGCATTACTATTATGTCGGATCTATGTTAAGGCAATCATGTCTGACAAGATTTTGTGCACGTGTAACTGCCTCTGCAGTTTCTATGATTTCCCTAATGTGGCATCCTCCGATCTATTGGAGTTGACCACCTTGAGAGGCTCTAGTGGGTTGCTTCTTTAAATAAGACTTGGATGATCCTTCTTAGGATCTAGATAGTAGTTATTGTTACAATGGATATTGATATTATTATGTACTCACATTCTTAGTTTTTCAACACTACAGTCATGTTGCTCAATTTTACTCATATTTTCCAATTAATGAAATGAATTTATAAGTTCGTGCATCTGATTTTAACTTTGTTTTAGGGAATAATTATCCAAGGAGGACCACTTGATGATTATTTCATCTCTTAGCTTAGTTATTATTTTATGTTTAGTAATTAGTTAAGAATCTGGCATTATTTGTTCCCATAGCCACTAGAATTCCATTTTGTGACTATTCCTGCAACCAAAGTAGATAGAGTAGTTTCATGTTTGTTCACTCAGATTTTCCTTTTTGTCATGTGTCTCATCTTAGTATAGTTATTGGTTGATGCTCAGTACATGTTTTATTTCCTTCCAATAAATTTAATTTTAGCATTATGTCTTTCTTAGCTATAGGATGAATGTGGCTACTTTGAACCCCTAGTGCACATACAGTGCTGACCCATTTCAAGTTTATGTCCCTGGGTTGACAAGTTAAATGCACCTTCATGATGATTGAGATATCTATTCAGGTTTCCAATATTTGAATCATAGTTGTAAAGTCTTATTTGTTGAATCATTGTAGGAGGCTAACATTTTTGGCATCATTGTCGGGGGTGGTGTCAAACTAGGAAGTTATTTGGAGTCATTGATAATTTCCTTGTAGTATTTCTGAAAGTTTTTTATTAGTATACCCCTCATTAGGAAATTAATGACCCCCCTATTCCTTTTCTAATTCTTTGTTTAAGTTGGTTGATATTGAGTTGATACCACATGCATAGGGGGAGGAGGAGAGATGCTCATGGAAGATTCCTTCCTAACAATCCTGATTTATTCTAGATAGATGAGTATCAAAACCTGCCAAGAGACGAAGAAGAAGAAGAGCCACAACCCCTTATTGATACATTTCCAGATCTGGCTAGTTTTGAAGTTTCTTTTGAGGATCAAAATCTGATTAAGAACCCCCTTGCTTTGGAACATCATTAGGCAGGAATGGGTGATGTAATTAGAAATAGACCTAACCAACCAAATTTTCCTTTCCCCATTTCTCATCAGAATGAAGTAGACAACCTCAAAATATCCCTGCTTCAGTTCTTCCTAATTTCTATTGAATTGTTACAGAAGATCCTGATACATTATTGTTTGAGTCTGATATAATCGAAAGGATTTATGAATATACCATTGATGCCCACTAGCTTAAGCTATTCCCTACCACCTTGAAAGAAGTTGCATTAAGATGGTTCACAAGCCTAGGTAGAGATACCATGGAAACTTGGGAGGTCATGAAGAAAAATTTCCTTGAGAAACACAAGGAGTATTGTAGGGGAAATGACATGAGAGGAGATGAAATATTTAGGATACAATGAAAGGAAGATGAGAACCTAGAAGATTAAATTTCAAGGTTTATGTTTTCCCTACAAAAATTTCCACACCATCCACTCAATGAAGAATCATAGAATTTTATTTTCTTGAGAGGAATTAATGATAGTTGCATTGATGCCTTGGACCTAATGGGAGGAGGAGATATCACCCAAGTTCCTTGGGAAGATATTAAGAAGTTGTGTCAAAACTATTCTAGGGCAGCTTCAAAGAAAGGGAAGGATTACCAATCTTCCGTAGGTAATTCATCCACTAGTAGAGTTTCAAGGATGGAGATTACTCACTTACTGGAAGACTTCAAGCAAGACATCATAAGCAATCTAGCTACTTAGTAGAATTCACTTCAAGCCAAGAAGAAACAAGGGGAGGCAAAGCAAATGTTGGTAGAATATTTCCCTCATTGATAGCTAATATTGACAACAAGAAGATGGCACCCGAGTTCAAGCCAATCTAGGGTGAATATGATCAATTCTACTATGTTGCACAAAGGATGCCCTGGGCTCCAAGACAGGGTATGCCACCAGATCCACTATCTTTTGTTGGTCCATATTTCAATTCTTATTTTTATAGTAACTAATGGCAACCCCCATATCCACCCAATTATGGAAGATATCCATCATAGCCTTGGAATAACCCTACAAATTCCTAGCCCAATCACCAAAAATCTCCACCCCAATGGAAGCAACCTCAGGGGAGTTGGTAGAAATTTCAAGGAAACTAGCAACCACACTCAAGAAATTTGTAGCAAACATCTCAATGAAGGGGAGGACAGTAATGGCCAAACTAGAAAACCAATTACATGTAGCCACCTTCTGAGCCCCATAAACCTACTATAATTTCTCCTTCTAATAATTCAATTCCAAATGCACCTAAACCTACTCAGCTACCAGCTCATCCCACACCTAACCCAAATAATAAACCACAACAGTAGTTGGTATACTCCGCTAATCCAAATCAATTCCCTGCATATGTTGTGAGTGCAAGTGACATCCACTTGCATTCAAGAATTAATTTTCCAGGCCCTTCCACACCCATTATCACTAAGCTTCCTATGGAAGATAAGGAGCCTCTAGATGACCCCACTCAACCAAGTGCACCTAAAAATCTTGAACCAGTCCCAGTCCAATAGACTAAGCCAGAACCACCATTTCTCGAGAGGTTGGATATTGTGAAACAAAAGGAGTAAAATGGCACAAATTTTGACATTCGAGATCAGTTGAAGCATATATGTGTCCAAGTACCTCTATTTCAGGCCATAAAAGATGTTCCCATTTATGGAAAGGAAATCAAGGAAGCATGCCTTAAGAAGCTAGATAGAAAGAAGAAAGACCCCACTATGGTCCATGTGGTGGGATAGTTGGTTGATATCATGCTTGGGAAAGTAATTGTTCCCAAATATAAATACCCAAGGAGTCCTATGGTAGGAGTTGTTATAAATGGGATCTATATAAAGAATGCTCTGATTGATCTCTTTCACCATTCAATCCTCCAGATTGAATCCAAGCTTCTCAATGTCTTCCCTGTGCATTTCTACAACCAGGAATTCTATAAATATAGCCTCATTCAACCAAGAAAAGATCAAGATAATCAATTTTATGCACTCTTACTCTATAGGAATTCAAGCACTCAAGCATCTAATATCCAACAATCAAGTTTCAATATCATGGCTGCCTTTTGTAGCTACAATTATCTATTTCATGTCAATCCATGCTTAGTTTAATTCATTTATCATCTAGTATTTGTCATATTTAGTTCCATATCATTATCTTAGTATCCATCTCATTCTTTCAATTTTCATTTTAACAATCATAGTGCACTCACGATCTGAGAGCCATTTTGATTTAATAAATCTTGAATATAGAGAACAATATGACGCTTTCAATTGATTATTGCTTTGAATTGATTCAAATTGTGCAGTAATAAATGTAATGACTAAGGACATCCTATAGCAACTAAACATTTCAAGCATGAGACCTACTCCTACTATTCCGTAACTTGCTATTAGTTTTACTGTTAAGCCTGATGGTATAGTAGAAGAACTTGTAGTAACTCTACACTCTTGGGAATACCAACCAGATTTTATGATTATTTCTCCAAAGGCCACATTAGGCGGGTAGCCCATTATTCTTGGAAGGCCATGGTTAGTAACAGTAGATTCTTATATTGGATGTCAGACAAGAGACATGACCATTTCTGATGGAAAGAGCACCAAAAATCTTATTCTCTACCCTCCTACTCAGCCATCCCATGATAGGAATGATATCGTATGGCCACATGTTGGTGAAGTGGCCAAGGAAGTCAATTTTGTGGCACAACTCATGATGTTAGGCATAATTTATTTCATATAGCTTCAAGATGAAGATAAAGTATTGTCTAACATAATTTAGAACCATTATGAGATAAAGGAAGCATCATCCTCTCATGCATCTAATTCTACTAATCCAATGAGGATAATCTTGCCCACTCTTCTTGCAGCTGCACTTCTTGCACCCGCTATTCCTATAGCCACTATTTTTTTAAATGCTATTCTTGTAGACACTCTTCATGCAACCATTATTTCTGCAGCAATCGGTATGTCTCATAGATTTTTTCCATGTGAATTCAAGGTACCAAGAATTAGTGAAACATCTATGGTAGAGTTAACTACACAAGTGAAAGTATCAAACAAAAAATATCTAAATATTAACAACAAATTGAGTGAAAAACAACACTTGTCATTAGTAAACTTGCTAAGGGCCCACTAGAATGCATTTGCATGGGACTATCATGATATGAATGTATTGTACCCTAACATTTTAACTCATAAGATATACATAAGAGATGGTTGTACACCAGTAAGGCAGCCTCAAAGGAGAATTAACCTTGTATTGAGTCAAATTATAAAAGGGGAACTACAAAAATTACTAGATGCAAGATTTATCTACCCCATCTTAGATAGCCAAAGGGTGTCCCCATTGGTGATTGTGACCAAAAAAGGAGGGAAGTGGCGAGTTTTTTCTTATTATAGGGAACTTAATGTTGCTACCAAAAAGGACCATTTTCCCTTACCTTTCATAGATCAAGTTTTGGACTCACTTGCAAGAAAGCAATATTTTTCTTTCCTAGATGGATTCAGCAGTTATAACTAGATTCAAATTGCACCAGAGGACCAAGAGAAGACCACCTTTACCTACCCATGGGGGACATATGCCTACTCAGTACTTCCATTTTTTTATGCAATGCACCTGCAACTTTTTAGATATCTCTCATGATTTCATGGAAATCTATATGGATGACTTCACTACATATGGTGCTGATTTCAATGAAGCATTGGAAAATCTTAGGAAATTTCTACAGAGATGTGAAGACCATGATCTATCTTTAAATATAAAAAAGTGCTTCATGATGATGCAAGAAGGTGTAGTTATTGGCCACTACATCTCTCACAAAGGAATTCAAGTTGATCCTGCAAAGATTGAGGTGATCACCAATCTGCCTATCCCTACAAAACAAAATTATGCTAGGAGTTTATTAGGACATGAAAAATATAATAGGAGGTTTAGCAAAGACTTTAGCAAAATGGCAGAACCATTGTATACTCTCCTAACTAAATATGTTGAACTCCAACGGATAAAAAATTGTGACAAGGCATTTTATGACTTGAAAGCAGCTTTAACTCATGCTCCTATACTCAAGGGACCTAATTGGGAGATTAATTTTCACATCCATATTAATGCATCAGACTACGCTATAGGAGTAGTTCTAGGACAAAAAGAAGGATCTATAGAGAATGCTATTTATATTTTTAGAAAAAATCTATAAGGAGCTGAATTCAACTATATAGTGACAAAAAAAGAAATGTTAGTAGTGATCTATGCCCTAAAAAAATCTAGGCACTACATAATAGGCTACCAGATCTTTGTGCACACCGATCATGCAATCATTAGATACCTCATGAATAAAACTCTGATTTCAGGTAGACTAGCAAGATGGTTATTTCTGATACAAGAATTTGACATAACCATTGTGAATAAGCCATGGAAGTCTAATGTTGTTTCAGATTTTCTTTCAAGTTTGACTACATCAAAGGATAATAAAGTAATAGATGACTCTTTCCCTGATGAGAATTTATTTTCCATTAGTGTGTAGACACCCTGGTATGCTAATATAGCTAATTATTTGGTCACAAGGAGAGTTCCTCCTCACTTCTCTCCAAAAGAGAGGAGGGTGCTCATTGAGAAATATTTTTCTTTCTCATAGATTTTTGGATGTTTGTTCTACATTGGACTAGAGCATTTCATGAAGAGATGTGTGAGAGAAGATGAAACATACGATTTTTTGCATGCATGTCACAATGAACTATGTGGAGGGCATTTTGCAGCTAAGAAGACAATGATGAAGATTTTGAACACAGGATATTACTAGCGAACACTCCACAAGGATGCAGGAAGATACACAAAGAAATGTGATAGATTCCAGAGGATGGGCCAACCAACCAAATATGATGAGATTCCACTTTATCTCTAGGTAGTAATGACTCCTTTTGATAAGTTGGGATTAAAATTTTTAGGACCCATTGAACCTCCATCAAATGGTAAGTCTTATATTCTAGTATGCATTGATTATGTAACAAAGTGGGTAGAACTTATGGCCATGAAGCATGCAAGAGATAATAAGGTTGCATAATTTATTTATGAGGAAATTTTCACATGGTATGTAGTTCCAAGAGAGATAGTAACTCATCAAAGGGCTCAATTCACTTCAACCCTTGTTACAAAACTGGTCAATGAGTACAACATTAGGCATAGAAAGTCTACTCCTTATAACCCCCAGGCCAATGGCCAAGTTGAAGTGACCAAAAGAGAAATTGAAGTCATTCTGACCAAAACAATGGTTATCCATAGAAAGGATTAGGCAATCAGACTACTAGAAGTTGTTTGGGCCTACTGAACTAACTAGAAAACAAACTATAGGATTCACTCAATTTGACTTATCATATGGAAAGATAGCTATGATTCCCATTGAATTTGAGTATAAAACTCGTAGGACTACAATAGATTTGGGGATGGCTATCTGTGAAGCACAAAAGGATAGAATCATGCGGCTAAATTTTTTGGATGAGATGAGGAAGGTAGCCTTGCATCACACAGAGGTCGTGCATAATCAAAGAATAAAGTGGCATGAAAAATTTATAAAGGATAATAAATTCTAGCCAGGTGATTGGGCACTACTTTATGACTCAAGATATCAAGATAATGCTAAAAATTTGTAGACAAGGTGGCTAGGACCATATGAGGTGGCTGAAGTATCTTCCAATGGAGTTGTTCAACTCACTACCATTGAACCTGTCAAGTTTAACATGTTGGTGAATGGTCATCGTCTGAGGTTGTATCACAAGCCAAATTCTAAGGAGGAGTTCCTGCAACAATTCACTCAGCATGCAACACCTAAATTTCTTGTAGCCAAAGGAAGTGGACCTAGTGTCCCTCCTTCTAGCTAACTGAAGTATGTAACTTTTCATAATAAAGACTTCCACTTTGTGGGGGTCCACTTCTTCACCAATCCACCTATCCATTTCCACTTTTCTCTCTCTTCCATTCGCCAAAATTTCACTTCATTCCACTTCGCTTTCATTAATTTTTCAACTAATTTAATAAAATTGATCGATACTTTCTCCATAATCTATGGAAAACATAAACCTTCCATGAATTTAGGTACATGTGTATCAATTTACTATGTCTTAATTTTATTTTAAGTGCATTCATTTAATCGTTGTACGTTAATATGGACATTCTTTATAGTATGAATTATTCCCTGCCACTGTCAAATCACCCTTACCACCTCACATGTGAGGAAACATGTGAAAATTTAGGTTGGGGAGACGTGTCAATGCCATGTTCACATTTTTGTCCATATTGGCTCACATCAGCAAGGTTTAATTTTTTGAGCCAATTTGAATCTTGAGTGAAACAATAGCTCGCATGTGTGAAATGGAAATCAACCACTGCCATTCTTCCTCATCATAGCCTTCATTTATTAATCCTTTACTACCTTTAGTTCTCCTATCATAATTTTAAGCCCAAAAAAGGAAAAATTCAGATGACACTAGAATTGGAAATTTAGTAGTGTTGTAGGAAGGAGAAGTTTGGCTTGCAGGAAGGAAAATTTTGTCGAGTAACTATTTCATTGCAGAAAACTAATGATGGGAGGTGGGTTAATTCAAAATGAACCCATGATTCATGATGTATTACTATAGGATTCAATAGGTTAGACCGAGTTTATAAATTGTGGATGGTTACACTATTTCTTGAAGCTGGATGGTTTTGATGAAGACGTTGTATTGGCGTTTTCCCAAAAACTATCTGAAGGAAAGGCCATAGTTAAAGGACTGGAAGACACATCTACTAAGGAAAGGATTGTAGAAGTTACAAGGTTGCTTTTCAATGGTGAGTATTACCTTGCTACCAGAGATGCTAGGTCAGCTAGGGCTGAATTCATAGAACCTGGCGATCCTCCATTAAGTAGGACAAACAAGGTGTGAAGAGAACATGTCTTCCCGAGCTATGGAGGCAATCAACTATTTATGTTGTGAAGTATATTACCTGTGAAGGTCGTTAATCAAATGTACATTCTATGCATTTCAAACTCTTGAACCACATGAGGCACGAGAGAATAATGAATGTGTCAAATGTGTTATACCACCTTCTTTCAATTATGGTAGTTGAGACCCAAAAAGTTAGGGACAATTTCAGTTCCCACCATTGTCTAATTAAATTATTAGTTGAAAAGTCTTTGGATGATGTGTTTGATATGTCTTGGGAAGAATTTTTGAATATTGATCAAATTAGACCAAAGCATTTGTGATCTATGGTTTTACCTCATAGGTTTAGTAGAAGAAGGAGCAATGTTGGGGCCACTCCTGGTGCCTCAACTTTTGGTGCAATCCCTAGTAAAAACCCTCATGTAGCCAAACAAACTATTGAGATTAGTTCTTTGGAGGTAGAGCATTTAGATAAAGGAAGTTCCTTTCTTGATTCCAATGATGATGTTCCTCTTGGCACCTTAATGAGAACTAGGGAACAAAAGAAGAAGGCATAAATAAGGAAGGGAAAATATAAAATGAAAATGATAGAAAGGGAAGTGCCAAGCTCTAGGAAATGAAAGGTTGACACTATTCCTCATGCAACAAAGGAAAAACATGAAATACCTCCTATAAAATCAAGACCTATTGAGCCATCCTTTAATGTACCTCTAGAGGAAATCCCTAAGTTTAGAGAGATATCATGGGAGGATGCAGAAGCTCCAATGGAACAAGTAAATTTTGAGGAAAAGGAAAAAATTGAGGAAGTTGCAAGCATGACATTGGTAGATCTTGTTGACATTGCAAAACAAGTTGGAAGCCAGGAACATGGGAGAAATCAAGAGTTTGTGCAACATGAGTAGAAGAAAGAGTTCCTACAACAAGACTTCCTACAACCTGCAATGGGGGAATAGTTAGCATCCCTACAACTTGTATTCTTTGGGAAAATAGAGTCCCTGCAGAGGGGGTCTTATGAAGGAAAAGAAAAAGTGTCAGGTAATTTTTTGTAGGAATACATAGGCCTTATCATTTTTCAATGTAAATGGTAGTTATGAATTTATGGAAAGAAGTGCAAAGAAGGGATGACAAATGAAAAGATAAGAAACACAAGTTAAAGAGGGAAATTCAAAAGAAAGATGAAATTTAATATAAGAATGAATAAATTACTATTTTAAATAAAAAGGTGTATAATATCACAACCTTAGTACCTTTGATACTAGAGTGAAGGACCCCTCCAAGGTTCTATGCTCTGTATTTAAAGGAGAAGCATATTTATTTTAAATTAGCAAGGATTGTCTCAGGTTTGAACCCTTCCATTGAGACCCCTCTTGAATTTTTTAATTCCTATCAGATTGTTCCTCCTTAAATGAAGAATTTGTTGTCTGAATTATATTTACATAATTTTTCTATAACCAAAGATCGTGATTGGAATCCATTTTTGTATGTTGGGGATGTCCAATTGAGGGCATTTATGTCTTACGTACATAGTGAGATTAGTTGGGGAAACAATTAAAAACTTATAAGAAAATTGAATCCAACACTCCCTTGCCCATCAAGGCTAAGTATAAAAATATTGAAGGCATTTTCAAGGATTGGCACAAAATTATTTACCAACCAAGTTATGGAAATAGGATCCTGGCTGAGAGGGAAGTGGTTTATAAAGAATATGAGGAGATAGAAAAAACTACAGGAGAATTTGTAACAGGATACCTGTCACAAAGGTGGAACAACCTAACTGATGAATTGAAACAAGTTGAGCCCCACTCCATGTAGAACTATATTGCAGAACTTAAAAGGATTGATAGATATATGGATTGGGAGAACAAAGGGACAATTATAGCTTCCACTAAATTTTCAGCCACCTATCCTATTGTGGCATGTGCCAAAATTCAGATACTACATGTATGCCATAGCAGATGAGAGAAAAAGATGGAACAGGTTGGAAAGGAAGCAAGGTTTCTATCGGGATCCTAATTCTCCCACAATAGACACTGATGTAGGGTAGCTAGCAGCTGCAAATTTTAGGGCATTGACCAAGCAAAAGAATAACCCTTCCTCTGTTGGAGAGTAAGTGATGAGCCCAGTTTATGGTTTAACTTTGATATAGTTTCTTATCTATTTTTTGGTGTTGATATAGAATTTGGTGATTGGATATTGATCTTTTTATGATATTTCCTTAAACCTTGGACATTGGGCATAAGCTCATTTTAATAAATTTTAAATGACATTGACATGTTGTATGAACTATTTATGTTAATTTTACATGTGATTAATGATTGTCACCTTGAGATAATTATAGATATGTAGTTGTTGTGCATACTAATATTTTCATGTAGATATAATTAGAGTCCTGCAATTTAGGAAGGTTCTACCAGCTGGTCATTCACCATATCAGTCAACAAGGTGGTCATTTAATGGAGGGAAGAATCCCAGCGGCTAGAGATTCCTCATTCAAATTGAATTTGTAATAGCCTTGTAAATGCTATTAATTTCTTGTTGAGTAGATAAAGGCATTACTATTGTGCCAGATCTACATTAAGGAAATCATGTTTGACAATATTTTGTGCATGCGTAACCACCTCTGCACTTTCTATGCTTCCCTAATGTGACATCCTCTAATCTATTAGATTTGACCACCTTGCTAGGCTCTAGTTGGTTGCTTCTTTAAATAAGACTTGGATGCTCCTTCTCAGGAGCTAGACAGTAGTTATTGTTACAATGGATACTAATTTGATGATGTACTTTCACTCTTACTTGTTTAGCACTATAGTCATGTTGCTCAATTGCACTCATATTTTCCAATGAATGAAATGAAGTTATAAGTTCGTGCATCTGATTTTACCTTAGTTTTAGGGAATACTTATCCGAGGTGGCCCACTTGGTGAGTATTCCATCTCTTAGCTTAGTTAGTATTTTTTGTTTAGTAATTGGTTAAGAATCTAGAATTGTCTATTCCTATAGCTACCATAATTCCATTATGTGACTGTTCCTACAGACAAAGTATTTTCTTGTTTGTTTGCTCATATTTTCATTTTTGTCATGCATTTCAGTTTAGCATAGTTATTGGTTGATTCTTAGTACTTGTGTTATTTCCTTCCAAGAAATTTACTTTCAATATTATGTCTTTCTTAGCTATAGGATGAATGTGGCTACTTTGAATCCCTAATGCACATACAATGCTGACCCATTTCAAGTTTACGTCCTTGGGTTGACAATTTAAATGCACCTTCATAATGATTGAGATAGCTATTCAGGTTATATGTCCAACCTTTGAATCAAAACTATAAGGTCTTAGTTGTTGAATCATTGTAGGAGGCTGAAACCACTCACATTCATGTCTCATGCTTAAGGTGTGTTATGAAAAACATGATGTATATAGGTTTTTGTTCAAGGAGGTTTTGCTTCATTTGTGTAAGGTATTATTCTTAGGGAACATCATGCCTAATGTCTCCAAGAGAGGAAAATTCAAAGAAATATCATGCTCTCAAAGGAGATCAAACACAATGACACCACCAATTAAAGGACACATTCATGAGAATAAAGAAGATCACATAGTGAAACATGAGTGTCAAAATATAATGCCAATGTATGCCCCCATTTTAAAGTGAATGCTAACACCATTACTATGAGAAATTTTCTTTAAATTAGAAGAAGACATGAGAGATTATTTAGAAATCCATATTATGAGTCATATGTTCTTGAATGAAACTACATCATGAATGAGGAGTTTCCCCTAAAATGCAATACTAAATATAAATTATTACATCACATGCGAGCCAACTTAAGGAATTTCATCCACATCCCTAGCTTTCTCTTATATATACATGTAAAGTAGTCAAGTAGAAAAAATAAATAATGACAAGTGCCATACGAGGACAAGGCTAGCTAACCCCTTTCCCCCACTAAGTGCGAGACAATGATGAGTTGAGATGATTGATGAGAAAAAAGAAAATTAGTATCAATTAGAGGAACTAGGTGTCGTAACACAAGGAATAAAACCACAATCTTTAAGATGTTGAATTTTATTACCCAAATCCTTACATTCATTAGTAGAATGACCATGAACTCTATGATTATTGTTGGTGTCAACCACCGAGCCTAGGATCACAACCTGCAAATAGATCTTCACAAATGAGAGAAGCAACACAAGGCTATTTCACCAAGATGAAAATATTAAGATGAGATAATAAATTACATAGTATAAAAGCCTTTTAAAGGCATGAAATATAAGACAGGTGAGAAAATGAACAAAAATAGGAAAAAGAACCTAAATTATTAAACGCACTATTATGCCTAAGTAAACTTAAGCAGGTAAATCGTATTTACCCTAACACCCCCCCTTAAGTGAAAACTTAGGGATAATTATTATGCAAAATGAAGATGCAATATGGGTCCCTACTACACAACCATTTTAGTTACCCATTTAAAATTCAAAAAGAAATGCAATCTCTCACAATTGGAGAAAAGGAGAAAAAACCTTGGAAAAAACCCCTCTCCAAAAGAGAGAAAAGAAAAACAAGATGCATGGATGGAGGAATCAATAACACCCCCCAAGGAATACATACATCATGTATCTACAAAAATCAATATCCCCCCATAAGAGGGAAGGAGAGATACTATATATCCCCCCATAATGTGTAATCACCTGCAAAAATGGTAAGTGCCTAAAGACAAAACATGATCCAATATCGACAAACAACTTGTCTCCCTTTTGGAAGAAACAAAACCAAGTACAAATTTAGGTATGCTTCCCATTCTAGATAGGAATTAGTAAGTAAAATCCAAATATAGGATGATGATATCTCTGAAATCCACTCATGTCTCACCAAGACCTCGAAAGATGATGCCACGAACCGATCAAGAACATGCCCAATCACAATAGGAGGTGACAAACAAGATACCACTAGAAACTAATTTTGAACATTCTCCAAAGATAGAGATGGAGTGGCAATAGTTGTATCAAAAATATCATCAAATAGGAAAATTAATCCTTCAAATGTGTCTTCCAAGTCTGAAACGTGAGATTCCAAGAACAATGAACCAATGTTCAACAAATAGGAATCCCAATTAGGAAGACAATGATAATCATGTTGCTCAAGAATGACAGAAATACTCAATGAAGGTGGATCAACTATCTCTAACAAAGAATCAAGAACCTCTGAAGCAAGTGCATATCTGAAGTCTCAAAAACCTTCAAAGAAACACAAGCATGGTTTATCTTCTCTTAAGAACAAAGAGACACACTATTATTGGAAAAGAGGATCATCAAGAGATGGTGGAGTATCAGGATCTCCATATGATTCTCAAATGTAATTTCAAAGAGCATAAGAGCATTCAAAATGAACAAGTGAATCCAAAAGGTCATCATCATTTATATGCTCATAAATAACTCTAAAGAATTGAGCCCTATATCCTTTCCAAATCATATAACCACAAGGTTTTGGCAAGAGGCACTGTATTATCACTTAGTGTTGTCATTGATGGCAACTCAAAATGATGATCAAATACACACACTATAATTTGATCATAGAAGAAGACAGATTGAATATTGATAAGGTGGAACATAATATCTGGTTGCACAATGTTCATCGATCTATATGAAGATTTCAAGTTATTATTTTTGTGTTGCGCATCTCAGGAAATTATTTTTGCTATATTATCTCAATTAATTCTAAAGCGTAGTGGCTCATATCAATTTGTGTGGAATTTAGGAGGTTCGGTTGGCTTATTCCCAGTTTTTCTTGTATTGGAGCCGACTTCATGAATATATTATTCCGTGGATATATAAGGAAAAATTATCAAAAAAAATTTGTTCTCGATCATGTTTTTTTGGGTCCCCTATATGTCTTAACCGACTTTGGAGGATGCACATAAATATTTAATCATGGATCTAGCCGACAATTGTAATTATTTTTGTGTTCTATTGAAGCCAACAAAGTGTAATTGAATTCTATGTTGTGGATATATATATAATATCATCTATATCATTTTGTATGATGTATGAGTTGTGTATTGGTGCGAATTGTGAATAAGAGATGAGCAGAAGAGCGATTAAGCACAGTTTCACTTGCGCATAGAAGACCTATATTGTGTGTATGAGAAGAACATAGTAGAAGTGCAGAATCATTCTATAAGGAAGAAAATCTATCATTACCGAAACTGTAATCAAGCATTTGTAGATGCCAATCTTCTCAGTTCAAACTTTTAGAAGGTTTTAATTTTATTTTATTTGTAAGGCAATGAGCCTTCCCTTTGACCAGTGAGATCTAGGTAGTGCACTTGAATGTAAGTGCATTCCCCTTTTTTTAATCTTCATTTGAGTATACTTGAATCATAATTGTGGATTATCCATCCACCATGGTTTTTCCCTTAATAGGGTTTCCATGTAAAAATCTCGATTTTATGGTGTTGTGTTTATTTTCCTATTTATGCATTATGATTGAATGTTGTTAATGATTTTAAGATAAATTTTAATAAAGTTAATTTTTTCACAACACTAATTCACCCCCCCTCTCAGTGTAGCTTGTTTCCAACACAAGGTGTTCTTGGAATGGGAACTTCACTATACAAATATGGCAACAAATTCTACTCATTAAGATGAGTGAGAATAAAATCACTCAATTTCCTAAAGTTTGCTTTCTCCAAAGAAAGCATTATAACTAAATTCTTCAAAATTTTCAAAGATAGTGCTTTCACAAGTATAAAAACTTCCAAAAAAGAATTATAAAGTTAAAAAAAATTGATTTGGTGCAAAAAATTGTACCATTCAAGCATCATGATCTTTGGGGGGGGGGGGGGAAATCACATAGTTGCCAAGCGCAAACCATCACATGGAGCACACCACCACGAGCCTTAGATCATGCAACAATGAGAGTGTTGGGAAACAAAAGGGTAGTTTATGACCAATATCTCACCAATGTGGGATAATTCAAAACAACTTCAAGGACCTTGGTCTCAATTCTCCTTCGGCTATGTATTATGGAAACCCTAAATATTAAGGGTAAACTCTGTAAACTATAAAGTTAAAAAAAAATATAGCCTCCAATGAAGAAACGAGCCTTCAAACTAATGCAACGACCTCCAAAATATAATCACTACCCACAAATTTAATACCCACATCTTGAATTGACACCATAGAGGAAATTCATAGAGTGATTTTGTGTGCAAAGAATTCACAAAGGTGATTTGTGGCCAAGAATATGAAAAAACCTATAGATCGTGGGCATCCTCCAAATTCAAATGCGGGCTTGAATGAAGCATAGATAAATTGCAGAAAATAAAAAAGAATCATTGTCCACAATAGACTAAATCTTGCCTCCCAAAAGGAAATCATAGCCTTCACTTGATGTGTCAGCCTGAGATGTGCGGTCTCTGGTCACAATCAACCCCTTCTCATTCAAAGGCTTGGTCAATGCACAAACTCGTGCCTCTTCTAATTGTTCCCTGTGTAAGTGTGAATAAGGTATAAAGAAATAAAACACTTCTTAATGAAACATTGCATCAAAGATTAAGCTAATAACCAATTGAAATCATCTCATTGTCTCCTATCTTTAAATATTTATTAAGCTATGTGCTCTCAGATTAAAATAACATTATAATTGTTAAAATGACAATCTAAATAATGAAATGATGTTGATGCAGTGATATGGAACTAAATGTGATAATACTAGATTATAAAAGAAACTAAATTAACATGGATTGACATGAAAATGATAAACAAAGCTACAGGAGGCAACCATGAAATGAAAACTTGATGCTTGATGCTTGAATGTTGATTGTTTGGATGTTGGATGCTTGATGAAATTTTGTAGAGTAAAATTGATAACCTAGGATCCTTTCTTGGTTCAACGAGGCTATATTTATAGATTTCCTGGCTGTAGAAATGCATAGGGATGGCAAAGAGAGGCTTGGATTCAATATGGAGGATTGAATGGTAAAAGATGGAGGAGATTGAGAGAAATTTGGAGATTTTCTCTACCCATGAAAACACCAGGCAAGAGAAGAGGAAGGATTGATGGAGGAGGATTGAGAGATAAATTTGGAATTTGTCTCCAAAACTTCCCATGAAGTTTCAATCAATTAATCTTGACATGATTTTGACATAATTTAGACATAGGATATCTAATTCAATTTTGAGGAAATATAGATGGAATATTCCTTATGCCTTTATTTAAATATTTTTTTTTTATTTAAATTAGCAAAAGAGGGATAAATAATTTAATAAAACGAACTATAGAAGTTGTTTATTAAATTAAACAGAAGAATATGGCAATTAATAAATAAAGTGTTTAATCATTTTATAATTAATTTAAGATTGATGTGATAGAATAAAATAACAAAAAGGTAATTAAATCAAACAAAGTATTTAATTTTGTTTATTTAATTAAGATGAGATATCAGAAGAATTTAAATGTGACGTGAACGTGAACTATATAAATAAATATTTCTATTTATTCAAACAGTAGAGGAAATTAGGATAATTAATCAAATAATTTGTATTTAATTAATAGGAATTATCCAGACCATTTTTAGGTGTATACATTTTTCCCCTCTTCGAAGTGATGTGTTTATGCGTTGCTTCGATGAAAATTTTGCTACTACTGCCAGGATTGATGATAAAAAAATAATTCTATATGGCCCGGTCATGCCCCAGATATTGATTTTCAAATGATTGTTGATAATATGCCCCCTCAGGAGATAAATTAATGATTTGATGATTTTTAGAATTTTTGAAATTTTCATGATGATTTGATGATTTGGTGAAGGTATGATGAAAAAATAATTTATCTCCCAAAAATTATGAAGAAATATAGCCCGTAAATGTCTTTCAATTAATTTCACAGATAAAATTAATCAAAATATAATTAAAAACCCACAAAAATCCCTTTTTAAAAGTTATATATAGTCCAAAAGGCCATTTTCAAAGTCATTTGTACTTTTTGAGTTTCAAAATCTTGTGATAGAGACTTTTAGCCAGCTGGAGCAAGATGCCAATTCCTTACCACACTCACCATTTCGAGTGCATTCGACGTCACCAGTGACCGACCATGTACAGAACTTCGGTATGTACCCATTATCCTCCTCTTTTTTCATGCAATTTTTTTTTTTATGCTTTTTAATGTTTTAGGCGATTTTTAGCTAATTTAGTGCTTCCAAGACCCATTGTAGCACTTTCACTCTGGTGTAGCACTTCTAGTAGTTGTAGTAGCGCTTTGATATTTTAGCACTTGTGTTATTTTCTCTAGTGCTTCCATAGGATAGTTTAGCACTTTCAATGATGTAGCGCTTAGGTAGGTTGAAATAGCGCATCGATGTTGGATGTTAGTGCCTAGAATATTCTAGTGCTTTGATTTGGTATATTAGCACTTTTATGGTTTGTCCTAGCCCTTTTGACAAAGTGGCGCTTTTATGGACTATTTTAGCAGTTTGATGCGGTAAAATAGTGCCTAGAGTGAAGTAGCGCTTCAGATGCTTGTTATAGCGCATCGGAGTGCTGAAATGACGCTTTGGATAGAATAGCACTTTGGGTGCCTGTTTTAGCGCATTTGTTTGATAAAGTAGTGCTTTTGAATTTTAGCACTTTGGATGCCTGTTTTAGCGCATTTATGTCACAATTGTAGATTTTGACTTAGATAACCTTGATTTCATCAATTCCGATCATGTCCTTTCTTCGGATTGGTATGATTGATGATCCAAATTCTTGATGATTGATTTTGATGATTAAATAAGAGTTACTCTCATGATAGGCGAGAATAATCCTATTTATGATGATCCTCATGATAGGTGAGGAAATGATTCAATATCTGATAAATCTCATGATAGACAAGATTGTATAATGTTGATGAACCTCATGATAGGTGAGATTTATTCATGTTTGTTCATGAATTTTGATCAAAAAATTCATACCAATTTTTGGTTTAGACTTGATAGTAGATGAGTTTTGATTTCCTCACATAGTGCACTGATTTTAAATTTTCTCATGATGATAGGAGCATCTAGGTAATCTCTAGATGCGAGAGCGGTCTCCTTGGATGACCGATTTGATACCTCACCTGACTCTTGATGAGATTTAGATTATAGGTCGATGCGGCCTCACCAGTTTACTTGGCATGCCCCAGATTAGGATTAATCAGGGTCTCCTTATCACTTTGGCAGAGAGATGGCACAGTGACCATAATACCTTTCACTTTCCCACTAGTGAGATGACTATCACTCCTGAGGATGTGTGGTGGACTTTGTGCATTTTGTTTATAGGGGAGATTTTAGTGTACGATTCTCATGAGGCTGGTGGGAGAGATGCTCTCTGCAAAGTGTTTCAGGATCAGGATATTATAGGTTCGAGTGTCTAATGGAGGAGGATTGTTGATGCATATGCGACACTACTAGCAGTGCTTGATGGATTTATTGGAGGTTTCCTTTGCCTTGATCGCAGGTCAAAGGGATTCCTTGTGGGTTGGGGCAGGATTCTAGAGAGCATGGTCGTACATGGTACGAGATATGCGTGGGGGATGTGCATGCTGGCACATCTCTACCATGACCTTCATTCAGTGGTATACCTTGGGGCATGTATTTTATCAACAAGGATGACCCTGTTATAGGTGTGGGCATGGGAGAACTTTTCCATCACTTGACCATTTCCCATTATGGACATACTAGCAGGCAAACCGTATGTGTTTTGATATAGAGATCGGCGTACCCAGGCTCAGATGGGTAATTTGGAGCATTGGAAGCGAGTTTTTGATGATATAGAGACTATTATCTGGTGGCCATACTTAGACTATGAGCAGTGGGATGAGGATGATGCAGTGTTGAGGTATCTCTATGATTTCATGTACCTTATTGGCCGGACACCCTTTGTATTGGAGAGGTTTTTTCTACGACGAGTGTACAGGCAGTATGACATTGTTCAGTGTATGCCACAGGGGGTAGCCCACTATGCTAGGTGGCAGAGTGATGTACCTAATTGGGGGCCTTATCTGTCATATGAGGTCTTAGTAGAGGGATAAAAGGCATTGCAACCATCACCCTAGGACATGCGTAGAGACATTGCGGAGGCACCTGTTATAGAGGAGTACATCGCATTTTTGGCCTTGGTTCCACATCCGCGTATCACCATTCCTGACGATCCAACATTGTTACCCATAGAGGAGGATGTGGCCGAGGGTGATACTCCGTCAGGCAATAGCATAGAGACTGTTAGTGATGGTAGTGATAGTGATGATAGTGATGGTGACAGAGGAGGCAATAGAGGAAGTGGCAGAGGGGCAAGGCCAATCAATGGTGTTCCTTCATCTAGCAGGCCTCATAAGAGGCGAGCAGTGGCAGTACCGTCAGTGGACCACCAAAGACAGTTTGTAGGTCTCTAGACATAGGTACAGACACTACAGGGACATTTGGTATAGGCTCAGGGTTTGCTGGTTCAGATACAGACTCAGATGTAGGCTCAGGATCAAGTGCATGCTCAAGCTCTAGCACAGGTACAGGGACAGTTGGTTGCTGTGTAGACTCAGGTTGCCACATTAACAACCAAGCGGGATAGTGCATATCAGATTGTCGAGAGGGCACAAGATACAGTAGAGACCTTACAAAGGGTGGATGATGGTACCTCATTGGGAGACTACATGAGAGAGGTTATGTGGGCTACCCAAGAGCTAGAGTTCTACTAGGGAAAATATCATGATGCAGTGCCTGCTGATCGTAGGGTCACCTATGCCCCATCAAGATCTGGTTGAACTCAACTATGCCCCATCAAGATCTTGGTTCTTCTGGGGGTGTTGGTGGTACTAGTTCTATTGGGCCCACACATTCTGGCAGTAGAAGATCATAGATGTTATTGTGATTCTGAGATTTTCATTTGCAGATATGATGTACACTATGATTTTGCCCATTTTTTTTGATGATGTATCTTTATTTCAAACTTCATTGTATACTTGACATTGATGATATATATACGAGATTCAATTGTTTTGTTTTTATGATAGTTTATGATTTCTATGTGATGGATGCATTTGTTATGTGATGTTCTATATGAATGATTTTACTTCAATGTGATGATATAATGATAAATGATTTTATTTCATGTAATGATTCTATGATAAAATGCATCTGTAGAATATATGATACATGGATGTATGATGTGATGTATGAATCTCTAAATGAGGATCTATATGAATGCTTAAATGTGATAAGAATGTATGGATGGATGGATAAATTCTTTTTATTTGAAAATGTGATAATGATAAAAATGATGATCTTATGATGAATGAAAATGGATGATATAATGATAACAATGACATGACTTGCATTTATTTTAATTGTGATAAAATGTATGGATGACAAATGATGTATAGGTTTAAAAAGTGATTACCTGCATATGATGTTGATGGATGATAATGTAATGACTCTTCTTGTGGTAAAATGAACATGATGTACTTATAGTACAATTTAATGCATAAATATTTAATGTAAAATGTATGAATGATGATATGCGGGAAATCTAATGATGACTTTTTTGATGATTTTGAATTTATGTCAAGTATACTCAGTCATATTTGTAGATAAGATAATCATTGATTGAAACCCTTTATGCAACAAATACTTTGTAGATAATGATTATGATGAATGAAATCTAATTTTAACATGCAACTATATGCCAAAACCCATTGTCATTTTAACAATATTTTTGTACTTAGTATCATCATAGAGCTTTTATTGGATGTTGAAAGTGAGTACAAGTGTTAATGGTATATGTTAGACCAATGATGACCTGAGTACTTCTTTCATGATTTTTGATATTGCAAGTGAACACAAGCATTGAGGTATAATTAAATCGAGATGACCTAAGCACTCATTGTGTAAAAAGGCAGTGATTAATCATTTCAATGTGTGAATTTTGAATGTCATCAGTGATAAATTTACATAGCACATCCCCCGATAATTCATACATTTATATGATTAACTTATAGACAATAGACAATAAAAATATCATTCTTTTTCCATGTTTCTCTAGTTCAATACATCATTGAGTTACTCCAAAGAAATGATAACATCAATCAAAAATACAACTTATCCACTTTTTACTTATTATGTTTCAAAATCATTATTCAGATTAGATCATCCATCCTGAATTTTTGATGTTTTGTGATTTTAAATATTTATGACCAAAGACCTAACCTACTAACCTATCTTAGGGGTCTCGGGGGCTGATCAATGATTAGCCTTGCCTATGTTTCACACACAGAGACCACGTAATTTGATTAACTCAAACTCAATGTTTTTGAATTTTAATTTTCTAGACTCACTTTTTGACATTTTTTTTGGGTTTTCGATATGATACGGATGTTTGATGCCTATTTGACAATGATTGATGTTGTACTTTGATCACTGTTTTCATTTTCTTATTGTACTGTTGTTTTCCCTTTGGTGAAACCAATGTTTTTTTTGGTGCTAGTGATATCTAGATGTTGCCCCCAAGCTTTGGAGTGAGACTTGACTATGTGAAATGATTTTGATATGGATGCAATGATGGCAAGACTAATGACCTGATATGAAACTGTATGACTACCAGATTGTTGATCCTGATATGTATCAAAATAGATGGGAAAGATGATCTTTAGAATCACATATGATGCCTGTTTCCAGGTTTTCACCATATGTTTTGATTACACTTTGTTTTGTGTATTTTTCTCATTTTTTCATTTTTTCTTTCTTTTTGTATTCTATATTTTTTGTTTTTGTGTTTTTGTGTGTCCAAGATGCCTGTTTGCCAGGTTTTTATCAAGGAAACCATTTTTAGAAGTTTGATCCGTGCACTAGGAGATTCAAGTATATAAATTTCTTTGATGGATACTATTGATAGGTTCATCAAACAAATCCCCTTCTGATGTTGATAGTTGATCTGCCCCTGATCCATACACTGATATGACAACAAAAGGAACAAGCCAGTTAGGCTCAAATTTCCCTTTCTTCTCCCTGTCTTGTTGATTCCTAGGGTTTTCCTTTAGTACCAAATCACCAACCTAAAAGACCTTAATTTTTACCCCATGGTTGTAAATCCTTGACATTCTCTGTTGATAAGTTGTTAGATGATTAACAGCTTGTTGACGACACTCATCCAACAATTTCAGTTCCTGCAATCTAGATACCCTATAGTCTTCATCTGAAATAATTCCTCTGAGTGATACACAAAGGGATGGAATCTCTACTTCGATGGGCAATATGGCTTCTGATCCATATACCAAGGCATATGGTGTAGCTCCTGTTGGTGTTCTGATACTTGTTATGTAGGCCCGTAATGCAGGATTGAGTTGAACATGCCAATCACGTCCAACATCGTTTACTGTTTTCTTGAGGATTTTTAGAATTGTTTTGTTAGAGGCCTCTTCTTAGCCATTCCCTTGAAGACAGTATGACGTTGAAAAATGATGTTGGATATGAAACTTTTCATATAGTTCTTGGACATATTGATTCTTGAAAGGTCGTCCATTATCAGTGATAATGGATTGAGGGATTCCATATCAACATATTATGTAATTCAAGATGAACAAGGAGATTTTCTTCCCAGGGATTGTTGTAAGAGGTACTGCTTCTATCCATTTTGTAAAATATTTTGTAGCTGTGATAATGAACTTGTGTCCATTTGATGAAGAAGGATTTATTTTTCCTACCAGATCTAGACCCCATTGGAAAAAAGGCCATGTTGATGTGAATGGATGTAGTTCTTGTGTTGGTGCATGAATCATATTGTTGTGAATTTGACACTTTTGACATTTCTTAACAAATAGATAGGATTCTTTCTCCATGCATGGCCAACAATATCCGAAACAGAGGAATTTCTTGGCTAGAGTTATACCATTTGAATGAGTGCCACAAATACCCTCGTGAACCTCTCGTAGGGCCCTTTTAGATTCATCATGTTCTAGACATCAAAGTAAGGTACCATCAAGACCTCAACGATAAAGTATGTTTGCGATTAAATTATGTCAGGCGGATTGGTAGATGAAGTTTTGTTTTTGGTTCCTGGAATGTCAGGAGGAAGGATATTGTCTCTCAGGTAAGCATAGGTTTTTTCATAGATGGAGGTTTCAATGGTTTCTAGATGGCATATGGTAGTGGATTCTGATTTATTATGGGAAGGACAGGATACTTGTTCTAGCATAAACTCATAACAAACACGTTTCTCTAACAATTGTAATAATGAAGCAATTGTAGCCATCGCATCTGCAACTTTGTTCTCTCCTCTTGGAATTTGATCAAACTCTAAATTAACAAAGAACTGTTTCAGATCATCTATTTTTTGCTTATAGGACATCAAATTTTCATCTTTTGTTTGATACTCATCATTCACTTGATAAATGACTAGTTGAGAGTCCCCATATACCTGTAAGTTCGTGATCTTCCATTGAATTTCTATTTTGACCCCAATGATCAATGCTTCATATTTTGCCACATTATTTATACACTGAAACATCAATGTATATGATTTTTCAATGGTGTGTCCTTGGGGAGAGATGAACAAAATCCCTTCTCCTGATCCGCGTTGTGTGTATGATCCATCAAAATATAATACCCATTGTTGGGGCATTACTGTCAGAATGTCTGCATTTGGAAACTCCATTGTCATTGGTCGATCATCTGGTAGAGGAGCCTCAACTAATTGTTCAACGATTGCTTGACTCTTGATGGATTTTCTCTCCACATATTGAATGTCGAATTCACTTAATAGCATGACCCACTTTTCTAGTCTGCTTATTAAGGTAGCTTTACTGAGTAGATATTTTAAAGGATCGATCTTTGCTATTAACCTGATTGTATGGGTCAACATATAATGTCTCAGCTACTGAGTAGAAAATACCACCATCAAGAAATATTTCTCTATGAAAGTTTAATTTATTTCATAACCATTTAAAGTTATTATGATATAGTAGATGGCATGTTCTTTTCCTTCATAATCCTCTTGCACTAATAGTGCCCCCAAAGAAATATTTGTTGTGGAAATGTACAAAATCAAAGGTCTTCCTTCCGTTGGTGGCATGAGAATGGGTGGTGACATTAGATACTATTTTATTTGATTGAACATTGTTTCACATTCATTATCCCATTTGAAAACCACATTCTTATGCAACAGATGATTTAAAGGATGAATTTTGTCTGCTAGTTGGGAGATAAATCACCTAATTGATTGGAGCCTTCCCTATAGTGATCTAAATTGAATGATATTCTTAGGAGGTAGCATCTCCATTATTCCTTTGACTTTCGCTGGATCTACCTCAATGCCTTTTTATGAGAAAATGTATCCCAAATTTTTTGCTAATGTGACCCCAAAGACACACTTCTTAGGGTTTAACCTCACATTGAATTTCTCTAGCTGTGTGAAGATTTTGTTCAAAATATGTAGATGTCCCTCCCTTGTACAATATTTTTCTAGAATATCATCCACATAATCCTCCATGAAGGTGTGCATCATATCATGAAATATTGTCATCATTTCTCTTTGATAGGTTGCTCCTACATTTTTTAGACCAAATGGCATGACGTTCCAGTAGAAGGTTCCCCATGGACATGTTAAGGCCATCTTTTCCTGATCTTCTGAAGCTATTTTTATTTGATTGTACCCAGAGAAACCGTCCATGATTAACAACATGGCATGCCCTGCTATCAAGTCCACAATGATGTCTATATTTGGTAACAAAAAATCATCCTTCGGGCATGCTTTATTTAGGTCCCTGAAATTTGTACATATCCTAATGCTATTGTCCAATTTTGAAATAGGTACAAGTTTTGATATCCACTTGGCATATTCTATAGATAGTATGAATCCAACATCTAACAATTTATTTAGCTCTGTTTTTACCATTGATGCGATTTGGGGATGCATTTTTCTCAATTTTTGCTTGACATGCTTTATTCCTGTGGGCAATGACAAATGATGCATGAGAATATTTGGATCTAAGCTTGGAATATTAGAGTATGACCAAGCAAAGTTGATGCTTCTTTCCTTAAAGAAATTCATGAAGTCCGGTCTCTCTTGATTTGTCATGGACTCTGTTAGATGTAGGATTTTTACCTTTTCTTTTGTGTCGATGTTCATAGACTGTGTTGGTTCTACTAGAACTGATGATTGCTCATGATAATGTTCTAGAAGAGTGTCAAATCTTCCATCCTTCAGTGCCTCAAAAAGGTTTTCACTGTTAGATGCATTCTTTATTTTTTCTTTTTCTAGATCTAATGCTGCCATAGAATGGTTTTCACCATTAGATCTATTTTCCCTATTTTTACTTTTGCAACTGGAAAATTTGACACCCTCCTTCTGAGTTGTATTGTTATGAGTATTAAAAATATAATTTGTACCAGGTTCAATATGACATAGGAAATTTATGATGGCATCATCATCTGCAAATCTTTGCACAGTTAGAGGTTCAATAGGTTCCCAGTCAATTAGTTCAGGATGGATTAATGGCATGGGGTCACTGGATTTATTTAGGTTCATGGATGTAAGGGTTTGGATAGCTATTTTTTCATAGTCATGTATTGGAATATCGAGTTCAATGATGGTACCTTCTTCAAGATCGTTTAGTTCACTCGAGGTATGTTCGTCCCCACTCGAGTCATCAATATTTTGTGCTCTTGCTATGAATGGTCTAGACCTAGAACCTTGGCCCTCCTCACACATAGATTTAATATTTTTTGATGACATCAATATGAATATTTGTGAAAGATACATCAGAACATGAATCCCACTCATATTCATTTGAATCTGTCTCTGAGCTATTTCTAAGTTGAAGGATTCTTTCCATAGCCTTCTTTGTCAGTTCCTATTTTTCTTCATTGGAGTATCCCAGTCTCGTCTTCTCTTTTGAGTGGAGAGTGAGGCGCTAAATAGGCTCTATGATTCCATCCTTTCTTAATCCCATAGGTCCTTGTCCTTCATAACCCATTTTTTTCTAAAATATGTTTTCCTTTTCCATATTTATCAATGTTAATATTGACATTTTTGAGACTAATATTGGATGTCAAGGGTTCCTCATCTTTGTATAGCCAATCTAGGATTGCTTTATTTTCTAACTCATCCTCTATGGTACCAGTTTTGAGAAACCTTTCGACAAGAACTGTGACTGGTAATGATGTTTGAGGTTTTATCATAGATGGTTGACCATAGGTCTTAGGAAATGGCATTAACTGTGATAAGTTAATCGATTGCTCCATAGAATATTTTCCTATTCCCTTGTCTATCAGTTGGACTTGCTCTTGAGATTTTTGTGATAAAGAAGTTTGTGGATCTAGATTATCTATTGATTGAGTTTCAACATGACTTATTTCTTTTTCTTTATTGTTCTTCTCTACCCGCTTGGTGGTGAGACTTGGACATTTTTCTTCGTTGGATGATTTTGAACCAGATGCTTCCCTATTGTGAGGCACCAAGGTATCTTGGGAGATTCTAGTTGTGTCACAATGTTGAGGATGATTATAATCAGAAGATATAGTCACCTCTTGTCCATTTATTGGGACTTTCAAACATTGATGATATGTTTAAGGTACGGCTTGCATTTCATGGATCCATGGTCGTCCTAAGAGTATGTTTTATGTTAACTCTTTTTCCAATACTTGACATGCTATGTGTTTGATCATTGGCTCCACTTGAATGGGTAACACAATTAATCCCTTGCATGATCTTTCCTCCTCATCATATGCTTTCATAGTCATTTTTCTCCAAGCATCAATAGCATGATCGGAGTACCCTAGTTCACTAATTAACTTGAGAGTGCAAATGTTCAAACCAGATCCCCCATCTATTATGACTCTCTTGATGGGATGATTGTGGATTAAGACTTATATATGGAGTGTGGTATAATGGGGATGGTTTAGTGAGACATCATCTTGTTCAGAGAATGATAGACAATGCAGGGTAGTCAAATGGCCCACCATAGCTTCGAACTAGAAAACATCTAGATTCTTCGGTACCGTAGTGGCTACTAGTGCTTGTTCTAGAACCTCCGTATGCAATGGTGATAATTTAAGTAGTTCTAGTATCGATATCTGTGCGGGAATGTTTTGCAGTTGATCGACAATGTTATAATGAGATAGAGGTGGAACTGCATGTGTGGACCCAACTCCCTGTAACACTACCTTGGATTGCCCCCTATTCATTACATTTGTTGGTTGATGTTCCTGATGGTCTTTGATTTTTAAAACATTGATTTGATTTTTAGATTTTTGTATGCTTGGGAGAAAATCCAAAGGGGTAGTGTTGCTGATTTTTTCTTCATCAATGTCATGATTAACTGTATGATCACTCTCTATTTCAGATAAACAAAGGATTATTTTTTCATAGACATGATTGATGATATTACCTTTGTTGTTTGAAGATGATGATGCTTCTTTGACATAGTTTGGCAAAGGGTCTTTGAAGGTCGAATGATCATTATTGTTTTGGGGTCCCTCCACATATATTTTGTTGTTGTCAATCAAATTTTGTAGTACGTGCTTCAAATCCATACAATCATTGGTTTCGTGACCTTTTTTATTATGGAAGTTGTAGTAATTTACTCATTCCACCATGGTGGTTTGACCTTTGGATCCCAGAATCGGGCTTCCTCTGCAGTGATCAGGCCACTAGTGACTAATTCTTTCATTGTTGATTCTATCATTTGGCCTAATGGTGTGAACCTACACTGATTTGATGGTTTCTGATATGAAAATTTTTTTACAATCTCATTGCTTTGTATGATATTTGACTTGACAATTTGATCATTGTTTTGATTCTTTGATGTAGATGTTGTCAATTTAAAAATTGGTTTGACATTCTGGGAATCATTTGTTGTTTCATTGGTAGTCATGTTTCGATTCTTTTGCCTAAAATTTGGCTTATCACTGTTTGAGTATTGATTGGAGGAGTTATTTGTGTTATTTGTTTTATCGTTGAAATGCTTGACAACTCCTCTTTTGACTAGTGCTTCTTCGAGTTTAAGACTGTTTTCTATTACTTTTTCAAATGTGGGAGGATATTGCAATTCAATTCTATAACTCATTTCCTCTGTAAAGTTGTCAATGAATAACTCCATCATTTCTTCCTCAAGAATGGATCGAGGATATCTAGCGAACAATCGTCACCATCTTTATAGAAAAGACAAGAATGTCTCCCCTTTGTTTTCTTTTAAGTTATAAATATCCTTTATTGTAACATCATGTTGGATGTTGAATGAATATTGGGAGATGAACTTGTTGAAAAGTTCCTCAAAATTCCTGATACCTGGTTGTAATTTTGAGAACCATTCCATACATGCACCTCCCAAAATTCTTGGGAATAACCTCATTAAGTAAGTTTCCTCTTAGGAAAACTCAAGGCCCATTATTTTAAATTCCTGGATATGATCTATTGGATCCGTTCTTCCATTATACTTGTCATACTTTGCGAATTCACAGTGTCTTGGAAAAGGTATAAGGCCGACTGTCACGTCGAAAGGATAAGAAAAAATGTCCTATATCGCATATATTTTCGTACTTCCTTTCGTCATATCCTATATCTGTTGTTGTAATGTTTTCATTTGGGATGTCAAAGCAGTGACTGGATCTATTGTTTGTGTGGTTCATAGTATTTCAATCTCATTTGTTCCAGGTGCTTCCTTCAAACAATTTACGTCAAAGTCCTTGGGAAGTTTAGCACCTGATTTAGCCAACATCAAGAGCTATTTCTCCATGTCTTGTTCTAAGATCTTTTCCATAAATTTATGGAATTTAGGGTCTTGTTGAGCTCTTTGAATATCCTCAAGAGTTATTTCATTTTTATCATTTTGGTGTAGACCGTTCCAAGGATTTTCCTCTGCCATTGTTTGGGATGTTTCAAGTTCTTTCTCTAAGAGTCTCTATTTTTTAAGACCTAGTGAAGATTGGCATACAAATTTTTACTCTTTCTTCCAAAATGTTGATCTTCTATGCTAGAAAAAAATTTCAATTGAATTTTTAACAAAGTCAAATAAGATGAATGATCTTATTGATAAGACTAAGTTAAAAATTTGATTACTATACTTGGTTTCATGATAAAGGATGATAGTATCCTAATCAATGAAACTTCAGTGTAGTAATTGATTGTGTATTTGATTTTGACATTTCTTATTTGGAAGACCCTGTTTCAGTTGATAAGGTTAGAAATTTGTATAAACCTTTCTAATTTTGGTTTTTTTGAGACAGTGATTCTAATAAAAAGAAAATTTTGTTCTAGTAAAAATTATGGATAAATGATAGACAAACTGATTGGTATGATTTTTGAACTCTTTGTTTTCAAAGCGTTAAAATAGAGTACAGAATCGCTATTTCACAAAAGCGCTAGAACAGAGTCTCAAAGTGCTGAAACAGGCGATGGAAGCGCTATCTTGACAGAAGTGCTAAAATAGTGCTCGAAAGTGTTGTAGAAAGTGATAGAAGTGCTATCTTGATAGATGCACTGAAACAGTGCCCAAAAGCGTTGAAATAGATGATGAAAGTGTTGTTTTATGAAAGCGCTAAAATAAATACTGTAAGCGCTAAAACAGTGCCTAAAAGCTCTATTTCACAGAAGTGCTAAAATAGTGACCCGAAGCGCTGAAATAAATTTCTAGAGCACTAAAAACAGAACTTTTAATGACTCTCTATTATAGAACTTGATTTGGCTTTGTGGCATACTCTATCATGGGTTGTGTAAAATAAGACTGACGTATGCGTTGACTATGGTTGTGAAACTATATGAGAGCTCTTCTTTGGAAGAAGGCTCATGAATAAAGTGGTTCTACTGCATAATCTAAAGTGTGAACCCTAGCAAAATCATGATATTTGTGGATGAAGGTTCTATGTTGTAAAAATATCTTTTGATTTTGATATAAAAAATGTCTTCTCCTTAAATTTTCCCGATAACTAAGAGGTTTCTTAGGTTTGGTGATCTTGATTGTTTTCTTGAAAAATGTGGTGGACTTCCACTTTCGAATCATGAACTTCTCGATTTGATTTGACTTGTTGTTTTCAGGATGATCTTTAATCTGATTTTAATGAATTTTGTAAAAATACAGCAAACAATTGTGAGATAATAGTTTTAAACTGAATAGATCATGTATGTTCAAGAACCATGAATGGTCCTTCTTGATTTTTACTGGTTTCTTTGAAAAATGTACACAAATTAGACAGACTCACACTTAAGGAAAAATAGGTCATTGTTATACTCACAAACCACATATTGAAATTGCATTGACGCACATAGCCATGTCACCCCCTAGAGGGCGCCCGTGTTTTTTTCATTTCCAGGCACGTACTCAAAGTTGGATTTCTCATCCTCTGAGAAAAAATTAATTGGCAATTATATGGTGAGTGTCTTGGGGGAAGATTCTTCCCTCCCCTTGCACCGTGAGTATGACAATGTTTGGATACTGACTCAACGAGATACTACTCTATGGTTTGTAGATAGGGCTTTCATGTGGTGTGACAATTGATAAACTCCCTCAAGAAACCTCCCAATCTTTAGAAAAAATATTTTGGGGATAATTATCTTGCTCACTACCGTCAAGTTGGAATTTCATCAAAAACTTGCATTTTTATTATAATGGGTTGGAATCCTTGGCTTTAGGCATTCCGACTTAGGTCATTCCCATAGGGTGAGTATGTTTTCCCACTACGGTAGGCCTTCTAAAGGATTTAGCAAAGCGTAACTAGCATGAAGTAAAGATAAAATCTAGCGTTTTGATCACCTAGTTAAGGGGAGAGCATAAGCCTAATCACCACAAACATAGCATATAAGTTGTTCTATTTTAAGCCCAAAAGACAATTTTCTAATCTATGTGAAGGTGTTGCTTCACAAAAATCATGATATTGTTTTTAACTTTATACTGCAAAAAAATGTGATGACTACCCTAGGATTGATAAATTTTAGAAACTAGAAGTGACTATCCTAGGATTGATAAATTTTAGAAACCAGAAGTGACTATCCTAGGATTGATAAATTTTAGTCCAACTGTGCAAAAAAGAAATAAAATCTAGCCATGATCGCGTCAGATCCAAACTGAATTTACAAAAGCATTGAAGTAGTCCACCGAAGTGCTATAAATTTTACCTGATGCGCTATAACTTGAAAGCCTCGAAACAGGACACCGAAGCGCCGAAGTTTTCCACAAAAGTGCTAAATCACCGATGCACCAAAATAGGTCATGGAAGCGCTAGAATTGAAAGTGCTGAAATTTTTGATAGATGCGTTGTAGAATCATGGAAGCACCGAAATAGAGCACAAAAGCATTGTATTTTTCCATGGATGCACTATAGTATTTCACAAAAGCACTGAAACAAAACACGTCGGACCTGCACGACACTTTTCAAAAAAAATTAATAAAATGGGGTTAATGCCCCATGGTGGGTGCCAAATTGTAAGTTTGAATAAGGTGTAAAGCCATAAAACATTTCTTAATGAAACATTGTATCAAAGATTAAGCTAATAACCAATTGAAATCATCTCATTGTCTCCTATCTTTAAAGATTTATTAAGCTATGTGCTCTCAGATTAAAATAACACTATAACTGTTAAAATGACAATCTAAAGAATGAAATGATATTGATGCAATGATATGGAACTAAGTGTGATAATACTAGATGATAAAAGAAACTAAATTAACATGGATTGACATGAAAATGATAAACAAAGCTACAAGAGGTAGCCATGATATGAAAACTTGATGCTTGATGCTTGAATGTTGATTGTTTGGATGTTGGATGCTTGATGAAATTTTGTAGAGTAAAACTTGATAACTCAGGATCCTTTCTTGGTTGAATGAGGTTGTATTTATAGATTTTCTGGCTATAGAAATGCATATGGATGGCAAAGAGAGGCTTGGATTCAATTTGGAGGATTGAATGACGAAAGATGGAGGAGATTGAGAGAAATTTGGAGATTGTCTCTACCCATGAAAACACCAGGCAAGAGAAGAGGAAGGATTGCTGAAGGAGGATTGAGAGATAAATTTGAAATTTGTCTCCAAAACTTCCTGTGAAGTTTCAATCAATTAATATTGACATGATTTTGACATAGGATATCTAATTCAAATTTGAGGAAATATAGATAAAATATTCCTTATTTCTTTATTTAAATATTTTTTATTTATTTAAATTAGCAAAAGAGGGATAAATAATTTAATAAAATGAACTATAGAAGTTGTTTATTAAATTAAACAAAAGAATATGGCAAATAATAAATAAAGTGTTTAATCTTTATTTAATTAATTTAAGATTGATGTGATAGAATAAAATAGCAAAATGATAATTAAATCAAACAAAGTATTTAATTTTGTTTATTTAATTAATATGAGATATCAGAATAATTTAAATGTGACATGAACATGAAATATATAAATAATTATTTCTATTTATTCAAACAGTAGAAGAAATTGGGATAATTAATCAAATAATTTGTATTTAATTAATAGGTATTCTCCAGACCATTTTTAGGTGTATACACTCTGCAATTGGCTTCAATATGATTTAAAACATGTCGTCTTGAAAAAAATGTGGCTCCAATTTTGAATCGTGCCCCTCAACAATTTCAAACACCTGAGTGCATGAAAAAAATGGCAATGTCTAGATGTAAAAATGCCACAATAGAAAATTGTGGCCCCATACAAAGATAATCGTTGCTGCAAGCAAATAAATGGCCTCTAAGAGGGAAAAAAACCAAAATACATCCTCAATCCTTCAAATTGCAATTTGGATACTTGAGTTGAGATGGGGGCTATGTGTAGAAAATTTGATGCCAAATTTTTTGCCCAATCCTATAAAAAACACACCCTTAGAATATGAAATCCATGACTAAAGGAGATGAAACAACTTGTAGATTGCAGACCTTACAAAATTTCTCATGCGGAAGGAACTAATGTTTCTCCAAAAATGTCACCTCTATAAACCTTATTTGTGGTTGATGAGCTCCTTGATTCTACCCAAGAAGTGATCGCAACCTCTAAAGGAAGAAACACTCCACACACAAGCCAAAACGTGACCCCTTCCAAGTAGTTCTCAAATCTCTTGTGCCCTTCCTTTGATGAAAACTAAGCCTCTCAACATAAGTCAAGCAAAAGAAAAATGCATGGGTAGAATGGAAATAGGGGAAAACCCCCAATTGCTGCCCACGATCCAATACCCATTCACTCCATGCTCACCTGAACCCCCAATAACCGTTCACATTTTAGTCATTACATTGTTTTATTTATGCCAATAAAAATTTACAAATTACACCAATATATGTTCACTATTGAATGTGTAGTTGACAAAAAAAATTAATCCCACATTGAAAACTATTGAAAACACCTTTTTAACTATTGAAAACACTTTAAATATTTGTGGTTTTTTATTGTTTGTCTAATGAATAGGTACTAGCGAAGTGGTAAAGATGTATGGGGCGAAGGTTTTAAAACACCCTTTTTGAACACTTTTCGCTTTATGGGTTCTACAAGGTGCATTTTAAATACCCAGAAGCCAAATTTTTCTTTTTAAGGTCCTAACTTGCTTATGAAGAAGCCCAAAAAAATAAAATTGAAATTGGACCTATTTTGCACTTTGCATGAATGCACGAAGTTAGCCCTGACGGCTACTGGTACGTTTCCCCTATGCCTCCCGAAAAAATAAAATTGCACTAGCAATCACGAGCCTCTTGTAGACTCAACATAAAATAATAGAATTAAGGAAACTTTTAAATTTAATAAATTTCGAATGTCGAAAAAAATTCAGCAAATAAATGATCTCAAATTCTTATGAAAATTAAAAAAGCATTAATCTAGTTCATTAGGTGGTGCTTCAAAATGAAACAAACAATATGTAGTAGCTTACCATCCATCATCATACTAAGAGTTCATCAAATACAAAAAAATTGTTCATTCAAGTACAATATACATTAGAAGAATTAATTTATGGGCTTAAATCTTTATCCAACATTCTACCATATTAATACCATGCTTTTCTTCCATGTGACAACATACATAAATTATAGTACTATTAGTATGAATTTGAACATGCAATGCTATATTCACATCATGAAGAGAATACTCAAATGGTTAGCACTACAATCTCAATCATTAAACATTATGAATAAAGATCAACACAATATGAAACTCCCATCCTTTCCAATAATCAAATCCTTCAATGCAACAATTTATTTTTTGTATACCCATAAGAACATCATGCAACATGATAAGATCCTAGTTAAGGTCACAAGAAACATGGTTTTCTATAGATATTATTTCAAAACATATATATTTGTTTATAAATTTCATGGATATGATTAGGTCAAACCTCTTTTTTTAATTTTCCATTCACCAAAAAGATACACAAATATTATCCCAATACATAGCTAACATTAACAATTCTACCTTTTTAGATAAGTTCAATGAGAGCACTCATGAATTAAAAATGTATACCACACACATAGAAATTAGATGAAATGATTCTATAATCAAGTTTTAACTATTTCCCCATGGATGGTATAGTCCTAGGAACAACCAAATGGAAGGCACCCAAGTGACTACCATACCCCACACCAATCACACAACCAAGGTATCACCCAACACACCTTAAATATATACCACCTACTAGGGGTATCTATAACAACACATGTTTAATTCTAGGCCTTAATATAATTATAGAACCAACATGCACCTGAATACAAACACATGGCTAAAAGAATAGAGAAAAAAAATCACATTACATACATCAAGAATTTTAGACCTCATATACATGAGATTAGATTAAGCTTACCCTAAGACACCTATAAAATAAACTTGAATTCCGAAAGTTTCAATTTTACCATAACCAAAATATGTATCCATATAAGTAGCCTTAAAAAGCATATGTTCTCATAAAGAGAAGCACAAGAACATGTAAGGGGTTATAATATAATATATATGAGAAAGATGTGCTAATGCATGGACTATTAAACCCTCATACCATACATAATGAAAAAAATTTATGTATCTAGGGATTTGTGTCTAAAATGACACAAGCATGTGACTTCAAATCACTTAGTAACATGGCCTATGTATTTAACACACAACTTCACACACTCCACTAATTTCAAAGCATTATAAGGAATGAAAGGTAATAACATAATGAACAAGAAACATTCCAATAAAGCATTTCAAACATAACTCATTAAAAATAACTTGTAGGGGTCAACAACTAGCTCAACAAACAACTCAAAAAACCTTATTAGGAATCCAAGGCAACAAGAAGGTATGACACACAATTAAAAAAATCCTATTACTATGCAATCTAATAGGATACACAAGAAAAAGTGTTAGGCAACAACTTGTGTCACACACACACAAAAAAAAACTAAAATACACAACCAACATGATAGTGAGCATATTAACTAGAGCTACCAATGTTACAATTTGAGCTTTGATATCAAATGTAATGCTTTGATCTTTTGTCTTAGAAATTAACAAAAAAAATGAATGGATAATTTTTTTGTGATAGAAAAATGATACTAAGCATATCACATTGAATTCCTAATACATGAGGTCTTCAGTCACAACACAATGAGACACCTAACATGCTTACCAATGCACTATGCATGATAACATAATAGAAGACTAATTGGGTTCTACCCTAGAATTTTGTAATTAATCTAAAATTAATAATAAGCTAACCAAGGGTTTTATAGCTAGGCATAAAATATTTATCCTTGATTTACGTGTCACCCCTAGGCATCTTGAAATGTAGAGTCACAAGCCTGAAAACACTAGTTTCACTTTTAGAGGAGAAAATACAATAAATTTAGGCTTTACCTTTACAAAACTGACTTGAGGTTTAGGAAGGAGGAAAAAATAATATTGGACTTTGAGTTTTGAGTTCTTAAACTTGAGCTAGCTCAAAATTTAGTCCTAATATGGAATCACACCCTACATAGGCTTCTCGGATCTCCAAGATGAAAATGCCAAACCTCAAACTTCAAAGTCTAAGATGCTACTCATGACCGACTCTAGAAATCTGAACTCCAAAAAATTAACTCTCTTGGCACCTACCTAAGACTTTGGGGTATGAGAAAAAATTGACACCCTTCAAATAAAAATGAACCCCATGCCAAGATACATCTTTGAACATTGAATTCTAAATATTTAGAACTGAACATCAAATGTTGAATGTTGAAAACTGAACATCTAAACACCATAACACTATCAATATTAAAAGTTAGAGATCAATTGAATTGCAGGGAGTACCTCATACTTCAATGTTTAAAGGCTAATCTTTGAGATATCAAAGGACCCTACTTCATACTTTAGAATTTGAAACTTAGTGGGCATTATAAAATTTAGGGTTCAAAGTGCACCAAAGACCACATGCAACCTTGAGCTAAGTGGCATTCAACATGACTTGAACCTAAAACTTCATGTTCCAAATTGCATCGCATATTTGGACTAGGTCTAAAATTTATCTACTAACACAAAATCTTGGGGAAACTCTAATTCTTCAAGACTCTAGGCCCCCTTATAGTTCAAACTTTGGTGTTTAGGAGGAAACTTTCAATTCAAATATTTTCATGGAATTTTCTAAGGTAGGGGCAACAAGATCACATTTTATATTTGATGATGCATAACTTCCTCATTTATTGTGTTAATATAAAATAGTTTAGGTGAATCACTTCGCATATCTGTGGCCCATGTTAGTTAAGAATGAGGTTACAAAATGCCTCAAGGATTGGACCAAACCCACAATAACACTCTCTTTCCCAAGTGAAGCAAGTAGGAAAATTGTAAGGGATCCTCCACATATGGAAGATGAACACTACTAAATTATATAGCATCATTCAAACTCACAAAAGAGGTATGGATCCTCAATAGATTTGATTTAAAAGGGAAAAAAATATATTTATGATATCATTTCTAAATTAAATGAAATATTAAATTATATTATTCATACAAGATTCAGTTTGAGGGTGGATTATACTATGATAAATAATAATATTACATCACTTCCAAGGGTGTAAAATAGTTCTACACATATTTGTGAAATAAAAATTTATAAATAAGAACAATAAGAGTCTTAAATTTAACATGTTTCTATAAAGCATGAAAATAACATAATATGAAATAATGGATGGTAAAAATCCTTTTAGGGTATCTAAGCTACTCTAGCATCCAAGAGCTTCCCCAACCATAGTTTACTCCCATCTAAACATGTGTAATCCTCAGGCCCACCCCTTCCAATTGGGAGATAATTTACTTAGGTAGTCCAACACACTCGAAATCCATGTGTGGGGTTGGACAAACACTTAAAACCACTACATTTACAAGAAATCATCAAGCATACATTAGGAATAACATCCACCATACACAATTCTCCACATGCCAAATGTGTTATCAAAATCCCATGCCAAGTAAACATGCATGCTATGAACATCCAAAATTGACAAACAAACACTTGAAATTTCATACAAACACAAGATAAACATACAACTGAGATTGGGAAAAGTATACCAATCATGCATAAGAAAATATATCACAAGATCTCATTTGATGTGAAATTAAAGTTAGAAAAATGATAAGAGGATTAAAAATGATCATATTTTCCACACCACATACATGTGTTTCCTAGTATCATACAAGAGAGAGAGGGAAACACACTCCATACAATCATTTATAAGAAAATTTGCTTAGTACATGGGTCTCTCAACATTTACATATGAGATCCTACTCGCACCATTCATGCATGAACCACTAATCCCATCAAACATATAGAATTCAGAAAATCACACCCAAGGATTTCAACCACATTATTAATACATATAGAAGGGGGTTAACATCATATCATTCAAGAGAAAACACAAATAAGGTGTAAAGGACACACCAAAAAATAAACTCTAAAACCACATGCACACATTTGGTATGCAAATTCGAAGCACAAGAAGAGATGGTTAACCAATAAGGTATACTAAAGAAGACATTCATTACTCAACAATGGCATACACATGTTAGTCATACACTACTCATGAAATTCTCCTAAGAAAGGCATAAATAAGGGATATGCACCTATAAACTAATACATGAACCCATGATCAAAGACACATCAAGATTCATTATAGTAAAACAAGGTCCTTGAGATGAAATATTCATACCAAAAAATTAAATTAGTATCCCATTCCTATAACAAGATCCTTATTTTTATTAAAATTTAACAGACATTGTAGAATCATAATCTATTCTTCTACCACATAAACTATTTCTTTGAAAATATCCCAAAATAACAAGATTAAATTCTAAATTTCTTGAATATCCATAACTAAGATTTCAAGCATACCCTTTTGGAGTTAGGAGTTTCAAAAAAACACTTTTCAATTCACATCAAAAAATTATTAAAAAGCATGATAGCTTGATAGTGTTATTTTCAAAATTCCAAGGATTTCAAGCACATAACTGACTTTGTTATCCCTGATACAATTAGTGATAAGACTGTTTGCTCAATGGAAAAGGTGGTGGTGGGTCATTTCCTCTCCTTTCCCCTCACAATGGATATGGTAAAAAGTTGGCTTATGGCTAAATGGAACCTCAAAGAAAGTGTGGATATTTGTGCTATGTCGGGTAGGAATTTCCTCTTCAAGTTCATGGCTTCAGAAGACTTAATCTCGATCCTCTCTTCAAGCCTTTGGGTCTATGGAAAGCATAGTCTTGCATTATATCGATGGAAGCCAGGGTTCAACCCCGTAGTGGATCTCAAAAAATCAATGTCAGTTTGGGTTTGTTTGCCTAGTCTTCCTCTGGAATACTGGGATGAAACTATATTTAAATGTATTGGGAACTCCTTGGCCTAGTTCATCACTTTAGACTCCATTACCAGGTCCAAATCCAAGTTATTTTTTTCCTAGTTTTGTGTTAATATCAAAGTGCATAAATCTCTTCCTACCTTAGTGAAGCTCTGTTCTAAGTTTGGTTACTAGAACTAACAAGTTTATTATGATAATTTTGTAGTTAATTGCTAGAAATGTGCTAAACCTAGCCACCTAATCTCATACTCCAAATCTTCTTTTAAACATGTTTCTAACCCTAGTGAGTTTGTTGTTGAAGACCACTACCCTTTTGAAGAAGATATTTTGAAGATTGTTGACTCCCCGACCAAGTTTGGCTCTCCCAAGTTGGTTGACTCCCAAGTCAGCTCTGTTTTCCCCACTATTGTGGATAATTTCTCCTTCAGGGACTTAGTTCTAGTTCCTGTTGCTCCTGCTCTGGTTGATGGCTTGGTTATTCCTGGTTGTAGGGTTTAGGGGTTTTGTGCTCCTTCCCCTAGCCAGGTGCTATGGGAAGATGGTAAAAATGGTAACTCTTTAAAGGAAGAAGGGATTAACTTAAAAATTGGGTCAATATTTATTGGAGGTGGGTATGTGTAGGATCATGATGGGCCAAAAAGTGGTGATATCTAAGTGATATGATAGCCCATGTGGTTGATGAATTTTTTTTTAACCAAAATTGATGAAACAAAAAGGGTTTTTAAAGGATATTCTCACCTTTCCACCAATATAAATTATTCTTTACTTTGAATTTAATAAATCATTATTATTCATTTTCTATTTGAATTACAACTAAAGTCTTGATTGATAGGTTGATTGAAAAATATATATAGATTTCAAATGATATCACATTTTTGAATCCAAAATATGTCTCACATTCTATGCTTCACATAATATAGGATTAAAAATAAAAATTGAATTTCATGAAGTTTTGACAAAGTTAAGGTGGTCAGACATATGAGTTTTTATATTTTTTAAAAGTCGTAACAAAAAATTCATTATTAATTATTTACTTTAAAAAAATTACAAAAAATTATGCATCACATTGGGACATGATTCCCCTACCTATATCTAAAATATTATAAAAAAATATTATCATTTTATTGTGGTTAGGGTGGTCAAACATACACCTACTTCTTATTTTTTCCCTGAAATTTAAGTACTATTGCATTGAAATTTCAAAATTTCACCAAATAGATTTTTTAAAAATAAAAATAAACCTAGTAGTTTAGAAACTAAATTCAATTTGTTACAGATTCTATTCTTACATATTTGTGAAATAATATAGAGAACTTATTCAAATTTTTATGTCAAGTTGCCTAACATTGATTTTCTAAATTTTATTGCCATTTAAGGGCTTGTTTTTTCCATGATGATCTTGCACATGCCTAGGTGAAGAAGGTGAAATCATGGAAGAGGAGGATTCAAAAGTTAAATTTGAGATGATTAAAATGGATTATGTGGGTTTTGACCCAGGAAAAAACAATGGAGGAGGCATTCTGGTCAACCCCAAAGAAAAAGGGGAAACAAAGCAAAGCATATGTGGGTGGTGACTCTAAACCTGGAAGGCCCAACTAGTGATAGACCAGCCATAGGGAAATAGTGAAAGAGATGGTCATTGGTAAATAGAGGACAATGGAAGTGTCCTCAAAGAAGGGTAAAAAATGAAGGTCATTTCTTGGAATGTGAGAGGGCTAAATAACTCTCACAAATAGCCAGCGATGAAAAACTATGTTTTAGAACATAATATTCATGTTTTAATTTTACAAGAAATGGAAATGAAGAAAACTAACTCTGATAATATTGTTAAGTATATATGGTTGGGTTCCCTTTTCTCATGCAATGATGTTGTGGGTGCATTTGGTGGGCTTGTTGTGTTATGGAATCCTAATAGGATCACTAGGTCTAAAATTTTCCAATGCAGGAGTAGTGTGGGAGTCAAGTTTTCTCACCTAGGTGGCTCTTGGTCACTCATTAATGTTTATGCCCATAACTAGAAGAATGATAGGAATGCCCTATGGTAGGATCTCATAGATTAGATAAATAATAATAAGGGGTCACATTGGTTGGTGGTTGGGGACTTCAACTCTCCTTTGTATCCTTTGGAGAGATGTGGAGGTCTGGTGGACTACTTTGACAACATGGTTGATCTAGAAAAAATTCTGATTGTCACCAACTTGGTTGAAATTGACTTGTTGGGTTAATCTTTTATGTGGACCAATAGGCACCTTGGGGATGGTTTGATTAAATTTATATTGGATATATTTATTTTTTCCCATAATTGGGTGGCCCTGCTCAGTGCTAATTTTCTTTCTCTTCTCCGTACTATCTTTGAATATAACCCTCTATTGTTGGTCATGAATGATGTATCTACTACTGGACCTTTTCCTTTCCAGTTTCAGATAATGTGGAACTCCCATCCAAACTTTAGGAATAATTTTTTTGAATGGTGGAACATTCATGTAGATGGCTCCCCCATGCTCAGGATCTTTAACAAACTTAAACATGTCAAAAATATGGTGAAAGGTTGGAATAAGAGAGTTTTTGGTGATGTATTCCTAAAAAAAAGTGCCTTAGGGGATAAGATGAAGCTCATCCAAAAAATAATGGAAAAAGGGGATGTAAGCCTGCTGACCTGCAGCCAAGAAAGAGAGAGTCATAGGGGATGGGAACAAATTTTTAAAAAGGAGGAAATATTCTAGAAACAAAAATCTAGAGTTCAATGGCTACAGGAGGGGGACAAAAATACCTCATTTTTTCATGTTTCTTCCCTAAAACACAAGAAAAGGAACCAGATAACTAAGATTCAAAATGAGCAAGGGGTCTTGGTCAATACACATACCTAGATTGGGCTCTTGATGTTAGAATATTATCAAAGGGCTTATTGAGCTCCTATTGAGGCTCCCAATCCAACTTTGGATAACCTATTATTGGACCCTCTCCTAGCCACCATAACCTAGGATGATAATAATAGAATTATTTATGTTGTCACTCTCAATGAATTTCATCTCACTACTTTCAGTATGGGTGCCTATAAGGCACCTGGCCCAAATGGTTTTCCCTTGCTTTCTTCTGGATATTTTAGGATATTGTGAGCGAGGACCTTTTCTTGGTTGCTAGGGGTTTCTTCAAATCTTGTAAGACTCTCAAATAGCTAAACCACACTTTTATTTCCTTGGTTCTCAAGGTTGTTGAACCCTAGTTAATGATTGATTTCAAACCCATTAGCCTTTGTAATACCATTTACAATATCTTCTCTAAAGTCTTGGTAAACCACCTTAAACCCATCTTGAAAAAAATAATTAGCCCTACCCAAAAAGGTTTTTCTTCAGGTCGTCATATATTGGATGCTACCATAACTACACATGAAATTCTCCACTGCATGGATAGATGTAAAAATTACAATATGTCCCTCAAATTGGATATATCAAAAGCATATGATAAGGTGTTATGGGACTTTATCCCCAAATTCCTAGCTAAGTTTTGTTTTGACCAAGGGGTGGTCAACCTCTTAATGGGATGTATTACCACGGTGAGATACTTTGTGTTGGTTAATGTGGCCCCCTTTGGTTTCTTCAAATTTGGGAGAGGTATCAAACAGGGTGATCTCCTCTCACCCTATTTATTTATCATGGTCGTGGATCTCTTGAGCAGGAAAATATCTAAACTGTTGTCAGAGGGGTCTATAAAGGGGGTCAAACCCACCTCTTCCTTGGAACCTACTATCATCCAACAACTCATTGATGATATGATACTCTTTGGGAAGGCCTTTGTGGTTGAAGCCAAAAAATAGAATTTGTTTCTTAATAATTATGTTGCTTGCTTCGAACAATGTATAAATTATAATAAAATCATGATTTACTTCTTCAAAAGCACTCCTACTCTACAAGATTGGGTGATTGTTGTCCTTGGTTGTGTGAGTGGCTCTTTCCCATCAGTGTATCTAGGGTTAACCCTTACTATTAAGTAAGTCACTCCTACCTTTTGGAACACAATTCTTTAAAGGATTCAGAGGAAATTGGCGAGGTGGAAATGCTCCATTCTTAGTCATGTTGCCAAATTGCAACTCATGTCTATTTCCCTTCAAGGGATCCTTGTATACTTTCTCTTTATCTTTAAGATCCTTAGATATATTGTTGAGAAGTTTTAAAAAAATCAAAGGAGCTTTTTATGTTGTGAGAGTAAGGAAAAGAAAAAAATTCTCTCGTTAACTAGGAAATTTTTTGTAAGACTAAATCTTGTGGTGGGCTTGGAATCAAGAATATCCCATGCACATCCAACAAGGCCTTACATGCTAAGGTAGGTTGGGACCATTTTGGGAATAAAAAGGACTGGTGCAATATTTTTAATGCTAAGTATCTTCACAATAGACCTATGATTAAGTGCCTCTTTGACGATCACCCCTCGGGATATCTGGAATGGAAGAACACTTGCAAAATGTAGTGATTTCTCATGACTAGGATGAAATGGAAGCTTGGGAATGGTAATAACATCAAATTCTTGGAAGACCCTTGGTTGTTAGACACCCCCCTTACACACTTTGACTTTAGGAATCTTATGAGACCAACGCAACTCTTCTTTGATGTGTACATCGGTGACTACCTTCTCGGTCTTCCAGGGGCTAAGGGGTAGAAAGATCTGCTTCTTTATTGTCCTTTGTCCCCTGAGTTGTCAATTCTGGCTAAGTCTCTACAAGACTTACTCTCCCTTATCATATTACCTTTATCCAACATGAAGGATGAATTCCACTAGACTAATGACAAGCATGGAAATCTTATAGTAAAACAAACTTACAATCTATTGTCGATTTAGGCTATTGAGCATGGAACTTGGAAATAGGTTTGGAATAGGCACATGATTCTAATTTTTTTTTTTTTTTTGGTGGACAACCTACCATAAAAGGATCCACAATTAAGATAACCTGAGGAAAAGGGAATTTTAGATCCCTAACAGGTCTTTGATATGAAAATGCAATGAATACTTTATGGATCACTTACTTCTGCATTTCTCATTTGTTGTTGGTGTCTAGGAGCTGGCTTTGGAGAGATTGGGTACTCATTGAACTATGTGTAAGGACATCAAATCCTTTATCTTGAGCTCATATGGCCCCTTCCATCAACCCTTAACTAGGGAGATTTGGAACTAGGCTCCCTCATCATCTATTGGTGCTTATGGAAAGAGCAGAACAATCGGATATTCAAGAATATTGAGATGAGTCCTAAGGAGGTTTTTGGTATAGGGCTAAGGCTAATTTATGAAAATATTTTGATTTTCAATGAGAAAACCTCATAAAAAGCTCCTACTAAATGGGAGATTAAAATGGATAAAGCTTGGAATCGTAATGTTGAGGTCAATTCCTTTTATATCTCTCATTCCTAGGCTAGACGAGACACTATCTAGAAACCCCCGGATCATGGATACATAAACTCAATTTTGATGGTGTTGCCAAAGGAAACCAGGGAAGGGAAAGCATAGCGGGTATTATCAGGGACTGCAGGGGAAACATTGTGGATGGTTACTTAGGAGTTAGATGGATTCAAACCTCCATGACTATGAAAGAAAGGGCATTGCTAAAGGGCATCCAATTAGCTATTACTATGGGGATAAAGAAACTTCACATAGAAGGGGATTCTAAGTTGGTGGTTGACTCTGGAAATTTGGGCAGATTATTAGGATGGAGTACTAGTGATATCTTGCTAGACACAAATCATTTTGTGTTGAAGCTAGATATGAAGATTTGTATTCACATTTATAGGGAGGGTAATCAAGTGGTTAATGCCCTGGCTAATCTAAGCTCCCATTGGAAAGACTCTAAGTGTTGGAGGAATATGGCGAAACTACCACTAGGAATACAAGGTATCATCCTGAAGGAATAGGGCACATTTTATTACCATGATGATATCTAAATTTTCATTCATCATGGATTTCTAGGTGGTTCACATATTTTATTTTTGGGTGATGTGGACAAAGATTAATGCTGAAGTGTAATTTGTGGCAAAATTTGAATAATGGGGTGGAGATAGAAATTACAGAGCTAATTATGAAGATTAATGGGAAGTACAATGAGGTAATTACCAAGTTGGGTTAGGCCTTTCCAAATCTTTATTTACGGTCTTTTTTCAACCTTCACATATCCTTACGGATTTCCAAATTCAAATTTGGTGTGACTAATAAGTCTGGCGTAAATCGCTTGTTGTGTCCTATCAAATTTTCTAAAAAGTTTCTAATGATAAAAGGAAGATATATAGGGGAGTCTAAATTTGGCATCATGGCCAACCATCATCAGTAATTTTGTAGTGGAAATGTTGAGGAAAACCTTCCAATGTCATCATTTTTTGCAAACCTGGTCGTAGGTTTTTAAATATTTTCATTAATGAGCTCATGGAGATTGTATTTTTGAATTTAACTCTTGAAGTGTATGTCCTTCATACCATCTTGATTTCCTGGAGCCTTCTTGGTTGGCTTAAAAGAAGTGGTGTTTGGGTGACCTCTCATATTAACAAAAAATATATTTTTCTCTCATAGGTTTCTTGGTTTTTTAGAGTGAAGAGTGGTGAAATTGGTGGTGACATGGTGAGGATAGAGCCAGACAATTGTGGGGAATTCCACAAGGACCCGCTGGTTTGGTACATCTATGTCGAAGGTGGGTTGGCACCTTTAATGGAATGCTTGGTTGGTCATGATCTGAGGATGTTGATGCAATTCATGAGCTCTTGGAAAGAGAGAAGGGTTACCATGGGTGGAATCTACTTTGAGGTTAATGGGGAGGTGATTGCATAGGTGATGAGGCTCTCTTGTACTAGGAAGAAGTACCCTAAGCACACCAAGGCTCAAGACAATGAAAGCCTTAATGCATTCTTTAAAGGAAATGAAAAACCTGTCCACTCCTAGTCTAGAATTGAAAGAAAATCTCTTCTACAACCGCAGGACTAGGTCTATCTCACTCTCATGAAGTATAACACTTTAGAGGTTAGATGTAAAATTTTGTATTATTATCATTTGCCTCTTTTAATCACCTCTGCCATAAAATTTTGTTGAGCTTCCCATTTTTCTTACTCACTAATTTAGAAAGTTTTGTTGAGAAATGCTTAGATGTTGCTACCCAAAATCTTGAGGATTCTCCTACCCTACCGCTCCACCAAGGCCTCATCTTGAGGCTTTATCATTTTCACCTTGCGCTCTACTTGCCAAAATCCATCTCCACTATCCATATTGAGGAAGTTGAACCCCTTTCTCAAACCTATATCTCTACAGCTGGTTCTAAGAGCCCCAAAAGGAAAACCGCTCTGGGAAATATTGAAACGCCCAAGCCTAAATCGTCCACCAAAAATAAAAAGGGGGTTTTGGGGCTTGTATAGTCGAATGTTGCAACTAGGCTCTATGAGCTCAAATATGCCCCCAGCAAGACTAACAAAAAGCCTGTAGATAAGAAAAAAGTGAAAGAAGAGGGGAAAGGTTTGGTGGAGCCATCGAACACTGACAATGATGGGAAGTATGTGGTGGGAAGAGAATCGAAAAGGGATATTTTGGTTTTTTCTATGGTGGAGACAAGGGTTGAAAATACCAGAATTAGGAGATTTGGTAGGCTGGTGAAAAATAGAAAGAAAGTGTAGATTAATGAAATTCATATTGATGAGGAGTGGTCTACCAACAAAGGCAATAGGAATGAGGAAGACACAAAGGAAGAGGAGGAATTTTTTGAAGGGACTAGCCACTTTTCCGACCTCAACAAAATGCTAAAGGAGAATTTGACTTCCCAATCCTCTGAACCTCAGGCTAGGGAACACAAAGACATCATGAAAACTATAGACAAAGGGGAGGATCATCACATGCTATTGGAGCGGGTGGAGAATCTCAAGAAAAATTTCACTGTTTTGGCTTGGTTCACTATCAAGATGGTCCATCATGTAGCTAACACCCCTTCTAATATTCTTAAGGATAAATGGATAAGAAGATTATAGAGGAAGGCCCCAACTGGGTTGAGGAGGATGTTTTTTTCCTCTTCTCACAAATTTGTGAGAATTCTAGTTAGTATGCTATGGTTGGGTCTTGTTTATTGGGTCGTTATATTGTTGGTTGTTTATCTATTGTTACTGTGTTTTATTTTGGTGTTTTTTGTTATTTTTCTATGGACCTGATATTTTTTGTCCCTTAAGGCTCAATGTGTAAAGGGTACAACACCCTATAAATCTTTCTTATCTTATCAAAAAAATAAGGCCCTAAAACAATAAATGAGGATTACTCCCATAAAATAAATTCCATGGGAGGCTATCACTGTGCTTCACCTAGTGTGGGCATGGATAAAAAGAAGAAATATGAAAAATTCATGCAAGAGGAGTGGAGCAAAAACACTTACCTTCAACCAAAACTACACAAAGAGAAGAGGTAGTAAACAATATATTCAAATGCCTCCCTAATACAATAAAAAATATTCTCATCAAATCTAAACCAATGGATCTAATAGGATCGTCACTCAGACAAAAAAATAAGGGAAGAAAAGAATATCATTTATGGAGGAAGGAGGGAGGAAATAACTCCCATCCTCGTGCCCCAATTGATATATTCCAAGGCAACCATTCTCATTCCCAAAACCATCAAGGAGGGAAAAAAAAGGTGTGGGATTTATAACAAAAATACCTATGCAAAAAATGGGCCCCCCACCCCAAAAATTCACCAACGATCAAAGTCTAAAATTGACCTTTTCTCCTTGGAACAAAATTTCCTTTTATTTCTCCCAATATAATAATAAATTATTATTATATATTGACTTCCAAAAACTTAAAAAATATAAGTACACCTATTGCCCTTTCAAAATTTGACAACCAATACAAAAATGGAAATTATACATTACATGAAACAATAGCACAATTTATTGACTAAGGCATTTATTCCACTATTTCATGCAATGACACTAAAATATATTGTAAGAACATAAAACACAATATAAATAAATCAACAACATAAAATTTATTTTTTCAACACATAATAAACCTATTTAATTTAATTATATAAATCTACTCATAGAAGTCAGGAAACCTTCTTATAAAACAATTAAACAAAATAAATTTCTTGAGTGAAGTAAACATGCAATTAAAATTATGGGTTCTTACATGATTCATAGGTATAAATTCAATCTACTTGGAATTAAGTTCATAGGGACACACAAGAAATATCACATATCTCAAATTCAAGAAAGAAGGGACAAGTTTACCAATTCAATCATCTTCAATTAGTCATTGTTGGAGAAAAATTACACTTGCACAGTTAAGGATACCATCAAATGTACAATTCCAATATAGATTAACTAAGATATAGTACACATACAACCACCAATGAGATACTATCTAAAATGCACATCTAATTGAAAATCATCTACCATATAAGCATGATTTCGATATATTGATGCATAATAGTTAATCGCAATGTTGAACTCAATAAGAATGGATAAGATCACATCTCATAATAAAAAGTGTGGCTAGAATATCACTAGGGCCAATAATTTACCACTCCACACCTACATATATATCTAACACACTCAATCAAAGGCATCAAATTTGAAAACATAGATCATAGTAAAAGAAACATATATTAATCAAAGTATGTGTAATCTAGAAAGGTACATATCCATCCCAAAATTACACCATATAGAAATAATCTCATTAAATCATTTTATCCAATCATAGGACAATTAGGATAAGGTGATATTTAGCATGCAAGTGGGAAGTTCACTTACTATATTGAGATTTTTTACCTAAAATAATTTTCCTAAGTAAAATGCTACAAATTGTATGTTTATTTTTGTTTTATTATTTGTTCCAAATTCTATCTATATTACTTCCATTGTACAATTTTATTAGGCTTCTTTTTATTACATTAATTAATTTTTTAGTTCATGATCATTTTCTTGAATACTAGGTAAAAGTGGGCTTTTGAAAAGGTCTAGATCCATTTACAATTACCAAGATCTAAAAACTATAAGATTAAATACATAGAAATATCACAATTTACCTATGGTGTCAAAAAATAAATAGAGATTAAATATAACAACAATAAATCGGATAGTAGAAAACTAAGAAAAAAATAAAAATAGCTCCATAAAAGCCTACAACTCAGTTAAAGAACAAACAATGTTCCATTTCTCCCTTAAAAAATCCAATTGATCCTTAATCCTATCATTATCCATGTCAATAATTATTATCTACTACTTCATATGCCTCTTATTTATCTTACTACTTGGACCCTCTAGTAGATTAGGTTTCTTTATTTTTACTCTTGGATTATTACTATTTTGTCATTAATTTTTCAAAGTGGCCTAGATAACAAGGAAAATCTAGTCCAATATCACCTTCAAATACTTGTGTCTTCAACTAATCCTTTATTTCATTCAATCACCACCTAATTCACCCATTCATTTCCTAGGACCTTACACATAACTTGATTGATTCATCGCCTAGGTCTTGATTTCATCCAATTTATTCATTCATCACACCATCACCTAGTACACATGCATTATAACCTTGTCATCTAGGATTCCTAATGCTTAATAATTTAATTAAATAATTCCTAGGTTATTTTTAATTTGTCTAATATTATCCACCCATTTAATAGATTAATTTAATATTAATGTTCACCTCATGTGCACAAATAATTTAATTAATTATTAAATTGATTAATTCCACCTCATTTAGTTAACTACCCACTCTAATCAGTTTACTCATATACTCTCAAACCCACTCATCAATCAAATAAACTTCACTCATTCATGCAATCAATTAACTATTCCATGCAATAGTCAACTCCTCATGATTATCTCATGCACTTAGTTACCACCCCCATACAAGTAGTTGACTAAGGGAGAGGGGCCGATAGTGGAGCACCCTAACTTCGTGTTTCTCAAAATCCTATGTGGACATTTCAAATCATTCTCAAATTTGTACAATAGTTTATTTGGAAACTCATGTGCTTTTATATTTCATTTTAAGGCCACATCATCAAATATGATGCCACATCAACATGTTTTTTGTTGAGATGTCCAAAAAGACCCCAAAAAAAGGTAGACTGATAGTGGTGCACTAAGTCATGTTTTATTGGTGTGCTGATGTGGCATCACATGATTTATTAGTTTGTGATACTTTATGGATAAAAAGTGTTTTTCAATTGGATATTAAGGTGCTCCATTATGGGGCCCACCGAGGACTACTTTTATCCCCACTAGTGGACCCCACTCCACTATGGGCCCCTCTCCCATAATTAATCAAATCTATTAATTCCCTAGTCACATTGAATGGAGAAACCATACTTATTTTAATAAAAAATTAAAATAAATCTCAATTATTCTATCATACCACATCTTCTCATAAGCACCCCAAATCAAGGATTAAATCTTGGGTTTTACATTGAATCCTAATCTTTCATCAAATCTTCCTACAAATATATAATCAAACCCATATTTAATCAATCAAAAATTCATTTTGTATCCAAGTCCTATCAATTTCAGTTCCAAATAATGCTAATTTCATGCTAGTGAATTGATCATCCATATCATAAATGAGTAAAACTTTACATTTATCTCAATTAAAGGTTTGCATGTGATTGATTTGAGTGTTGATTTTTTCTCGATTTGGTGATATTTCTTTTATTTCAATTATATGCATATCGTAGGTAAAAGTTTTGTACACATAGAAATAATTATATTATTTTTTTTCTTCTTAAGATGGTTTATATTTAATGTATTTGGAATTTTAAGGTACATTTTGTTTAAGATATAGGTTGGATTTAATAGTGGAATGATTTCATCAAATGAAATATTTATTTTTTGAGCTTCATTTCGCTCCTACAATTCCACTACCTTAGAGTTATGTCATGTCACCATCAAGTTAGAGGTTCTTCTATTCTCTCCTATTTAATAATTATGCATATCTCAACTTCAATAGTAGAAGCAGATTGTTGATACTCATATAGCTTGAGGAGCCCAAATCTAGGCCTATTGAAATTGACTCAAAATTAAGGATGAAGTTTTGAAATAATTTTTTCAATCCCTTTAAGCTTGCCAAGTTGTTTAGAAAATCAAGTGTATTAGAGAAGGCCAACAAGTCTTCTCTTAACTTGATATTCTCTAGGCTTTCATCCACCATTATCAATAGGATTTTTAGGCTCAAGTGCCTTCTTTAGAGACTAATCAAACCCTTAAACATTTTATGAGTGTGATCTTTGTAGGCTCTCCACTATGTAGTGGGCCCTCTCTGACAAGAAACTCACCTTAGTGAATCTTCATGAAGCGAATTTTCCTATGGCTAATGAGAAAGCCTTTGGATATGATTATTTTCTATGTGATTCCTATAAATCCCTATGGGGTAGTATTGGACATTATCTCTTCCAAGTTTACCTACAACATTTTTCTATCAATTTTCTTGGAGATATCATAAATATAGTCATTATTAAATTTATGTCTAAGCCAAGTGATATTGAAGGAATTTGCACTTGGAAGCTTATCACTTTATTGAATACTTCCAATAAGATCACAACCAAAGAATTTGTATCTTTCTGTAATGCCCCACCAAGTAACCCTAAAGTAAGTTGTAATTAACGATTTAAGTGAACCAATTTTTTTTTTATAAAGTGTAATAACATACACATTCACTTACTAATTACAACAACCTCTAAGCCTACAAGGTTAGGATTACTTAAACCCACACATACATATTACATATAACCATAACATTAAATACTTTATGAGATAAACATCAAACATCATAAGAATACCACATAACATAACAAGATGAACATCCAAGATACAATCTCAAAAAAATTAACTTAATCCAATAGTTACATCACTCATTCCCAGAATGAGACTATAGTACAAAAGTATAACAATTACATAATCTCACCTCATAACATAAGAGGGATAAAATAACTTATACAATCTGAAATATTACAATGCAAGAAAATACAATAGAACCGCAAGTTGTCCATCTGGATGTCTCGCCTCCATGAACTGAAGATCAAGGGGGACCCAACGGTTTTGGTGCATGTTCCACCCAACCATGTGGTACCCAAAGGCCCACCCCCCATGCTAGGAGATAGTAACCACACAACATGATCAAGATACTACTACCTCTAACCAAAGGCAGACTCAAACTAACTCATACTGAAATATCCAAGCAAATGCAATAAACAAGTACAATTCTCACATCACTGACATAGGTCACATTGCTTCCAAACATAAAATAAACCAATTATGTTCAAAGAACCATACACGTATACAAATAACAATCACCAAGAGAATCTCAAGAGCATACACCTAAGAATCATAACCACTCCATCCCAAGGGAAAAAACAAGTATAAGAACTCACTCCAACCATTTTGGAGGCAACAAGATGAAACCACATAACAAGGTGACTCCATATAAGGAGACACAAATCCCATAATCCGCTCCTAAACCAAAGAGGTGCAAACATCTCCGTTCATGAAAACTGGGTACTAACTGAAAATACACCATGCACTACACAAGGGAAGAACAACTAGTTGACATAAAGATTCGACAACCCTCATTCACTAAGTTCTTCTGGAAGTCTTATAATTTAGGACTAACACTAAATCCCAAAACCCACAATGCAACTTGACGACATAGCAACAAAAGCATTCAACTCATAAATCAAATCTAATATTTGGATTTCCTAAATCCATACTCATTCAATAGGTAGTGTTGACAAAGTCAAAGACATGATAACTAGATCATCTGAAATAATCATAACCCCTATTTTCTCTTTCATTATTGAGAATCTAAAACATTTAAACTTACTTCTCTTTACTGAATACAGAGAATTAAATCATTCAAGATAATCATGAGGAAGTTACTACTTTTGGATATACTAAATCCATATCTCTTTCATATTTCATTCACAATGAATTAATTGCTCTAATGGAAAGAAAGCAAATTAGGATAACTACTTGCCTCATCAATATAAACAACTTCTTAATTTACTTTTAAATCGACACAAAATCATGCAAGTAAACTCTTTCCATTTCCTAACCAAATCTTATATTTCATTCAATTTCCTATTTAGAACATGCAATCACTTTAACATAATAAAATATCGTTTCTCTACCCATTTACCCATATACACTAATCAATATTTTAAATCTCTATTCAATAATATATTGCATGCATCTTATTAAAATAAAATACGATAATGAATTTACACTTAATATATATATATGCTCCATATTATATAGACACCAAATATATATATTAATAAATTTAATTACATATATTCTTTAATATTTCATTCACAACGATTAAATTGCTCTATGAAATAAATAAAACATAATAAATATTTGTCTTTTCAAATATATTCATTTCCTAGATTTACTTCCAATACAACATAAACTATTGCCATTACTATATTCTATTTCTATCCAAAACCTATATCTTTTCAATTGTCTATTCAAAACATGCCATTTTATCAATGTATAAAAATAACTCTTGGCTTTTCTATTTAACCATGCATTCATATTTTTTTTCTAATTAAATCTCATTAATTAAACAAACATTCAAATATAAATACTTCTACAATTCTTCGATATACTTAAATATCCTTTTTCTTAACAATTCGACCATGAATTCAAAAACCAACACAAGTACACATCTAATTGGATTTCTTTCGTTTTCTATCTAACTCATATAATTCAATCAATTTCCTATCTAAGCATGGAATTTATAAAATATCTCTTTCCTTATCTATTTGACCTTGCAATTATAAAATATCTTAAAATATCATTTTCCCTAACAGTTTAATCATGCATTGAACCTTATCTTTTTTTTTAAATCTCCATGCAACTCAAATATATGCACTTAAATAAAACAAATTAAAAACTAATTATACTCCTGATTGAAAACAACATGTAAATATACATCATATGTATATATATTAATATATTTTATTAAATAATACATTATTTAATAAAACAAATAAAACATATTAAATTTTGGGGAGAAATTACACTAATATTTAATTCTTTAATTGCTCTTAACAAAATAAATATTTTCAACTATAACTCAAAACATTTCGCTTAAATTAAATAACCAATTGCCCTTGCAAATTAAATCATTATAAAATTAATCAAATTAACATTTGGTCTCTTCCATAACTTATTGTGTTAAAATAAGATCAGTATTTGGACTATAACCCAATATCATATATATATTTTTCCAATTAAATCAAATTAATAATTGGACCTTTTACATATGAATTTAAATTTCACAATTAAATCTTAAATTATGCATTCTTTAAATCAGATATTTAACTCTTTCAATTAAACTTTAACATGCCATTTTAGAATAAACAATAATTTCCCCATACGTTTATAATTTTATTTCCACTAATCTAATATACAGATTTTATTTAAAATAATATAAATAAATATAATATTTTAATATTATAAATTATAATATAAAATATTATCAAATAATATTTTAATATTATAATAACAATACATAAAATATTAATATTTATAAATATCAGTTTATTAATATTTTATTATCAAAGCAGCCATGGAAAAATAACTTAACAGCAGTCTCATGTTTCAAGCATAACTCAAAAACTACGATCTGTGTATTTGTAATTTTTTTACAGGGATAAGAAAATTCCAAGGCGTGGAAACCCTTTAAATTTCCTGACAACCCAGTTTGTGAAAGTGGAGTTATATGCGACGCAACCAGACCATTTTACCTTGAAAAATATAACTACCTACTGATTTTAAAATCTGATTTTTTAAAAATAAACAGAGGGTTTCATTTTCTAAAAAAATTCTAAAAAATATTGCTCAATCTCTATGTTTGAATCCAAAACACAATAATCGATTTCCTCAAACAAATTAAATTCAACTAAGGTTTTCACAATTTTCACTCAAGAATTTTCACAAAGCAAAAGCTGCAAATCTATTTGATTCTTTTCTTCTAACAACAAATTTATTTTCTAAAATAGATCTAACAAACAAATCTTTAATCACTACTATTTTAAAAACAGTCAAGAACAATAAAACACAAAGAGGAAAACCTGGTTCAAGAAGCTACATGCAAAGATGAATTTCTGATGTAAACCTCCTCCAAAGATCTCCCCAATTTTCTTCAATTATCCAATGAATCCAATCCAAAACTCAACAAATGCAAACAATCTTTCATCTAATCGATTCAACAGTCAAAACTTTTCTTCAAACCCTTCTTTGTGCAAATTTTTCCAAGATTTCTTCTCTACTGTAAAAATGAATTTTTTTAAAAACTTTCTGCCTTAAAATTAAAACATGTATTCTTTATAAATCAAAAATACCTAATATAACCCTAATTCACATTACATGCAAATTAGATATTTCAATTTCAATTTCAATTTTTGAAAACCCACTTTCAATTTAAAATGCAATTTCAAATAATAAATTAATTTCCAAAGTTGCAACTAATTTCTCAAATAAACATTTAATTACAATTTCTAATTTAATTCCCACACGTTGAAATTAAATTCCAAAATTAATTTTAATTCTTTAATTTCCTTTCATTCTCTTGCATCACGTTTAATTAATTAATTTAATTATTTAATAACTAAATTCAACCCCCTTGGATTAAATTTAATTAATTAAATAAATTAAATACAATTAATTAATTTAAATATAAACTTTTATCCACATTGCATTATTTAAATTAAATAACCACCAACATGATTTAAATGCAATTATTCTAAATATCTATTTCCAATTCAAGAATCCTTCATAATTAAATAACATTAAAGCAAGACCGACAATGACTTGACACACACGACTGAGGACACACTAAGGCTAGGGTGTAAACTTGACACATGTTACCTAGCTACTATCTCTCGTTCAACTTAACCGTTGGATCGACATGCTCGAACCTGCGAAACCAGGTGGAGTCGATGTCATGTACCTGCAATCCTGCAACCAAGTAAACATCATACAATATATCCAACATATAATACACACCGTGAAGAAGGAATTATGGATTCGTAGGGCACTCGCAAGTGAGTGATGCGAACCCGTCCCTTTCACCAATACAATCATCAAAACTGACACTCCCATTATAATCCAATAATCTCATATAAAATCACATGTTATATCTACTAACATCATTACCTCATCAAAGCATGTAAACTAAAGCCTCAGATAACCAATCACATCACATAATATAGTTGTTGCTCAATAGTAATGATCAAAACATCATAACAAAATGTATCCAGTATCAAAGTAGCTGCAACCAAACATAGCATAATGCAAACCGAACAAGAAGCAAAATGGAGGGGTATTACATTCTCCCCCCCAAAGATTAGGCTTACTCCTGGAAGCTTGCAAAACCTCATAGTGCAAACTCCATACCATCACACGTAACCAAGGATTCCAAACTAAACCACTCCATACCTCAACACATAAACAACGACAAGCCGTGCCATACACAACATAGCCAAGTATACTGTCAATCGAAACGAGACAACATGGTGAAGCAACCACCACCCGAGTCTCCATAAACACATAACCATGGATTAACATACTTAATACACATAGGCACCCATACACATCACTGGGAATCATGACAAGGCTACACAAGGGTCCATCTGGACACCGGAAAGCAACATACCATCCATGATAGAGGAATCCATGAATCAATAACCATCTCAAATATATCAACATCACAATTAGTGGCTTGATGGTGTTAGGTCATATATAAAGTGAAACCATCCAAATAAGACCACCATGATCTATCTCTTGTTGTGTAAGGTGATTAGCCTCCAAGAGATAGTCATCACACATAGGTGAGTAGTGGATCATAGCTGCATAACAGCCTCACATACCCCCATCCTCAACATTTCCTGCGTCTACTTCCTCGTACACACTCACCAAGTCCGCCTCATACGTCCTTGGAGAGGGATCACAATACGACACATAGTCGACATTGAAAACAACAAAGATAACTAGCTTAGCCACCAAGTTCATAAAGAAGACCAAATTAAATTTCCATTTCAACAATAAGGAAATAATGTGCATAATTTCAACACTAAATCAAATATATAACCACTAGGGTTATAAGAAATAAGATCACAAGTTGTGGCTAAACCTTCACAATTAAATATAAACAAAGTTTCGGCCCTCACAATCAACTGAAAAATCATCAATAATCAAAAGAAAGTTCACAATCTTTAAAATTGCACTATACAACACTATGTGACTAAATACTAGCCACTAACAAGGAAGGAGAAAACAAAGTCCGGCTAGAATGATAATAGCCCTCATGTGATGCGGAATGAGCACGCTATCCACATGATCTAGAGTGTATCCACGACTAATAAAATGTCGTCACTCTACCTGGTCATACGCCAACCGGGGAAGACACAGACTGATCATATGCCACGTGGCAATGTGTCTGAGGGTCCGCGGAATAGGCACGCACATAACACACTCCACCCGTGATACCTCATGGAGAAGACACACGTAGGAACTCGTTGAAGCTAGAGGTATACATGGCTAGGATCTAACCATATGCTACTCGACCAACATGGTCAAGGAAACCATGAGGATCCCTCTACAAGTGTTTGAGGCCCCATTACGCTCATTGCACAAGTAGTCTAACAAAGAAAATCTCATAATGCGCCTTCACATGTCTAAGCACGTGGCATCGTGTAACATGGCATCATCACCATCACTATGTCAGAACATGAGTGGAGTGTGGTATCGTATCTCGTGCATCATGTCAAAACACATGCAGATAGGGTACATATACATAATGCAATACTATAATATCACTATGGGGCTATCGAGCTTCACCTCTCATACAGACGAGGTTAACTCACTAATGCCAGATCATCGCCTCAACGAACGTCTAGGCATAAATAACAAACCATGCTGCTATACTCAAATCTATGGGGATTAGGCTAATACATATGGATCAAGTATCCTGATCCATCATAAGGGAAAGTAGTGGGTACGTTTCCTCAGGATTGGTTGAGCTAAGACGCTCTGCATCGCATTATGCGTACGCTGCACACTCCACCCAAGGAACTTGTGGCTACTACTATCCCTTCACGGATTGAGGATCTAGAGAACCAAAAGAAAAAGTGCTACTTCTAGTTACTCTTATATAAAAGTTTCAACCACACCTGGGTTGGCCCTCAATCAGGTAACAAACATGCAAACACCCATAATGGTATGGTAGAACCCACACCGAAATGCAACTTTTTCCCATGGATGGGTACCAAGTATCACCATCACATGGACACTCAAAGCAAGTACGGGTTTCCACAACATTCAAACAAGATACAGTTACTGGTTTATTACATTTACAAGGGGGGTACAACTACATACATAATCCCATAGGAATATCCCATTCCATATCTCATAGGATTCATAACATTACCCAACCATAACCTTATATCAGGTTACTAACACGCTACTCTCTTTCATAGAGTATATCATGCTAAAGTAAAAACCATGAACACGTGATCATTTAACACTCTACTAACAAATCACAGGAACAACATAGCGGGCACAAATGTACCCAGAGAACCCAGTGTTTAAACCCAGGCTCTGATACCATGTGTAATGCCCCGCCAAGTAACCCTAAAGGAAGTTGTAATTAACGACTTAAGTGAACCAATTTTTTTTATAAAGTGTAATAACATACACATTCACTTGCTAATTAACAACAACCTCTAAGGCTACAAGGTTATGATTACTTAAACCCACACATACATATTACATATAACCGTAGCATTATAACCTTTATGAAATAAACATCATACATCATGAGAATACCACATAACATAATAAGATGAACATCCAAGATACAATCTCATAAACATTAACTTAATCCAATAGTTACATCACTCATTCCCAGAATGAGACTATAGTACAAAAGTATAACAATTACATAATCTCACCTCATAAACATAAGAGGGATAAAATTAACTTATACAATCAGAAATATTACAATGCAAGAAAATACAATAAGAACCGCGAGCTGTCCATCTAGATGTCTCTCCTCCAAGACTAAAAATCAAGGGGGACCCAACGGTTTTCGTGCATGTTCCACCCAACCATGTGGTACCCGAAGGCCCACCCCCCATGCTAGGAGATAGTAACCACACAACATGATCAAGATACTACTACCTCTAACCAAAGGCAGACTCAAACTAACTCATACTGAAATATCCAAGCAAATGCAATAAACAAGTACAAATTTCACATCACTGACATAGATCACATTGCTTCCAAACATAAATTAGACCAATTATGTTCAGAGAACCATACACGTATACAAATACCAATCACCAAGGGAATCTCAAGAGCATACACCTAAGAATCATAACCACTCCATCCCAAGGGAAAAAACAAGTATAAGAACTCACTCCAACCATTTTGGAGGCAACAAAACACATAGTCCACTCCTTTCACAAGAGGCAACAAGATGAAACCACATAACAAGGTCACTCCATACAAGGAGACACGGATCCCATAATCCGCTCCTAAACCAAAGAGGAGCAAACATCCCCGTTCGTGA
>CM021109.1:254192611-254319439 GCA_007115665.2 Sequoiadendron giganteum | reverse complement strand
AAAATATGTCTCACATTCTATGCTTCACATAATATAGGATTAAAAATAAAAATTGAATTTCATGAAGTTTTGACAAAGTTAAGGTGGTCAGACATATGAGTTTTTATATTTTTTAAAAGTCGTAACAAAAAATTCATTATTAATTATTTACTTTAAAAAAATTACAAAAAATTATGCATCACATTGGGACATGATTCCCCTACCTATATCTAAAATATTATAAAAAAATATTATCATTTTATTGTGGTTAGGGTGGTCAAACATACACCTACTTCTTATTTTTTCCCTGAAATTTAAGTACTATTGCATTGAAATTTCAAAATTTCACCAAATAGATTTTTTAAAAATAAAAATAAACCTAGTAGTTTAGAAACTAAATTCAATTTGTTACAGATTCTATTCTTACATATTTGTGAAATAATATAGAGAACTTATTCAAATTTTTATGTCAAGTTGCCTAACATTGATTTTCTAAATTTTATTGCCATTTAAGGGCTTGTTTTTTCCATGATGATCTTGCACATGCCTAGGTGAAGAAGGTGAAATCATGGAAGAGGAGGATTCAAAAGTTAAATTTGAGATGATTAAAATGGATTATGTGGGTTTTGACCCAGGAAAAAACAATGGAGGAGGCATTCTGGTCAACCCCAAAGAAAAAGGGGAAACAAAGCAAAGCATATGTGGGTGGTGACTCTAAACCTGGAAGGCCCAACTAGTGATAGACCAGCCATAGGGAAATAGTGAAAGAGATGGTCATTGGTAAATAGAGGACAATGGAAGTGTCCTCAAAGAAGGGTAAAAAATGAAGGTCATTTCTTGGAATGTGAGAGGGCTAAATAACTCTCACAAATAGCCAGCGATGAAAAACTATGTTTTAGAACATAATATTCATGTTTTAATTTTACAAGAAATGGAAATGAAGAAAACTAACTCTGATAATATTGTTAAGTATATATGGTTGGGTTCCCTTTTCTCATGCAATGATGTTGTGGGTGCATTTGGTGGGCTTGTTGTGTTATGGAATCCTAATAGGATCACTAGGTCTAAAATTTTCCAATGCAGGAGTAGTGTGGGAGTCAAGTTTTCTCACCTAGGTGGCTCTTGGTCACTCATTAATGTTTATGCCCATAACTAGAAGAATGATAGGAATGCCCTATGGTAGGATCTCATAGATTAGATAAATAATAATAAGGGGTCACATTGGTTGGTGGTTGGGGACTTCAACTCTCCTTTGTATCCTTTGGAGAGATGTGGAGGTCTGGTGGACTACTTTGACAACATGGTTGATCTAGAAAAAATTCTGATTGTCACCAACTTGGTTGAAATTGACTTGTTGGGTTAATCTTTTATGTGGACCAATAGGCACCTTGGGGATGGTTTGATTAAATTTATATTGGATATATTTATTTTTTCCCATAATTGGGTGGCCCTGCTCAGTGCTAATTTTCTTTCTCTTCTCCGTACTATCTTTGAATATAACCCTCTATTGTTGGTCATGAATGATGTATCTGCTACTGGACCTTTTCCTTTCCAGTTTCAGATAATGTGGAACTCCCATCCAAACTTTAGGAATAATTTTTTTGAATGGTGGAACATTCATGTAGATGGCTCCCCCATGCTCAGGATCTTTAACAAACTTAAACATGTCAAAAATATGGTGAAAGGTTGGAATAAGAGAGTTTTTGGTGATGTATTCCTAAAAAAAAGTGCCTTAGGGGATAAGATGAAGCTCATCCAAAAAATAATGGAAAAAGGGGATGTAAGCCTGCTGACCTGCAGCCAAGAAAGAGAGAGTCATAGGGGATGGGAACAAATTTTTAAAAAGGAGGAAATATTCTAGAAACAAAAATCTAGAGTTCAATGGCTACAGGAGGGGGACAAAAATACCTCATTTTTTCATGTTTCTTCCCTAAAACACAAGAAAAGGAACCAGATAACTAAGATTCAAAATGAGCAAGGGGTCTTGGTCAATACACATACCTAGATTGGGCTCTTGATGTTAGAATATTATCAAAGGGCTTATTGAGCTCCTATTGAGGCTCCCAATCCAACTTTGGATAACCTATTATTAACCTATTATTGGACCCTCTCCTAGCCACCATAACCTAGGATGATAATAATAGAATTATTTATGTTGTCACTCTCAATGAATTTCATCTCACTACTTTCAGTATGGGTGCCTATAAGGCACCTGGCCCAAATGGTTTTCCCTTGCTTTCTTCTGGATATTTTAGGATATTGTGAGCGAGGACCTTTTCTTGGTTGCTAGGGGTTTCTTCAAATCTTGTAAGACTCTCAAATAGCTAAACCACACTTTTATTTCCTTGGTTCTCAAGGTTGTTGAACCCTAGTTAATGATTGATTTCAAACCCATTAGCCTTTGTAATACCATTTACAATATCTTCTCTAAAGTCTTGGTAAACCACCTTAAACCCATCTTGAAAAAAATAATTAGCCCTACCCAAAAAGGTTTTTCTTCAGGTCGTCATATATTGGATGCTACCATAACTACACATGAAATTCTCCACTGCATGGATAGATGTAAAAATTACAATATGTCCCTCAAATTGGATATATCAAAAGCATATGATAAGGTGTTATGGGACTTTATCCCCAAATTCCTAGCTAAGTTTTGTTTTGACCAAGGGGTGGTCAACCTCTTAATGGGATGTATTACCACGGTGAGATACTTTGTGTTGGTTAATGTGGCCCCCTTTGGTTTCTTCAAATTTGGGAGAGGTATCAAACAGGGTGATCTCCTCTCACCCTATTTATTTATCATGGTCGTGGATCTCTTGAGCAGGAAAATATCTAAACTGTTGTCAGAGGGGTCTATAAAGGGGGTCAAACCCACCTCTTCCTTGGAACCTACTATCATCCAACAACTCATTGATGATATGATACTCTTTGGGAAGGCCTTTGTGGTTGAAGCCAAAAAATAGAATTTGTTTCTTAATAATTATGTTGCTTGCTTCGAACAATGTATAAATTATAATAAAATCATGATTTACTTCTTCAAAAGCACTCCTACTCTACAAGATTGGGTGATTGTTGTCCTTGGTTGTGTGAGTGGCTCTTTCCCATCAGTGTATCTAGGGTTAACCCTTACTATTAAGTAAGTCACTCCTACCTTTTGGAACACAATTCTTTAAAGGATTCAGAGGAAATTGGCGAGGTGGAAATGCTCCATTCTTAGTCATGTTGCCAAATTGCAACTCATGTCTATTTCCCTTCAAGGGATCCTTGTATACTTTCTCTTTATCTTTAAGATCCTTAGATATATTGTTGAGAAGTTTTAAAAAAATCAAAGGAGCTTTTTATGTTGTGAGAGTAAGGAAAAGAAAAAAATTCTCTCGTTAACTAGGAAATTTTTTGTAAGACTAAATCTTGTGGTGGGCTTGGAATCAAGAATATCCCATGCACATCCAACAAGGCCTTACATGCTAAGGTAGGTTGGGACCATTTTGGGAATAAAAAGGACTGGTGCAATATTTTTAATGCTAAGTATCTTCACAATAGACCTATGATTAAGTGCCTCTTTGACGATCACCCCTCGGGATATCTGGAATGGAAGAACACTTGCAAAATGTAGTGATTTCTCATGACTAGGATGAAATGGAAGCTTGGGAATGGTAATAACATCAAATTCTTGGAAGACCCTTGGTTGTTAGACACCCCCCTTACACACTTTGACTTTAGGAATCTTATGAGACCAACGCAACTCTTCTTTGATGTGTACATCGGTGACTACCTTCTCGGTCTTCCAGGGGCTAAGGGGTAGAAAGATCTGCTTCTTTATTGTCCTTTGTCCCCTGAGTTGTCAATTCTGGCTAAGTCTCTACAAGACTTACTCTCCCTTATCATATTACCTTTATCCAACATGAAGGATGAATTCCACTAGACTAATGACAAGCATGGAAATCTTATAGTAAAACAAACTTACAATCTATTGTCGATTTAGGCTATTGAGCATGGAACTTGGAAATAGGTTTGGAATAGGCACATGATTCTAATTTTTTTTTTTTTTTTGGTGGACAACCTACCATAAAAGGATCCACAATTAAGATAACCTGAGGAAAAGGGAATTTTAGATCCCTAACAGGTCTTTGATATGAAAATGCAATGAATACTTTATGGATCACTTACTTCTGCATTTCTCATTTGTTGTTGGTGTCTAGGAGCTGGCTTTGGAGAGATTGGGTACTCATTGAACTATGTGTAAGGACATCAAATCCTTTATCTTGAGCTCATATGGCCCCTTCCATCAACCCTTAACTAGGGAGATTTGGAACTAGGCTCCCTCATCATCTATTGGTGCTTATGGAAAGAGCAGAACAATCGGATATTCAAGAATATTGAGATGAGTCCTAAGGAGGTTTTTGGTATAGGGCTAAGGCTAATTTATGAAAATATTTTGATTTTCAATGAGAAAACCTCATAAAAAGCTCCTACTAAATGGGAGATTAAAATGGATAAAGCTTGGAATCGTAATGTTGAGGTCAATTCCTTTTATATCTCTCATTCCTAGGCTAGACGAGACACTATCTAGAAACCCCCGGATCATGGATACATAAACTCAATTTTGATGGTGTTGCCAAAGGAAACCAGGGAAGGGAAAGCATAGCGGGTATTATCAGGGACTGCAGGGGAAACATTGTGGATGGTTACTTAGGAGTTAGATGGATTCAAACCTCCATGACTATGAAAGAAAGGGCATTGCTAAAGGGCATCCAATTAGCTATTACTATGGGGATAAAGAAACTTCACATAGAAGGGGATTCTAAGTTGGTGGTTGACTCTGGAAATTTGGGCAGATTATTAGGATGGAGTACTAGTGATATCTTGCTAGACACAAATCATTTTGTGTTGAAGCTAGATATGAAGATTTGTATTCACATTTATAGGGAGGGTAATCAAGTGGTTAATGCCCTGGCTAATCTAAGCTCCCATTGGAAAGACTCTAAGTGTTGGAGGAATATGGCGAAACTACCACTAGGAATACAAGGTATCATCCTGAAGGAATAGGGCACATTTTATTACCATGATGATATCTAAATTTTCATTCATCATGGATTTCTAGGTGGTTCACATATTTTATTTTTGGGTGATGTGGACAAAGATTAATGCTGAAGTGTAATTTGTGGCAAAATTTGAATAATGGGGTGGAGATAGAAATTACAGAGCTAATTATGAAGATTAATGGGAAGTACAATGAGGTAATTACCAAGTTGGGTTAGGCCTTTCCAAATCTTTATTTACGGTCTTTTTTCAACCTTCACATATCCTTACGGATTTCCAAATTCAAATTTGGTGTGACTAATAAGTCTGGCGTAAATCGCTTGTTGTGTCCTATCAAATTTTCTAAAAAGTTTCTAATGATAAAAGGAAGATATATAGGGGAGTCTAAATTTGGCATCATGGCCAACCATCATCAGTAATTTTGTAGTGGAAATGTTGAGGAAAACCTTCCAATGTCATCATTTTTTGCAAACCTGGTCGTAGGTTTTTAAATATTTTCATTAATGAGCTCATGGAGATTGTATTTTTGAATTTAACTCTTGAAGTGTATGTCCTTCATACCATCTTGATTTCCTGGAGCCTTCTTGGTTGGCTTAAAAGAAGTGGTGTTTGGGTGACCTCTCATATTAACAAAAAATATATTTTTCTCTCATAGGTTTCTTGGTTTTTTAGAGTGAAGAGTGGTGAAATTGGTGGTGACATGGTGAGGATAGAGCCAGACAATTGTGGGGAATTCCACAAGGACCCGCTGGTTTGGTACATCTATGTCGAAGGTGGGTTGGCACCTTTAATGGAATGCTTGGTTGGTCATGATCTGAGGATGTTGATGCAATTCATGAGCTCTTGGAAAGAGAGAAGGGTTACCATGGGTGGAATCTACTTTGAGGTTAATGGGGAGGTGATTGCATAGGTGATGAGGCTCTCTTGTACTAGGAAGAAGTACCCTAAGCACACCAAGGCTCAAGACAATGAAAGCCTTAATGCATTCTTTAAAGGAAATGAAAAACCTGTCCACTCCTAGTCTAGAATTGAAAGAAAATCTCTTCTACAACCGCAGGACTAGGTCTATCTCACTCTCATGAAGTATAACACTTTAGAGGTTAGATGTAAAATTTTGTATTATTATCATTTGCCTCTTTTAATCACCTCTGCCATAAAATTTTGTTGAGCTTCCCATTTTTCTTACTCACTAATTTAGAAAGTTTTGTTGAGAAATGCTTAGATGTTGCTACCCAAAATCTTGAGGATTCTCCTACCCTACCGCTCCACCAAGGCCTCATCTTGAGGCTTTATCATTTTCACCTTGCGCTCTACTTGCCAAAATCCATCTCCACTATCCATATTGAGGAAGTTGAACCCCTTTCTCAAACCTATATCTCTACAGCTGGTTCTAAGAGCCCCAAAAGGAAAACCGCTCTGGGAAATATTGAAACGCCCAAGCCTAAATCGTCCACCAAAAATAAAAAGGGGGTTTTGGGGCTTGTATAGTCGAATGTTGCAACTAGGCTCTATGAGCTCAAATATGCCCCCAGCAAGACTAACAAAAAGCCTGTAGATAAGAAAAAAGTGAAAGAAGAGGGGAAAGGTTTGGTGGAGCCATCGAACACTGACAATGATGGGAAGTATGTGGTGGGAAGAGAATCGAAAAGGGATATTTTGGTTTTTTCTATGGTGGAGACAAGGGTTGAAAATACCAGAATTAGGAGATTTGGTAGGCTGGTGAAAAATAGAAAGAAAGTGTAGATTAATGAAATTCATATTGATGAGGAGTGGTCTACCAACAAAGGCAATAGGAATGAGGAAGACACAAAGGAAGAGGAGGAATTTTTTGAAGGGACTAGCCACTTTTCCGACCTCAACAAAATGCTAAAGGAGAATTTGACTTCCCAATCCTCTGAACCTCAGGCTAGGGAACACAAAGACATCATGAAAACTATAGACAAAGGGGAGGATCATCACATGCTATTGGAGCGGGTGGAGAATCTCAAGAAAAATTTCACTGTTTTGGCTTGGTTCACTATCAAGATGGTCCATCATGTAGCTAACACCCCTTCTAATATTCTTAAGGATAAATGGATAAGAAGATTATAGAGGAAGGCCCCAACTGGGTTGAGGAGGATGTTTTTTTCCTCTTCTCACAAATTTGTGAGAATTCTAGTTAGTATGCTATGGTTGGGTCTTGTTTATTGGGTCGTTATATTGTTGGTTGTTTATCTATTGTTACTGTGTTTTATTTTGGTGTTTTTTGTTATTTTTCTATGGACCTGATATTTTTTGTCCCTTAAGGCTCAATGTGTAAAGGGTACAACACCCTATAAATCTTTCTTATCTTATCAAAAAAATAAGGCCCTAAAACAATAAATGAGGATTACTCCCATAAAATAAATTCCATGGGAGGCTATCACTGTGCTTCACCTAGTGTGGGCATGGATAAAAAGAAGAAATATGAAAAATTCATGCAAGAGGAGTGGAGCAAAAACACTTACCTTCAACCAAAACTACACAAAGAGAAGAGGTAGTAAACAATATATTCAAATGCCTCCCTAATACAATAAAAAATATTCTCATCAAATCTAAACCAATGGATCTAATAGGATCGTCACTCAGACAAAAAAATAAGGGAAGAAAAGAATATCATTTATGGAGGAAGGAGGGAGGAAATAACTCCCATCCTCGTGCCCCAATTGATATATTCCAAGGCAACCATTCTCATTCCCAAAACCATCAAGGAGGGAAAAAAAAGGTGTGGGATTTATAACAAAAATACCTATGCAAAAAATGGGCCCCCCACCCCAAAAATTCACCAACGATCAAAGTCTAAAATTGACCTTTTCTCCTTGGAACAAAATTTCCTTTTATTTCTCCCAATATAATAATAAATTATTATTATATATTGACTTCCAAAAACTTAAAAAATATAAGTACACCTATTGCCCTTTCAAAATTTGACAACCAATACAAAAATGGAAATTATACATTACATGAAACAATAGCACAATTTATTGACTAAGGCATTTATTCCACTATTTCATGCAATGACACTAAAATATATTGTAAGAACATAAAACACAATATAAATAAATCAACAACATAAAATTTATTTTTTCAACACATAATAAACCTATTTAATTTAATTATATAAATCTACTCATAGAAGTCAGGAAACCTTCTTATAAAACAATTAAACAAAATAAATTTCTTGAGTGAAGTAAACATGCAATTAAAATTATGGGTTCTTACATGATTCATAGGTATAAATTCAATCTACTTGGAATTAAGTTCATAGGGACACACAAGAAATATCACATATCTCAAATTCAAGAAAGAAGGGACAAGTTTACCAATTCAATCATCTTCAATTAGTCATTGTTGGAGAAAAATTACACTTGCACAGTTAAGGATACCATCAAATGTACAATTCCAATATAGATTAACTAAGATATAGTACACATACAACCACCAATGAGATACTATCTAAAATGCACATCTAATTGAAAATCATCTACCATATAAGCATGATTTCGATATATTGATGCATAATAGTTAATCGCAATGTTGAACTCAATAAGAATGGATAAGATCACATCTCATAATAAAAAGTGTGGCTAGAATATCACTAGGGCCAATAATTTACCACTCCACACCTACATATATATCTAACACACTCAATCAAAGGCATCAAATTTGAAAACATAGATCATAGTAAAAGAAACATATATTAATCAAAGTATGTGTAATCTAGAAAGGTACATATCCATCCCAAAATTACACCATATAGAAATAATCTCATTAAATCATTTTATCCAATCATAGGACAATTAGGATAAGGTGATATTTAGCATGCAAGTGGGAAGTTCACTTACTATATTGAGATTTTTTACCTAAAATAATTTTCCTAAGTAAAATGCTACAAATTGTATGTTTATTTTTGTTTTATTATTTGTTCCAAATTCTATCTATATTACTTCCATTGTACAATTTTATTAGGCTTCTTTTTATTACATTAATTAATTTTTTAGTTCATGATCATTTTCTTGAATACTAGGTAAAAGTGGGCTTTTGAAAAGGTCTAGATCCATTTACAATTACCAAGATCTAAAAACTATAAGATTAAATACATAGAAATATCACAATTTACCTATGGTGTCAAAAAATAAATAGAGATTAAATATAACAACAATAAATCGGATAGTAGAAAACTAAGAAAAAAATAAAAATAGCTCCATAAAAGCCTACAACTCAGTTAAAGAACAAACAATGTTCCATTTCTCCCTTAAAAAATCCAATTGATCCTTAATCCTATCATTATCCATGTCAATAATTATTATCTACTACTTCATATGCCTCTTATTTATCTTACTACTTGGACCCTCTAGTAGATTAGGTTTCTTTATTTTTACTCTTGGATTATTACTATTTTGTCATTAATTTTTCAAAGTGGCCTAGATAACAAGGAAAATCTAGTCCAATATCACCTTCAAATACTTGTGTCTTCAACTAATCCTTTATTTCATTCAATCACCACCTAATTCACCCATTCATTTCCTAGGACCTTACACATAACTTGATTGATTCATCGCCTAGGTCTTGATTTCATCCAATTTATTCATTCATCACACCATCACCTAGTACACATGCATTATAACCTTGTCATCTAGGATTCCTAATGCTTAATAATTTAATTAAATAATTCCTAGGTTATTTTTAATTTGTCTAATATTATCCACCCATTTAATAGATTAATTTAATATTAATGTTCACCTCATGTGCACAAATAATTTAATTAATTATTAAATTGATTAATTCCACCTCATTTAGTTAACTACCCACTCTAATCAGTTTACTCATATACTCTCAAACCCACTCATCAATCAAATAAACTTCACTCATTCATGCAATCAATTAACTATTCCATGCAATAGTCAACTCCTCATGATTATCTCATGCACTTAGTTACCACCCCCATACAAGTAGTTGACTAAGGGAGAGGGGCCGATAGTGGAGCACCCTAACTTCGTGTTTCTCAAAATCCTATGTGGACATTTCAAATCATTCTCAAATTTGTACAATAGTTTATTTGGAAACTCATGTGCTTTTATATTTCATTTTAAGGCCACATCATCAAATATGATGCCACATCAACATGTTTTTTGTTGAGATGTCCAAAAAGACCCCAAAAAAAGGTAGACTGATAGTGGTGCACTAAGTCATGTTTTATTGGTGTGCTGATGTGGCATCACATGATTTATTAGTTTGTGATACTTTATGGATAAAAAGTGTTTTTCAATTGGATATTAAGGTGCTCCATTATGGGGCCCACCGAGGACTACTTTTATCCCCACTAGTGGACCCCACTCCACTATGGGCCCCTCTCCCATAATTAATCAAATCTATTAATTCCCTAGTCACATTGAATGGAGAAACCATACTTATTTTAATAAAAAATTAAAATAAATCTCAATTATTCTATCATACCACATCTTCTCATAAGCACCCCAAATCAAGGATTAAATCTTGGGTTTTACATTGAATCCTAATCTTTCATCAAATCTTCCTACAAATATATAATCAAACCCATATTTAATCAATCAAAAATTCATTTTGTATCCAAGTCCTATCAATTTCAGTTCCAAATAATGCTAATTTCATGCTAGTGAATTGATCATCCATATCATAAATGAGTAAAACTTTACATTTATCTCAATTAAAGGTTTGCATGTGATTGATTTGAGTGTTGATTTTTTCTCGATTTGGTGATATTTCTTTTATTTCAATTATATGCATATCGTAGGTAAAAGTTTTGTACACATAGAAATAATTATATTATTTTTTTTCTTCTTAAGATGGTTTATATTTAATGTATTTGGAATTTTAAGGTACATTTTGTTTAAGATATAGGTTGGATTTAATAGTGGAATGATTTCATCAAATGAAATATTTATTTTTTGAGCTTCATTTCGCTCCTACAATTCCACTACCTTAGAGTTATGTCATGTCACCATCAAGTTAGAGGTTCTTCTATTCTCTCCTATTTAATAATTATGCATATCTCAACTTCAATAGTAGAAGCAGATTGTTGATACTCATATAGCTTGAGGAGCCCAAATCTAGGCCTATTGAAATTGACTCAAAATTAAGGATGAAGTTTTGAAATAATTTTTTCAATCCCTTTAAGCTTGCCAAGTTGTTTAGAAAATCAAGTGTATTAGAGAAGGCCAACAAGTCTTCTCTTAACTTGATATTCTCTAGGCTTTCATCCACCATTATCAATAGGATTTTTAGGCTCAAGTGCCTTCTTTAGAGACTAATCAAACCCTTAAACATTTTATGAGTGTGATCTTTGTAGGCTCTCCACTATGTAGTGGGCCCTCTCTGACAAGAAACTCACCTTAGTGAATCTTCATGAAGCGAATTTTCCTATGGCTAATGAGAAAGCCTTTGGATATGATTATTTTCTATGTGATTCCTATAAATCCCTATGGGGTAGTATTGGACATTATCTCTTCCAAGTTTACCTACAACATTTTTCTATCAATTTTCTTGGAGATATCATAAATATAGTCATTATTAAATTTATGTCTAAGCCAAGTGATATTGAAGGAATTTGCACTTGGAAGCTTATCACTTTATTGAATACTTCCAATAAGATCACAACCAAAGAATTTGTATCTTTCTGTAATGCCCCACCAAGTAACCCTAAAGTAAGTTGTAATTAACGATTTAAGTGAACCAATTTTTTTTTTATAAAGTGTAATAACATACACATTCACTTACTAATTACAACAACCTCTAAGCCTACAAGGTTAGGATTACTTAAACCCACACATACATATTACATATAACCATAACATTAAATACTTTATGAGATAAACATCAAACATCATAAGAATACCACATAACATAACAAGATGAACATCCAAGATACAATCTCAAAAAAATTAACTTAATCCAATAGTTACATCACTCATTCCCAGAATGAGACTATAGTACAAAAGTATAACAATTACATAATCTCACCTCATAACATAAGAGGGATAAAATAACTTATACAATCTGAAATATTACAATGCAAGAAAATACAATAGAACCGCAAGTTGTCCATCTGGATGTCTCGCCTCCATGAACTGAAGATCAAGGGGGACCCAACGGTTTTGGTGCATGTTCCACCCAACCATGTGGTACCCAAAGGCCCACCCCCCATGCTAGGAGATAGTAACCACACAACATGATCAAGATACTACTACCTCTAACCAAAGGCAGACTCAAACTAACTCATACTGAAATATCCAAGCAAATGCAATAAACAAGTACAATTCTCACATCACTGACATAGGTCACATTGCTTCCAAACATAAAATAAACCAATTATGTTCAAAGAACCATACACGTATACAAATAACAATCACCAAGAGAATCTCAAGAGCATACACCTAAGAATCATAACCACTCCATCCCAAGGGAAAAAACAAGTATAAGAACTCACTCCAACCATTTTGGAGGCAACAAGATGAAACCACATAACAAGGTGACTCCATATAAGGAGACACAAATCCCATAATCCGCTCCTAAACCAAAGAGGTGCAAACATCTCCGTTCATGAAAACTGGGTACTAACTGAAAATACACCATGCACTACACAAGGGAAGAACAACTAGTTGACATAAAGATTCGACAACCCTCATTCACTAAGTTCTTCTGGAAGTCTTATAATTTAGGACTAACACTAAATCCCAAAACCCACAATGCAACTTGACGACATAGCAACAAAAGCATTCAACTCATAAATCAAATCTAATATTTGGATTTCCTAAATCCATACTCATTCAATAGGTAGTGTTGACAAAGTCAAAGACATGATAACTAGATCATCTGAAATAATCATAACCCCTATTTTCTCTTTCATTATTGAGAATCTAAAACATTTAAACTTACTTCTCTTTACTGAATACAGAGAATTAAATCATTCAAGATAATCATGAGGAAGTTACTACTTTTGGATATACTAAATCCATATCTCTTTCATATTTCATTCACAATGAATTAATTGCTCTAATGGAAAGAAAGCAAATTAGGATAACTACTTGCCTCATCAATATAAACAACTTCTTAATTTACTTTTAAATCGACACAAAATCATGCAAGTAAACTCTTTCCATTTCCTAACCAAATCTTATATTTCATTCAATTTCCTATTTAGAACATGCAATCACTTTAGCATAATAAAATATCGTTTCTCTACCCATTTACCCATATACACTAATCGATATATTTTAAATCTCTATTCAATAATATATTGCATGCATCTTATTAAAATAAAATACGATAATGAATTTACACTTAATATATATATGCTCCATATTATATAGACACCAAATATATATATTAATAAATTTAATTACATATATTCTTTAATATTTCATTCACAACGATTAAATTGCTCTATGATAATAAATAAAACATAATAAATATTTGTCTTTTCAAATATATTCATTTCCTAGATTGACTTCCAATACAACATAAACTATTGCCATTACTATATTCTATTTCTATCCAAAACCTATATCTTTTCAATTGTCTATTCAAAACATGCCATTTTATCAATGTATAAAAATAACTCTTGGCTTTTCTATTTAACCATGCATTCATATTTTTTTTCTAATTAAATCTCATTAATTAAACAAACATTCAAATATAAATACTTCTACAATTCTTCGATATACTTAAATATCCTTTTTCTTAACAATTCGACCATGAATTCAAAAACCAACACAAGTACACATCTAATTGGATTTCTTTCGTTTTCTATCTAACTCATATAATTCAATCAATTTCCTATCTAAGCATGGAATTTATAAAATATCTCTTTCCTTATCTATTTGACCTTGCAATTATAAAATATCTTAAAATATCATTTTCCCTAACAGTTTAATCATGCATTGAACCTTATCTTTTTTTTTAAATCTCCATGCAACTCAAATATATGCACTTAAATAAAACAAATTAAAAACTAATTATACTCCTGATTGAAAACAACATGTAAATATACATCATATGTATATATATTAATATATTTTATTAAATAATACATTATTTAATAAAACAAATAAAACATATTAAATTTTGGGGAGAAATTACACTAATATTTAATTCTTTAATTGCTCTTAACAAAATAAATATTTTCAACTATAACTCAAAACATTTCGCTTAAATTAAATAACCAATTGCCCTTGCAAATTAAATCATTATAAAATTAATCAAATTAACATTTAGTCTCTTCCATAACTTATTGTGTTAAAATAAGATCAGTATTTGGACTATAACTCGATATCATATATATATTTTTCCAATTAAATCAAATTAATAATTGGACCTTTTACATATGAATTTAAATTTCACAATTAAATCTTAAATAATGCATTCTTTAAATCAGATATTTAACTCTTTCAATTAAACTTTAACATGCCATTTTAGAATAAACAATAATTTCCCCATACGTTTATAATTTTATTTCCACTAATCTAATATACAGATTTTATTTAAAATAATATAAATAAATATAATATTTTAATATTATAAATTATAATATAAAATATTATCAAATAATATTTTAATATTATAATAACAATACATAAAATATTAATATTTATAAATATCAGTTTATTAATATTTTATTATCAAAGCAGCCATGGAAAAATAACTTAACAGCAGTCTCATGTTTCAAGCATAACTCAAAAACTACGATCTGTGTATTTGTAATTTTTTTACAGGGATAAGAAAATTCCAAGGCGTGGAAACCCTTTAAATTTCCTGACAACCCAGTTTGTGAAAGTGGAGTTATATGCGACGCAACCAGACCATTTTACCTTGAAAAATATAACTACCTACTGATTTTAAAATCTGATTTTTTAAAAATAAACAGAGGGTTTCATTTTCTAAAAAAATTCTAAAAAATATTGCTCAATCTCTATGTTTGAATCCAAAACACAATAATCGATTTCCTCAAACAAATTAAATTCAACTAAGGTTTTCACAATTTTCACTCAAGAATTTTCACAAAGCAAAAGCTGCAAATCTATTTGATTCTTTTCTTCTAACAACAAATTTATTTTCTAAAATAGATCTAACAAACAAATCTTTAATCACTACTATTTTAAAAACAGTCAAGAACAATAAAACACAAAGAGGAAAACCTGGTTCAAGAAGCTACATGCAAAGATGAATTTCTGATGTAAACCTCCTCCAAAGATCTCCCCAATTTTCTTCAATTATCCAATGAATCCAATCCAAAACTCAACAAATGCAAACAATCTTTCATCTAATCGATTCAACAGTCAAAACTTTTCTTCAAACCCTTCTTTGTGCAAATTTTTCCAAGATTTCTTCTCTACTGTAAAAATGAATTTTTTTAAAAACTTTCTGCCTTAAAATTAAAACATGTATTCTTTATAAATCAAAAATACCTAATATAACCCTAATTCACATTACATGCAAATTAGATATTTCAATTTCAATTTCAATTTTTGAAAACCCACTTTCAATTTAAAATGCAATTTCAAATAATAAATTAATTTCCAAAGTTGCAACTAATTTCTCAAATAAACATTTAATTACAATTTCTAATTTAATTCCCACACGTTGAAATTAAATTCCAAAATTAATTTTAATTAATTAATTTAAATATAAACTTTTATCCACATTGCATAATTTAAATTAAATAACCATCAACATGATTTAAGTGCAATTATTCTAAATATCTATTTCCAAATCAAGAATCCTTCATAATTAAATAACATTAAAGCAAGGCAATGAAGGACTCGACACATACCACTAACGACACACTATGGCTAGGGTGTAGACTTGACACAAGTTACCTAGCTACTATCTCCCATTCAACTTAACCGTTGGATCGACATGCTCGAACTTGTAAAACTAGGTGGAGTCGATGTCATGTACCTGCAATCCTGCAACCAAGTAGACATCATACAATATATCCAGCATATAATACACACTGTGAAGAAGGAATTACGGATTCGCAGGGCGCTCGCAAGCGAGTGATGCTAACCCATCTTCTTCACCAATACACTCCTCGAAACTGACACTTCCATCATAATTCAATAATCTCATAATAACATCACATGATAACTTTACAACATCATTAATCCATTAAAGCATGAGAAACACTAATTAGGTGAACACATCACACAATAATATTTGTCGTTCAATAGTAGCAATTAAAAAATCATAACAAAATGTATCTAGTATCAAATTAACTGCAACCAAACATAACATAAAGCAAACCGAATGAGGAGCAAAACGGAGGAGTATTACATTCTCCCCCCCAAAGATTAGGCTTACTCTTGGAAGCTTGCAAAAACTATAGTGCAAATTCCATACAATCACACATAACCAAGGATTCCAAACTGAACCACTCCATACCTTAACACATAAACAATGACAACCCATGCCGTAAACAACTCATCCAAGTACACTGTCAATCCAAATGAGACAACATGGTGAAGCAACCACCAACCAAGTCTCCAAAACACATAACCATGGATTAACATACTTAATACACATAGGCACCCATACACATCACCGGGAATCATCACAAGGCTACACAAGGGTCCATCTGGACACCAGAAAGCAGCATACCATCCATGATAGAAGAATCCATGAATCAAGTACATATAACCATCTCAAATATATCAACATCACAATCAGTGGCTTGATGGTGTTAGGTCATACATAAAGTGAAACCATCCAAACAAGACCACCATGACCTATCTCTTGTTGTGTAAGGTGATTAGCCTCCAAGAGATAGTCATTACACATAGGTGAGTAGTGGATCATAGCTGCATAACAGCCTCACATACCCCCATCCTCAACGTTTCCTGTGTCTACTTCATCGTACACACTCACCAAGTCCGCCTCATACGTCCTTGGAGAGGGATCACAATACGACACATAGCCGACATTGAAAACAACAAAGATAAGTAGCTTAGCCACCAAGTTCATAAAGAAGATCAAATTAAATTTCCATTTCAACAATAAGGCAATAATGCGCATAATTTCAACACTAAATCAAATATATAACCACTAGGGTTATAAGAAATAAGATCACAAGTTGTGGCTAAACCTTCACAATCAAATATAAACAAAGTGTTCGCCCTCACAATCAACTGAAAAATCATCAATAATCAAAAAAAAGTTCACAATCTTTAAAATTGCACTATACAACACTATGTGACTAAATACTAACCACTAATGAGGAAGGAGGAAACAACATCTGGCTAGAATGATAATAGCCCTCATGTGATGCGGAATGAGCATGCTATCTACATGATCCAGAGTGTATCCATGACTAATAAAACGTCGTCACTCTACCTGGTCATACGCCAACCGGGGAAGACACAAATTGGTCATATGCCACGTGGCAATGTGTCTGAGGGTCCACGGAATAGGCACACATAGAACATACTCCACCTACGATACCTCGTGGAGAAGACACACGTAGGAACTCGCTGAAGCCAGAGGTATACATGGCTAGGATCTACTCATATGCTACTCGACCAACATGGTCAAGGAAACCATCAGGATCCCTCTGAAAGTGTTTGAGGCCCCATAATGCTCATCGCACAAGTAGGCTAACAAAGAAAAATATCATAATGCACCTTCACGTGTCTAGCACGTGGCATCATGTAACATGGCATCATCACCATCACTATGTCGGAACATGAGTGGGGTGTGGCATCGTATCTTGTGCATCATGTCGGAACACATGTAGATAGGGTATATATACATAATGCAATACAATAATATCACTATGGGGCTATCAAGCTTCACCTCTCATATAGACGAGGTTAACTCACTAATGCCAGAACATGGCCTCTACGGATGTCTAGGCATAAATAACAACCATGCTGCTATACTTAAATCTGTGGGGGTTAGGCTAACACCTATAGATCAAGTATCCTGATCCATCATAAGGGAAAGTAGTGGGTATGTTTCCTTAGGATTGGTTGAGCTAAGATGCTCTGCGTTGCATTATGTGTACGCTGCACACTCCACCCAAGGAACTTGTGGCTGCTACTATCCCTTCATGGATTGAGGATCTAGAGAACCAAAAGAAAAGGTGCTACTTTCGGTTACTCTTATATATAAGTTTCAACCACACCTGGGTTGGCCCTCAATCAAGTAACAAACATGCAAACACACATAATGGTATGGTAGAACCCACACCGAAATGCAGCTTTTTCCCATGGATGGGTACCAAGTATCACCATCACATGGACACACAAAGCAAGTACGAGTTTCAACAACATTCAAACAAGATACAGTTATTGGTTTATTATATTTACAAGGGGGGTACGACTACATACATAATCCAATAGGAATATCCCATTCCATATCTCATAGGATTCATAACATTACTTTCCAACCATAACCTTATATCAGGTTACTAACACGCTACTCTCTTTCATAGAGTATATCATGCTGAAGTAAAAGCCATGAACACGTGATCACTTAACACTCTACTTAACAAATTACAGAAACAACATAGTGGGCACAAATGTACCCAGAGAGCCAAGTGTATGAACCTATGGCTCTAATACCATGTGTACTGCCCCGCCAAGTAACCCTAAAGTAAGTTGTAATTAACGATTTAAGTGAACCAATTTTTTTTTTATAAAGTGTAATAACATACACATTCACTTACTAATTACAACAACCTCTAAGCCTACAAGGTTAGGATTACTTAAACCCACACATACATATTCCATATAACCATAACATTAAATACTTTATGAGATAAACATCAAACATCATAAGAATACCACATAACATAACAAGATGAACATCCAAGATACAATCTCAAAAACATTAACTTAATCCAATAGTTACATCACTCATTCCCAGAATGAGACTATAGTACAAAAGTATAACAATTAAATAATCTCACCTCATAACATAAGAAGGATAAAATAACTTATACAATCTAAAATATTACAATGCAAGAAAATACAATAGAACCGCGAGTTGTCCATCTGGATGTCTCGCCTCCATGAACTGAAGATCAAGGGGGACCCAACGGTTTTGGTGCATGTTCCACCCAACCATGTGGTACCCGAAGGCCCAACCCCCATGCTAGGAGATAGTAACCACACAACATGATCAAGATACTACTATCTCTAACCAAAGGCAGACTCAAACTAACTCATACTGAAATATTCAAGCAAATGCAATAAACAAGTACAACTCTCACATCACTGACATAGGTCACATTGCTTCCAAACATAAAATAAACCAATTATGTTCAAAGAACCATGCACGCATACAAATACCAATCACCAAGGGAATCTCAAGAGCATACACCTAAGAATCATAACCACTCCATCCCAAGGGAAAAAACAAGTATAAGAACTCACTCCAACCATTTTGGAGGCAACAAAACACATAGTCCACTCCTTTCACAGGAGGCAACAAGATGAAACCACATAACAAGGTGACTCCATACAAGGAGACACAAATCCCATAATCCGCTCCTAAACCAAAGAGGTGCAAACATCCCCGTTCATGAAAACCGAGTACTAACTGAAAATACACCATGCACTACACAAGGGAAGAACAACTAGTTGACATAAAGATTCGACAACCCTCATTCACTAAGTTCTTTTGGAAGTCTTATAATTTAGGACTAACACTAAATCCCAAAACCCATAATGCAACTTGAAGACATAGCAACAAAAGCATTCAACTCATAAATCAAATCTAATATTTGGATTTCCTAAATCCATACTCATTCAATAGGTAGTGTTGACAAAGTCAAGGACATGATAACTAGATCATCTGAAATAATCTTAACCCCTATTTCCTCTTTCATTATTAAGAATCTAAAACATTTAAACTTACTTCTCTTTACTGAATACAGAGAATTAAATCATTCAAGATAATTATGAGGAAGTTACTACTTTTGGATATACTAAATCCATATCTCTTTCATATTTCATTCACAATGAATTAATTGCTCTAATGGAAAGAAAGCAAATTAGGATAACTACTTGCCTCATCAATATAAACAACTTCTTAATTTACTTTTAAATCGACACAAAATCATGCAAGTAAACTCTTTCCATTTCCTAACCAAATCTTATATTTCATTCAATTTCCTATTTAGAACATGCAATCACTTTAGCATAATAAAATATCGTTTCTCTACCCATTTACCCATATACACTAATCGATATATTTTAAATCTCTATTCAATAATATATTGCATGCATCTTATTAAAATAAAATACGATAATGAATTTACACTTAATATATATATGCTCCATATTATATAGACACCAAATATATATATTAATAAATTTAATTACATATATTCTTTAATATTTCATTCACAACGATTAAATTGCTCTATGATAATAAATAAAACATAATAAATATTTGTCTTTTCAAATATATTCATTTCCTAGATTGACTTCCAATACAACATAAACTATTGCCATTACTATATTCTATTTCTATCCAAAACCTATATCTTTTCAATTGTCTATTCAAAACATGCCATTTTATCAATGTATAAAAATAACTCTTGGCTTTTCTATTTAACCATGCATTCATATTTTTTTTCTAATTAAATCTCATTAATTAAACAAACATTCAAATATAAATACTTCTACAATTCTTCGATATACTTAAATATCCTTTTTCTTAACAATTCGACCATGAATTCAAAAACCAACACAAGTACACATCTAATTGGATTTCTTTCGTTTTCTATCTAACTCATATAATTCAATCAATTTCCTATCTAAGCATGGAATTTATAAAATATCTCTTTCCTTATCTATTTGACCTTGCAATTATAAAATATCTTAAAATATCATTTTCCCTAACAGTTTAATCATGCATTGAACCTTATCTTTTTTTTTAAATCTCCATGCAACTCAAATATATGCACTTAAATAAAACAAATTAAAAACTAATTATACTCCTGATTGAAAACAACATGTAAATATACATCATATGTATATATATTAATATATTTTATTAAATAATACATTATTTAATAAAACAAATAAAACATATTAAATTTTGGGGAGAAATTACACTAATATTTAATTCTTTAATTGCTCTTAACAAAATAAATATTTTCAACTATAACTCAAAACATTTCGCTTAAATTAAATAACCAATTGCCCTTGCAAATTAAATCATTATAAAATTAATCAAATTAACATTTAGTCTCTTCCATAACTTATTGTGTTAAAATAAGATCAGTATTTGGACTATAACTCGATATCATATATATATTTTTCCAATTAAATCAAATTAATAATTGGACCTTTTACATATGAATTTAAATTTCACAATTAAAGCTTAAATAATGCATTCTTTAAATCAGATATTTAACTCTTTCAATTAAACTTTAACATGCCATTTTAGAATAAACAATAATTTCCCCATACGTTTATAATTTTATTTCCACTAATCTAATATACAGATTTTATTTAAAATAATATAAATAAATATTATATTTTAATATTATAAATTATAATATAAAATATTATCAAATAATATTTTAATATTATAATAACAATACATAAAATATTAATATTTATAAATATCAATTTATTAATATTTTATTATCAAAGCAACCATGGAAAAATAACTTAACAACAGTCTCATGTTTCAAGCATAACTCAAAAACTACGATCTGGGTATTTGTAATTTTTTTATAGGGATAAGAAAATTTCAAGGCGCAGAAACCCTTTAAATTTCCTGACATCCCAGTTTGTGAAAGTGGAGTTATATGCGACGCAACTAGACCATTTTACCTTGAAAAATATAACTACCTGCGGATTTTAAAATCCAATTTTTTAAAAATAAACAGAGGGTTTCATTTTCTAAAAACATTCTAAAAAATATTGTTCAATCTCTATGTTTGAATCCAAAACACAATAATCGATTTCCTCAAACAAATTAAATTCAACTAAGGTTTTCACAATTTTCACTCAAGAATTTTCACAAAGCAAAAGCTGCAAATCTATTTGATTATTTTCTTCTATCAACAAATTTATTTTTTAAAATAGATCTAACAAACAAATCTTTAATCACTACTATTTTAAAAATAGTCAAGAACAATAAAACACAAAGAGGAAAACTTGGTTCAAGAAGCTACATGCAAAGATGAATTTTTGATGTAAACCTCCTCCAAGATCTCCCCAATTTTCTTCAATTATCCAACGAATCCAATCCAAAACTCAACAAATGCAAACAATCTTTCATCTAATCGATTCAACAGTCAAAAATTTTCTTCAAACCCTTCTTTGTGCAAAGTTTTCCAAGATTTCTTCTTTGCTGTAAAAATGAATTTTTCTAAAAACTTTCTGCCTTAAAATTAAAACATGTATTCTTTATAAATCAAAAATACCTAATATAACCCTAATTCACATTACATGCAAATTAGATATTTCAATTTCAATTTTTGAAAACCCACTTTCAATTTAAAATGCAATTTCAAATAATAAATTAATTTCCAAAGTTGCAACTAATTTCTCAAATAAACATTTAATTACAATTTCTAATTTAATTCCCACACGTTGAAATTAAATTCCAAAATTAATTTTAATTCTTTTATTTCCTTTCATTCTCTTGCATCACGTTTAATTAATTAATTTAATTATTTAATAACTAAATTCAACCCCCTTGGATTAAATTTAATTAATTAAATAAATTAAATATAATTAATTAATTTAAATATAAACTTTTATCCACATTGCATAATTTAAATTAAATAACCATCAACATGATTTAAATGCAATTATTCTAAATATCTATTTCCAAATCAAGAATCCTTCATAATTAAATAACATTAAAGCAAGGCAATGAACGAATCGACACATACCATTGATGACACACTATGGCTAGGATGTAGACTTGACATAAGTTACCTAGCTACTATCTCCCGTTCAACTTAACCGTTGGAGTCGATGTCATGTACCTGCAATCCTGCAACCAAGTAGACATCATACAATATATCCAGCATATAATACACACCGTGAAGAAGGAATTACGAATTCGCAGGGCACTCGCAAGTGAGTGATGCGAACCCGTCTTCTTCACCAATACACTCCTCGAAACTAACACTTCCATCATAATTCAATAATCTCATAATAACATCACATGATAACTTTACAACATCATTAATCCATTAAAGCATGAAAAACACTAATTAGGTCAACACATCACATAATAATATTTGTCGCTCAATAGTAGCGATCAAAAAATCATAACAAACTGTATCCAGTATCAAATTAACTACAACCAAACATAACATAAAGCAAACCGAATAAGGAGCAAAATGGAGGAATATTACACTTTCATTTGTGACTTTTTTTCACTTATTTTTTGGCCTAACTAGACTAGCATAATAAAAAGGATACATTTTTGACAATGTTATTGCTATTTAAAAAGATATGGAATGCACCCATCATTCTCAACAACATGCTATTTTCATCAAGATCAGCCTTGCTAAAACCTATGATTATATTGAATGGCTATTTATTTTGCTCATACTTCAAGCTCTTTGATTTGGCCCTAATTTTATACAAGAGAAATTTTCTATTGCTAAGGGTGGGGGTCCAATGGGGTGCTTCAGGATCTACTTTTAAGGATAAAGAGGTCTCATGAAGTCAATAAAAATTCTACAGGATTAAATGAAATCCTTTACTGAATAATAGTAGCTCCTACCTTTTAGGGCTACACATTTGAGAGGGTGAAAATGAGGTGAGGCTAAGGATCACCCGTAAAATTTAGAAATTTTATTTGCCATTTTTCAATCAACACAAATTTAGATTCCTACGAAAATAAAATTGAATGAAAAATGATGTATGTTACTTGTTTTTATCTCTATTTTTATCATGTATTTTACACTTTATCAACAATGCATAGCCTAAAACAGAATAGTTCGTAGACTGAGCATGAACAAAACAATGCATAGAATAAATCAGAGTAGTAACAAAATAGCTAGAAAAGAGGTACTCTATTTAATTGTGATTGTTTTAGCTTTTACATTTTTTTTAGAGTTATAAATGAATTTGGCTTTATACCTACCTACACATTTCTCTGAACGGCTTCGCAGACCCATCAAAACATCCAATCTGCACATATGCCGACACCATTGCATTCCAGGATAGTTCTTTTCACTCCAACATCTGAATGCAACCAATAGAAGAATGATCCCTTATATTAGAACTGTAGTTGATAGTAGGAACCCTATACACACCCACCCATAGTATTAGTAGTTATAGTAGGGGCTTTGACATGCATCAGAATGGCCTTGTAGTAGACTATACATGACGCTTCACCCTTGGAAGTTCCCAATATAAATTAGATGCAACAAACTCAATATAGTGGAAAAAATATAGGTTCACTTGTAATTTCTCATTTATTTATGTTAATTCTTTTAATTTTAGAAATTTAATCTACCAATCAAAATAAATAGTATGTGTTGACAACATTTGAAGAGGAAAAAGTATGCTTTTATGTTTTTTCCTCTGTTAAAGGGTATCAGGGAACATCACTAGGTCTAGACTAGATTTATTAATGAACATATGCTAGTCCTGGACATGTGACTACATGTGCATAACCTATTAAGTTGTCAGTGCCAAATTCATTCTCTTTACAAATGCATTGCTTTACCCTTTTAAGTACAGTCACTGTATTTACAAATGCACCATGTTGTTGTTGCACCATAATCACTTGGACTGAAGAGAGTTTTATGTAGCCAAATTATAATAACCTTGATTATTTTTTCTCCATATTTTATGTTTGATTCCCAACATTGCAAACCCAACATAGGTGCAGAATTGTATAGGAATATTTTCTCTGACTATGATTTTAGAGTGAGAGCAATGCAATATAACGCATTAACACATTCATTTATGTGGTAAGTTACTGAGAAGTAAGTAAATTTCTTGCTCTCATATATTTTTATATTGAAAGCTTTTATGGATTGATTATATTATTATGTTTTTAGTAGTTACAATCAACATATAATCAGTTTTAATAAACAAGAGCATGATCTATTCAAAGTCCTGCATAGGCAATATGACTCAATTGAATAGATGAAAATTTTGAAATTTTCTTAAAAAAAGGAAAAAGAAGATAGAGAGATAGGGGAGAGGAGGCCATAGTGGAGCAGCATCCAATAGTGGGGATAAAAGTAGTCCTCGGTGAGCCCCATAATGGAGCACCTTAATATCAAATTGCAAAATACTTTTTATCCATAAAGTACACAAACTAACAAATCATGTGACTCCACATCAACGTGCCAATAAAACATGATTTAGTGCACCACTATTGATCTCACCCTTTTTTTGGGCCTTTTTGGATATCTCAACAAAAATAATGTTGAGGTGGCATCATATTTTATGGTGTGGCCTTAAAACGAAATATATAAGCACGTGAGTTGCCAAATAAATTGCTATACAAAATTGGGAATGATTTGAAATGTCCACATAGGATTTAGAGAAACATGAAGTTAGGGTGCTCCACTATGGGCCCCTCTCCTCTAGATGAGTAAAAATTGATGTGAAAAATTTACATTTTCCCCAAAATTATTTCTTACAACTTTTAAACACTAAGTTTTATATAAAATAACTTAGGTGTTCACTTAGTCATTGCAACGGTGAAAATTTACAATGAAAATTTTTAGTCTTTCTAAGGGGAACCTAATTGTTCGTGAGAATTTCTCATTAATTAAGGTCAATCAAGATAGATAAATATTGTAATTCAATTTAAATATCTTCATGAGGAAAATTGACTAAAATGGAGAACCCTGTTTCTCCTTTCAAATTTCTTATCGAGATCTCATTTATTTAAAGTTTTTAATTGTCTACAATTTTGGCCATCCTTGGCATGTAAGTAAGAAATAAAAATAGTTCAAAAGTAGAGATATAGTAGATATTCTCAAGTGAAACTATCAATTAAATTTTAAAGTTCTCTGAACGCAAGATATGTTGGAAAATTAAATGTTCCTGAGCCTCCTGCTCATCCGTCAAACCCCCTGCAACTCTCACCTACCTGTCAGGAGTCCTTTTCTTTTTGGGGGATCATCCCTATAGCTCCTGACATCTCCAGAATTAAATGTAGTAGCTTATTTTGAATTTGCAATTTATGGTGGTAGGTAATTTCAAATTTTGAGAGGGAATGTTTTGTTTGGATAAAAAGGAATGAAGGCAAAAAAAATTATGTCAGCCAGTTAAAAGAAGTTTCTAGCAACAATTTGTGTGAAGAACATTCTATGTGAGCTCCCAGAAGCTCCTAAACAACAACAATTGTAGTTGTTTTCATGTGACAAGTGATTGCTCCAGGTCGAGCTCTGCATAGCTCTTGACAGTGAAGAGCTCTTGAAGTTTTTCAACCTAGTTGGATAACTCATGAAAGCTCCAAAAAAATTGTAATTTATAGTTAGAGTTTATTTTCTGAGTTTTAATTTGTTTCCTTTCTGCACTGTCATTTCCAGTTATTGGATACAAAAAGAAATTTTCATGTCTCCTCCTTTTGTATTTGAGTTTCTATATTTCCAGTTTTGTTGGGAAATAGAGCAGCAACTTTGTGTTCTCGTTTTGAGCATTTAGATTTCCTGACATGGTATCAGAGCTATATGCCCCATTTCTTTGTGAGTTAGGGCATTTTTTTTTTCTAGGTATAGAGTTTTTTCTATAGGAGACATAGCTATAGATGAAGAGAAGAGTTGGCATAAGCCACCATCTTTTAATGGACAGAACTATGATGTATGGGCAAAGAAGATGAAGACCATAATGGTCACCAATGATTTGTGGGATTTTTTGATAAATGGGTTTGTGGATGTTATTGACCCAGCTACATTTGCAGCTCTCAAAAACAACAAGAAGACCTAGTTGAAGGAGAAAAGTAAGAAAGATGCTAAGGCATTAAGTTTGATAGAAGAAACATTAACATAGGCCATTTTTCGTAGGATATCAATAGCTGATTATGCAAAGGAGGCTTGGGAAATCCACCAAACTAGTTATAAAGGGACCAATAAAGCCAGATCGATGAATCTCTGAATACTTTAAAAAGATTTTGAGATTATTAAAATGAAGGAAAGTGAGTCTATTTCAAACTTTCACACAAGTTTATTCGGTTTAATAAATTAGTTGAGAAAGAATGGAGAAATGATGGAGAAGCAGAAGATTGTGGAGAAAATCTTTAGATATCTACCCATGAGGTATGATGCACTTGTCATTGCTATCGAAGAGGAAAATGACCTCTCTACTTTTATGGTGGATGAGTTGATGGGTTCTCTTCAAACCCATGAGCAACACTTAAATAGGTCTACTACTTCTTCCCAAGAGTGGGCTTTGAAAGCTCAGTCAAATGCAAGAGGAAGGGGGGGAAGAAGAAATAACTCCCAAAGAGGTCGTGGCAGATCCGGACAAGGAAATACTGGAGGAGAAAGCTCAGGATGAGCATGCAACCAAGAGGGAGTGAAAAGTTCTCAGACCACCTCCTAAAGAGGCATGAAGAACAACAGTTCAAATCAAATAAATGACAAGAACAATGTTGAATGCTACTACTGTCATAAATTTGTCATTATGCAAGTGAGTTCTGTCAAAAGCACAATAATTAGCCAAGACAAAATGCAAATGTGGTTGAAGGCAATCAGTCCACAACCTTCATCATGTGCAACATTGGTGAAGAAGGCAACCCTGAAGTCTAGTATTTGAACAACAGTTGTAGCAACCACATGAGTGGTAATGAAATTTTAATTTCTTTTAATGATAAGAATGTAAATTCTGAGATAAGAATGGGGAACAATGGAGTAGTTCTAGTCAAGGGAAAATGATCTATTATGATCCACATCAAGAAAATTGAAGAGAAGGAGGTCCAAAATATATTGTTTGCACCTGGGTTAAAGCATAACCTCGTGAGTGTTGGACAAATGATCCAAAATCGATACAAAGTTTTGATGGAGAAAGGTCAATGCATCATTTATAACATGAATGAGAGGACAATTTTTTTTGCAACAGTTGTAATGAAAAAAGAACTAGATGTTTCCATTGAAGATTGAGATGTATTTCTCATCTTAGTCCATTACTACACCTCTCACGAATGGAAAGTGTACAACAATACATTCAGTAGCCCTCAAGAGCACCATTCAAGATCCCTCCAAGCAATGGCATCTCAAGTATGGACACTTAGGATTTCTTGGTTTAAGTCTTTTGTCCAAGAATAATACGGTTGATGGTTTTCCAAGCATAGTAGAGCATAATGTTAGATGTGAGGCTTGCATTTTGGGCAAGCAACATAGGCAACCCTTTCAATTGGGAAACTCTACAAGGGCAAGAGAACCATTGGAGATGGTGCACACAGATTTGGTAGGCCCTATGAAAATCACATCTATTAGTAAAATCCAATTTTTTATGACCTTCATTGATGATTTCACCCATAAGACATGGGTCTATTTTTTGCAACATAAGTCTAAAGCATTTTGGTGCAGTCATAATAGGAGGGTCCTCAAAGAGAACTATCTGGACCATGTAGCTAGAGTAACACAACAAAAGCAACAAAGAATCTAGAGGAAAATGCAAATAAAAATATTCTTATTATCATAAATTTTGATTACATATAGATGACCACATCCGGGCTTACAAATTCGGCTCGTAGGCCTAATACAACATACTCAAAATACAATGCTCATACATGTGAGCGAAAATATTACAGATCGAATCCTATATACATCTTATTCTACTTGATCTTGATTGATTTCCATTCTCACGATTCATTACAGGATTTATATTATATCCATGGATCAAGAAACATCCACATCGGCCAAAAATTATTACAATCTTTGATGAAGGAAACATAATGTGTGCAAGAATAGGTCAACATTAAATTTGAATTTCTTCCATGGTAGATGCACATAATGAAGTGTGGACCTAAGATCAAGGTTGGGAACACTCCATGGTACAATTAGAAACACACCATGAGGATCCGCAAGTCATGGGAAGGATCCGCTATTGATCAAACTAGCCGTTAGGTTTTAAAATTATTCTAGGGCTAGTTCCAAAACTATCACTCAATTCGGAAGTGATAACTTGCCATAAAAATATCCAATTGAGCTGAAAACTTGGAATAAGGAAATTGAAATTGGCCATGATGAAACCATAGGTACATTAGATCTAGTGAGAAAACATGAAGAAATACCAGATCTACCAACTTGAACAAGAACAAGAAAAAAACTGAATGAAAATATTTTTGGTTGATGCAAGATTTCAAGGAACCAAGGATGCTCCTGCATCAAACATCTGGGGTTAATTAAAATTGACTCCCTCACTTTGTTGGGGCCAAAGGGAAACCAATACAATCTACCTCAACCTAAGAAATCCAAGAAGAGTCCTCCACTAGTCTACCTTTCCACTTCACCAGATATTCTTTGTATTGTCTTCCACGAGTCTTTCTCCCATCTCTAACATCCAAAATCTCTTTTATCCAATTTGATTGTTGTTTAGGAATTTTTTCTTCCAATTTTTCTTTACTATCTTTACTGAACTGTGCTTCATGGTACTAATTTAGATCTGCAATGCTGAATATAGGTGATATGCCCATGTTATCTAGTAACTCTACTTTATATGCATTTACTAAATCAAACTTCTTCAAAATCCTACAGGGTCCAAAATTCCTCATCTTGAGCATACTGTATGTGCCAACTAGGAATCTTTCCTTCCCCAAATATACCATTACTTCATCTCCAACTTTGAACTCCTTATGTATCCTATTTTCATCTACTCACTCCTTATACTTTTGGTTCATATCTTCCAAATGTTGCTTCACTTGAGCATAAATTTTTCTTCATATGTTCTGCAAATTCCTCTACTTTTGCACTCCTTTTATCTTCATTACTGATGTCTCGTAATTTTGATATACCTCTAGGATGAGCTCCAATAATAGCCTCAAAATTTTTCTTTCTTGTAATCTTGTTCACTGAATTATTGAAAGAAAACTCTACTTATGCCAGGGATAAATCCCAACTTCCCATCTTCTCTCCAACCAAACATCTCAAATTTTTTCCCAAACTCATGATCACTACCTTTGTCTATCCATCAGTCTATGGGTGAAAAGTAGAACTGAACTTCAAACCTATCTTCAACTTCTTCCAAAGTTTCCTCCAAAAGTAACCAACAAACTTTGTATCTCTGTTTGAAACAATACTCCTAGGTAATCCATGCAATCTAACCACTTCCCTGAAAAGCAAGTCTGCTACATGTATTGCATCTATTATCTTCTTAATGGTATGAAATGCATCATCTTGGAAAATATTTCTACCACCATAAATACATAATCATTACCTCTCTATGTCTTCAAAAAACCAAGTATGAAATCCATGCTGATATCCTCCCAAGGTCTTTCTGGAACTATCAAAGGTTTATAAAATCCAACATTCTGACTACTTCCTTTTGCAACTTGACAAACTCTGCAACTTTGCATAAATTTCTTGACATCCTTATGAACATGTGGCCAAAATTAGTTCTCACTTACCAATGCTATTGTCTTATTGATTACAAAAGTGTCCTGCCAATCCTCCACTATGTTTCTCTTTCACCAAGTTATCCCTCATTGAACTTTGAGGTATACAAAACTGATTTCCTTTGAACAACATATCTTCCTAATTGAAATAATCCAACCACTACCTTCTATCCTCCAAAACTAGTTCTTTACATGCTCTCTAAGGTTCTACAAAATTTGGGTCTTCCTCATACAAGTTCTTAAATTAATCAAAGCCTAATACCTCCATTCTCATTTGTGTCAATAGATTCCTTATCCTACTCAAAGAATCAAAAACTCTATTTAACTTTCCACTCCTATGTTTTAGCAAGAATTCCACCCATCTCATGTGTTTTTTATTTAACTTACCTTGACTATTCAAGTATTGCAAAGCCTGATGATCTGTATACAACATAAAATCCTTAGAAAAGTAATGTCTCCACTTATTCAAGGCTTGAACTATGGCATAAAAATCTTGATCATAAACTGAATACCTTTTCCTAGCATCATTCAACTTCTCACTAAAATAAGTTATTCGTCTTCCTTCTTGACTTAACACTGCTCCAATTGCATTTCCACTTGCATCATAGTCTACCTAAAATACCTTACTGAAGTCTGGTAAAGCCAACACAAGCTGCTCAATCACCTTCTTTTGTAACAACTCAAAAAAAATTTCTGCTCCAGAGGTCCATCTAAAATCCTTCCTACCTCCTTTCATTTTTTTTGTCATAGGACTGCAAATAGAATGTAAATTCCTAATGAAATTTTGGTAGAATCTAGCCAATCCATGAAATGATCTTACCTATTAAATTATTTCAAGTGTAGGCCATTCAAAAATTGCTCTTACCTTCTCAGGATCCATCTTCAATACATCCATTGATATCACAAACTCAAGATATACCAATTATTCCTTCATAAAACTACACTTCTTTATGTTTATCAATAACTTCTCTTCTCTCAACCTCTGCAAAAATTGTCTTATATGCAACAAATTTTCTTCTCTAGTCTTACTAAAAATGAATATGTCATCCAAATAGACAATCACAAACTTACCCAATAATTTATTCAATAGATCATTTATCAATCTCATGAAAGTACTAGGTGTGTTTGTTAGTCGAAAATGAATCACCAACCACTCATACAATCCTTCATTTGTCTTGAATGTTTTCTTCCATTCATCCCCTTCTCTGATTTTGATATGATGATATCCACTCTTCAAATATATCTTTGTAAAGTATTTGGCTCCACTCAAATAAGCCATAATATCATCCATCAAGGGAAAAGGAAATATATACTTCACTATGATCTTGTTTATGTCCCTAGAATCTATACAAATCCCCCATTCTCCATCCTTCTTAGGTGCTAGTATTGCAGGTACGACACAAGGGCTTAATATTTCTCTGATCAATCATTTGCTCAACAGATCTTGCACTTGTATGTTCAATTCTTCATTCTCTAATGGTGTCATCCAATGTGCTACTTCATCAGGTAAACTAGCTCTAGGAATCAGATCCATGCAATGACTAATGCTCCTTACATGTGGCAATCCATCAGGTACATTATCTGAAATGATAGCTTCATATTCTACTAACAATTCCTTTATTAGGTTTTCCTTCTACATGCTTCAAGTCTTCCACATTCTTAGGCACCAAGGAATAACACATGTTCTCATGTCTTAGTCCATCCAAAAATCTCCTCCCATCAACCAAACAAATTCTAGCAGTCATGCATACCTCAACTTTAGGAACATCCCCCAAGGGTAACAAAGTATGCTTCATCCCATTAGCACCAATAGTGCATATGTTCTTCTTTACATGATGAATAGTATCATACTTCCAAGGTCTTCCCAACAAAATATGGCATACATCCATAGGAATTATATCACACAAAACTTCATCATGGTAATTTCCTATCTTTAATCTCACCAAACATTGTTCACTTACCAGTATCTTATGCTCATCTTGAATCCAAGCTATCTGATAATGCTTCAGGTGTTTCAATCTTTATAACTTAAATTTGGTCACCATTTATTCAAAATTCAGGTTCTCTAAGATTCCACTGTTAATGATTAATTTACAGCATTTATCAGCTACCTTGCATCTGATTCGAAACAAATTATTTCTCGGTAATGGTTCTTTCTCCAGTTCACTTTGACACAATATTCTCTTATTCACCAACACTTCTCCTTCTTCTAGTTGATTAGGTTATCCAACATGATTATCCTTAATAAGGTTTGTTCTTCTATTGTTCTTAGTCTTTCTTCTCATCTCTCCCTATTTGCATTCAAAGGTTCTATGTCCTTCTCCACCACATTTGAAACAAGTTCCCTTGAATACTCTTTTCTCTTTTCCTCTATCATCTTTTATATATCCTTCATTTCAGTAACCACCATATCCTCCTCTTCAATAAGAGTTTCCATCATCTCTTAGGTATGAATTATCATTCTTACTAACCTCCTTATCCTTGTTCTGATCTGGAAAAGATCCTCTTCTTCCTCTCTAAAATATTTTGCCTCTTCCTCTCTATCTCTTCTCATGTCTTTTGTTTAGCTTCTCTTCTTCTTTTAGGCCACATTGATATGCTTCTTCCACACTCAACAACTTAATGAAATTGATCTCACCTTTTATAGATGACCTCAAACCACTTACATATCTGGCTACTTGCTCAATTTGATCCTCTGAATGTCCAAATCTGATATTCAACTTATAGAACTCCTTAGTATACTCTGTCACAATTGATTCCTTCAGTTTTATATTCTGCAACTTCTTGAACAAACTGATCTAATATTCAATAGGCATGAAATTTTTCTTCAACGTATTCACCATCCGATCCCATGATCTTATCTTCTCCTTTCCTTTTTTTTCCCTATATATCTGCAAATGTCCCCACCAAAGGGATGCATATCCTCTCAACTTTGTACAAGAAAATTTCACCTTCTTATCTTTTGGGGTACCTTCAAAATCAAATTAATTTTCCAACTCTTTTATCCAATCTAGCAATTCATCTAAATCCAACTTACTATTATAATATGGTGGATTGAAATGTGGTTTAGTGTTTACTCTGGTTAAGGCTCTTATGAACCTTTCTTCTCCCTGATCAAGGCCAGGTTTCTCTTCTCTTGCAACTTCTTCTTGTTCTTCTACTTCCTCATCACTCACTGTGGATGCTAAAAGTCTGTGAGAGAGACTTAAATGATTTCATGTTGTTAGCACAAGTATGTTTAAATCATAAAATTTAACATCCCTATGAAATACTTAATCATGTCCAAATATGCAACTAATGAGTAGAAAACAAGTTAAACAAAAGCATATACAAAAAAACATGATTAAACCTTTATCTCATAGTGGATTGGTGCCACTTTGTTGTGTAGTAAGAAACCCTTTCCAAATCCTTGATAAAAAAGATTGTCAAGATGATAGTGATAATGCAAATGTATTTGATAATGGACAAAATTAGTTCTCAATTCAAAAAAGTAGCTTTGCATGAAATATGTGGAATGAAGATGAATTTGAGTATAGTAAGTTTACTCAAAATTGTGGATACTGAAATGAGGAGAGAAACCTCTCATTTATAGATTTCCAAAATGGAAGAGAGAGTGAAAACAAGCAATGTGGGATTATTCAACATCCAATGGTCAAGTGCCACTTGTCAAGATGTGAATGGTTGATGGTTGTGCACATCTTGGCCAAAGTGCCAATAAATGCAATTAGGTGGAATTTGAATTTGAAGAAATGGCATGTGAGAGGGAAAAATGAATGAAATAAATGCCACTTGGCTCAATGCACAAGGACATGTAAGAGGAGTGAATTCTTTGTTGGATGTACAAGTCCACTTGGACTTTTTGAATTCAAACTTGAGGGAATATTCTCTTTTGATGCCATGTGAGGGAAAATAGAGATTTAATAAATGAATTATATCTATTTTCATGTGCAACTTGTATTCTCTAGAAGATTTTAGTGATAGGGATTAACTTAATCAAGATTTTTATTAATTTAATGAGGGATTAGATGATTTGACAATTTTGACTTAAATTGATGAAGTGATTTAAATCAGAATTGAGAGGAAATGCTTAATTAAATAAATGATTTTGATTTATTTAACTAAGTGGGATAATGTTAGATTAAATCAAATAAGGTTTAAATTATTTAATTTAATAAGAGGACTTTAGAGACTTTAATCAAATAAAATGATTTATTTAATTAAACAGAAATATAAAGTTAATTAAATTAAATTGATTAATTTAATCACTGGAGGAGAAAGACTTAATCAAATAAACAATGATTTGTTAAATTAAGAGACATAATATAATGAAAATTTGAGAGTATGATTTAGGAGGAAATATCATGAATAATTAGGATCAAGTGTGTTGAACCGAATTTGTACATTTTCCATGTCTACATTTTCCCCCTCTTTGAAGCAATGTACTTGTTGCATTGATTCAATGAATAAACTGTTGTGATCAAAGTTCAAAATTTCTCGATTTTTCAAATACCCCACTATTGCCACAACGAGAAGGATTACGTTGGTATATTTCTCCCTTGATAGATTGGGTGGAAATGCTAATTTCTAAATCGATATCGTGATAAAATGTGAGAGGAGTGGTCTTATTGATCAAAGGACGAAAGATAATTCTTTGATGTAGACAAATCTGATGATGCATAGATAGTCATCGACCATGGGTAGTCTTGTTAGATATAAATGTTATTAAAGATAGAAGAATGAGAAGAATTGAAGGAGGATCCACACAATCCTACATTATGATGATGATTGATGATGTATTGCTTACTAGGAGTTGGGATTTTCAAAGGATCAATTACTTTATGTTTGATAACACACATAGGTATGATGCATGAAGGTATAAATGACTAGGATGGTGTTGTACCTAGTATGATAGAATTTGAATTGAGAATTAGATAGGAGTATTCTTGTTCACACTTAGCATGCATACTTCATTCAAGATGTGGTTAAAACATTCTAAACACCTCAAGCCAAAACATTGGAAAGCAAGCTTGCTCATGTGGTCAACAAGATATCTAAAACATCTTCTCCACAAACCAAACAAAGAATATGTGACTAAATTATTTTACAAGTTTATACCACAAGAATAGTAGATAAAAGAGAAAATGATCTTTGCCTCATTCCTTTCTCTCTAAACCTATTTTGTTTAGGCATCATCGAGAGGTCCTTGGAATGAGCACAAAATAAGATAAGCCAATAAAATACCAAATAAAGAAAATAGACAAGCTAATGTTCTTTGTACCACTAGCCAAGGATAAATTACTATGAGGTACCTAATGCTTATGTCCATCATGGGAAGGATTCATCCTAGGACATTTAGTGATCAGGGTTTTGGTGGGACTGATTGGGTGATAAGCTATTGATACTCTGAGTTGATCAACTCGCTTTCTTACTGACTTAGACTTTTGAGACTCTGACAATTAGGGTGTTCACTTTTGAATGTGTTAGACTTGCTTTTGATTGACTCACCAAAGGGTGAAGGTGATGATTGATTTTATTAGGAATGATGACTATCGCAGGTGAAAACGAAATGAGATGGATGCACCATTTTGGATTTTCAGATATTTCGAGGCTTTTTTTTTGGTATTTTTGAAATGTTTTACAAATATTTTTGGTATTTTTGAGATTTATGACAAAGAGAATAACCTAAAGACCTATCCTAGGGGTATCGAGAGTTGATCCATAGATTAGCCTTGCCTACGTTATATATGCAGAGACCATGTAGTTCGACTGACGACATACTTGACTCGATGGTGAGATAGATGGGCAAACGGATTGCCAAATTATTGTGACAGATGCCTAAGGACTGACCTAAGATGTCTCGAGGGATGATCAAAGATCAACCTTTCCTATGTTAAAGCTTAGAGATGACATAGTTTGGACAAGGTGAGAGACTGAAAAGACTTGATGATGAAATTTTTGAAGATTTTCCAAGATTTTTGACATGTTTTGGATTTTTTTGCATGATGGTTCCGAATGTTTTTGGAATTTCTGATGAATTGGGAAGAGCACAAAAATATACACAAATTTGATCCAGTGCCATTTTCAAGGATATGCCCCTAGTTTTAAGTGATAGACTACTTCGATAAAGATAGGATAAACTGACCTTAGGAATACACCAAGTAGTACTTTGGTGGGGTATGATATGGGCATCAACTCAGGCTATGGTATGGATGTGAGTGGATGGGTGGATGGATGAGTGATTCGTGTAGATCCTGGTGGATGGGGAGTGCTTTATTTACACTTGGCACCTTTTTGCAAGGTTTTCACCAAGGTACTTGTCCAAAGCGCCACTGAAGTGGTTTTCACTAGAGGACAATTTTTTATTTATTTATTTATTTTTCAATATTTTTTTTAATTCTTTTGGATTTTTTGCATTTTTTTAGTTTTTTTGTTGTTGCCAAGACACTTGTTTGCTAGGTTTTCATCAAGGTAACCATTTTTTCAGGTCTTTTACTGATTGTTTTTGTATTTTTGGTTTTATACCTTGCAATTTCTTAGGTATATAAATTTTTGAGATGGGAGTTTTTCAGAGGCTCCTACAGAGGCTCACCTTCTGGTGTTACTAATTGATATGCTCCTAATTTATAGCTAGCTATGATGATGAACAATCCCAGCTAGTTGGGCTCAAATTTTCCTTTGCTCTCTGGATTTGGCATATTCTTTTGGTTCTCTTTCATCACAAGTTTGCCGACTTGGAAGGTGTGTTGCCTGATATTTTTAGGATGAACTTGGATATCTTCTTTCTGGTGATGTAGGTCATGGGAATTACTTCAACCCACTTTGTGAAATATTATGTGGTGGTGATGATGAAATTTTGGTCATTGGATGAGGTGGGTGAGATTTTACCTTTGGGATCAAGCCCCCATTACGAAAAGGGCTAAGGTGTAATAATAGGATGTAATTCTTGAGCTAGTACATGAATGAGGTCTTCATGTTGATGGCACTATAGACACCTTCTGGCAAAGTCATGGGCCTCTCTTTCCATTGTCATCCAATAGTACCTGGTTCCTAGCAACTCCTTGGCCAAGGTCTTACCACTCGAGTGTGAACCACAAGTGCCATTGTATACCTCAATCACAGCAGTCAGGGATTCCTCATGTTCTAAGCAATGTAACAGGGTTTTGTCAATGCTTCTATGGAAGAGGGTTTCCCCTAGGATGACAAAATGTAAGGATCTCTTGACAAAGGTTCATTTGAGGTTTAGGGTGATATCAGCTAGGAGAACTCCTAGTATTAGATAGGTGTAGATTTCATGATACCAAAGATCACTGGGACCAACAAGTTCACACACATGGTACCTCAAAAGTGGGTACGAGAAGTTTCTCTACCAGGAATTCATGTTTTGATACATTGCGAGGGATATCTAGAAAAGATCCAATCGTTGTCATTGCATCAACTACTCTATTATTTTCCCTTGGTATTTTCTTAAAAGTGATATCAATAAATGACTCTTTGGGGCTTTCTACCACCTTCTTCTATGGTGTGAGCTTATCATCCTTAGTTTGGTATGCACCATTGGTTGACAATAAGTTGTGAATCCCCATAGACCTTCAATGCCATGATTCACCACTGTGCCACAATTTTCAGACCTATGGTTAAAGCCTCATACTCTGCAATGTTGTTTGTACAGGGGAATGCCAACTTGTAAGATCTTGGTATGCAATCCTCCTATGGGGTGATAAAGAACACACCGGCTCCTGATCCATGTTGTGTGTGGGAACCATTGAAGTAGAGTTTCCATTGATCAACTATGCTAAGATTAAAGATGGACTCATCTGGAAATTTGGATATGAGTGGGTTCTCTATGTAGATAGGAGCTTCTGCCAGCTGGCCCGCAATGACCTGTCCTTTTATTTCCTCTCACTCCACATACTCCGATAGTATCATGACCCATTTAGCCATTCTTCCAGTGATAATAGATTTTGACACTATAGATTTTAAGAGATCTATCTTGGTAATGAGTTTGATTTTATGTGCCAACATGTAGTGTCAAAATTTTTGTGAAGCAAACACTACTGCTAGGCAAGCTTTCTCAATGAATATGTAGTTTAACTCATGGCCAACCATTGTCCTATTGACGTAATAGATAGCATTTTCTATTCTATTTTCATCATGTTGAGCTAGAAGAGCACCCAGAGCTACTATTGTTATTGAGATGTATAGGATCAATGTTTTTCCTATAGTGGGTGGCATCAATATGGGTGGTGTAAGTAGATATTCTTTGATTTTTCTAAATCCCTGACCACATTTTTTATCCCACTTGTATGCTACTCCCTTGTGGATTAGATGTGAATAGGTAGCCTTTTTTTCCACCAATTGTGCTATGAACCTCAAGATGGACTAGATTCTACCTTGTAATCCTCTAAGTTTTTTTAGTGTTCCTGGTGCTTCCATATCGAGGATTGCCTTAACCTTTGCAGGATCCACCTCTATTCCCCTCATCGACACTATGTATCCTAGGAGCTTCCCTAATTGTACCACTATTAATTCTTTGGGTTAAGCCTGAATTTATACATCTCTAGTCTATCAAATATGTCACTTAGGGCTGCTATGTGGTTTTACCTCTTCTTTAACTTTTCTGTATGTCATCCACATAATCTTCAATGGTTTTGTGTATCATGTCATGGAAGATTAGTGTCATGGCCCTCTGATATGTAGCCCCTACATTTTTTAACCCAAATGCCATCATATTCCAGTAGTAGGTACCCCAAGGACATGCAAATGTCATTTTATGTTGGTCTTGTTTTGTAATCATTATCTGGTTATACCCCAAGAAGTCATCCCTTAGGGATAGCATCTCATGTCCAGATTTCATGTCCAATATCATATTAATGTTGGGTAGTGGAAAATCATCCTTAGGACATGCTTTATTGAGGTATCTAAAGTTTGTGTAGATACATATGCCCCCATTTGGTTTTGAGACTGGTACAAGGTTGGATACCCATTCTGGATAGTTAATCGGTCATATGAAGCCAACATCTAGGAGCCTCTATAACTCCACCTTGAATAGCAAGGCTATTTGTAGATGCATTTTTCTTAACTTTTTTCCAACTGTCTTAGCTCCAGGCTAAACAACTAAAATATGAACCACCACTTCTGGATCCAGACCTGGCATGTCAGCATAGGACCATGCAAATTTTACCTTCCTTTCTTTTAGAAATGCTGCTAGCAGTTCTTGTTCCTTTGTCATGAGAGACTTAGCATATAAAGTGATTTGCGGTGTTGTCTTTGTTCCTAGGTTAATAGGATTACACTACTCTTCCAGGACTGCTGATTTTTCTTGATGTAATGTGGTAGGGGGGAGATTGAATCCTTCATCCTCCAGTGCCTCAGAGAGGTTTTCACCATTGGATGCATCCTTTATTTTTACAAGTTTGTTGTTAGAGAGTTCCATAGTGTGGTTTTCACTCAATAAACTCTAAGCTTACTCTCAATATTTTTCTTTTGCGACTGAAGGACTCAATCATCTCCTCATAATATGCATGGGTGTTCAAATTGATGTTGAAACTTGCCTTGTGATCCCCACATGGAACTTTATCCCTTAGTCCCATGAATTTCGAAAGAGCCTCATCATTTTTGAATGAGTCTAGAATTGGCGGTCCTCGTTGGTCATGATCGATGAGTTGAGGTTATACTAAGGTGGTTTTGTGGGTTTGTTGGTTTGACTCAGTGTGTGAGGCACTAATCATTAGTAAGGAGGAGTCCTCAAAAAGCATGGGTAGGCCTATTATGGTATCATCGTCATCACTACTAGCACAGACATTAGTTACATCAAAAGTAAAGTTGTCAAGCAAGATACCTGTGCATATAGGTGGTCTAAGGGTGGTTATCGATACCTAAGGGGAGGACCTGACTGACCTATTGGGAGTACCTCTACCACGTATAGTTATACTTAGAGGATTACATCCAAGGCCAAGGTTCCTCATTCTTCTTTCTACAATGAGTGGCTCCAGCCGTCCATCAATGTTCCTTTCAAGGCTTTGGTTTCTATTGTAGCCCATGAAAAGTATTATTTATAGCCCTCTCTTGGCTTTATCCATAGTTAATGTGGTTGTGGGTTCTACATCACAGTATATTAAGCTTGAAATATCTTCCTCATCAACATTTTCATGACTTAGGTCTCCCTAATGGAAAAATCCAGAGAGGTTTTCCCTAAGGGTGTGGACAGGTGTTTCAGTTGATCAAGGTTGCCCATGTGACCTAGGAGATTGTGGTAACTCTCCTAAAACAAATGCACTCTTCTTCATTCTGTAGTCTCTGCATCCATTGTCCTGGATCATGTTTTTGATGTCATATATGTTAGGGATGGTGGGTGTCCCTATCGCAGAAGTGGAGGTGAGGCTAGCTAGGTTGATGTATGCACTAGATGGGCCTTCATCATTTTTTGGCACTTGGGGGATTTTATAAAACTTGGTTTCCAATTTTTTGTAGTAGGCGAATGGTTCAGGGTCCTCATGTATAGTGACCTCCTCATTTCGGTGCAAGAACATGATTTATTGGTGATATGTTGAGGCCACTTATTTCATTCCATGGATCCATGGGTGTCCCAAGAGGATGTTATATGGTAAGTCGAGGTTGAGGACCTGACAGGTAGTGTACATGGTTGTTGGTCCCACTTGGATTGGGATTTTAACAGTTCCCTAAGACACTCTTTCTTGATCATCATATGCCCTTATTGTGATGCTCTTGTTCTTGTTAATGGAATCCTTAGTGAATCCCCAAGTTCTTTATAAGCTTGAGAGAGAAAATATTAAGGCTTGCACCTCCATCCACCATGAGTCTTTTAACTTTATTTTTGTGGACTAGCACTTAAAGGTGAAGTGTATGGTTATGAGATGTCTATGGGGGGAAGTCTAGGTCAAAGAATGTAAGGAGGTTCAGGGTAATGATATTACCAACGATAGCCTGAAACTAATCTGTGTCAAGGGTGGTGGAGATGATGGATGCCACTAAAGCTTCATCAAGAATTTTCCTATGGGCAGTGGAGATTTTTAATAGTTCCATGATGGATATTTGTGCAGGGGTTCTCTTCAACTAGTTGATGACATTATATTCATAGGGAATGGATTTTGTGTTTAAAGTGGGGCTCTAATATGGTGCCCTTGCAATGGTGACCTTTCTGTGACATGTGGTGATTCCACAATCGGTGTTGGCACCCTTGACATTAATGACCGTGACCATTTCATCAACACATGTGACTATCTCTTCATACACTAGATTAGCACTAGCATATTTTTGCTTGCCTTTGTTGTTCCCCTAACAATTTCCTTGATTGTGGTTCGACATCGTATTTATGTATATTTTCAGATCTTGATTACTCACTGGTTGCTCAATGTTGATGATATTGGATGATATTCTTTAGTCTCATGCAATTTGTGGTGGTATGTCCCTTGATCTTGTGAAAGTCACAAAGGATATTTTCATTATACCATGGTGGTTTGGTCATGGGTTCCGCGTATTTCTCAGAGTCGGAGAATTTGATTAGGTTTTCCTTGACTAACTTCTTCATTATGGACTCGATGGATTCCCCAAGGGTCATGAACTTCCGCTTGGGAGAGTATTTTCTTCGGAGAGGTGGTCCTTCTTGATTGCCCAAGTTATTGATTTGGTTGGTGGGAAGTGGTTATTGTTGTGCTACTATAGCATTAGTTTGCACAATATTGTGATTATGATTTTTTGGCTGGTGACGAGTTTGGATGTTTGGTTTGGGAGAATTTATCACCACTTTAGCATCAACCACACCATCATTCATGATGTTTTTGTTCCTCGACCATGTTCGAGGTTTATCATTATAATTGTTGGACGAGCAATTATCCTATGGTGGAGCAAATTTTGACGTGCCTCCTCGCGCAGTTGGGGCCCTTTTGATGTTGAGCGCCTTTGGGATCAGTTGATCGTATGATGTGATGCATTGCATTTTTAAGTAGAACGCCAAGTTTTCATCTAGATTAGATATGATCATGCAAACTTGTTGTTCTTTTGGCATGGTCCACTTGCTCTGATTGGCCTTGGATCACCATTTTTGCAAGAAGGATGTGAATAGATCTCTTTTTATTTGTTTGAGAATTGATACTTCTTCCAAAATAACATTCACACCCATGTTGAAAGAATAATTTTTAAGGATTTCTTCCACAATTTCCTCAAATTTTTTAATGCCTTTGGGTAGGAGAGAAACAAATTCCATGGCTAGAGTAGTCAGACTTTGGGAGAAGAGTCACATTAGATATGTGTAATTGTATGCAACCTCCATGCAATGCACCTAAAATTCTCTGACGTGGTTTTTAGGGCTACCTGCTCCATTATACTTGTTGAATTTGGGGATCTCGTATCCCTTTGGGAATGGTACCATTGTGAGACTTCTATCAATGGATAAGGGCACAAGCTACTTGATGTTTTGGTTGTTTTTCCTGCTTCGATGTCCAACACCTACTGCGAGAGCATTTTGATTTACGTTGTGACATTGTTGCTTGGATCGGGAGGTGGAATGAATGTGTTTTGAGGTGTTTGGGGTGTTTGATTGGTGGGAGTACTAGTGGGAGTTTTCTGCAAGCTCTATTGTGCGTTCAAGGTGTGCTGGTATGCTTGCATTTGTGTCAACAATTCTTGTTGTTGATCTTGCTACTATTGTTCCAAGAAAACTTGTTTTTGTTCCATCTGTTGTTGTTCCCATAGAGCTTGTTGTTGGTCTAGATTTTGTATGAATAACAAATCTTGTTGTTGGTCTAGCTGTTGTTGCGCCAACAAAGCTTGTTGTTGTTCCTAAAAGTCTTGTAGGGCTTGTTGGTATGCTTACCGATGGATCGCTTATAGTTGTGGTTGGTATTGTTCTTGTGCTTTTTGTTGTGCTTGAGCTTGGGCTTGCACTTTTTGGGTTGTTTGAGTGACTTGCACAACTTGTGCAGCTTGTTGGGATTGTGCAACTAGTTGTGCTTGTGCTTATTGAGCAGCCTATTGTGCAGCTTGTTGGTTTTATTTCAATACCCTTTGATGATTGGATTTTTAGATGGTTTGGATCAAGGTGGTGAATGAATTCATCATGTTAGCTTTTGGTGAGATTGGTGGTGTATTGGGAATGATGCCAACCATTATGACAAGTGAAATGGTTGTGTTGGTGGTTAATATTTAGGTTGTTGGATGTGTGGTTGAGATGCTTGGTCCTTGAGAAGTTATTTTTTGAGATATTTGAGAATTGAATAATGTATTAGTCATGGTAGCTTGAATGGTTTCCACTTGTTGTTGTGATGTTGTGGGAAAAAAGAGAGCATTTGATGTGATGCTCAGATTGCCTAGATTTGAGAAACTAGATGTGGGTGGGGTGGAAGAACCAATCCAATAGGTGATGTGGATGTGAGAAATAATGGAGGAAAGGGTGGTAAGTTCCCCTAGAACGAGAATGGGTCAGTGAATCCTGCTACTCCAAACAAACCACCTTCTCCTTGCAGTAAATAATTTTGTATGTCCAACAGATAGGCTGGTGTTGCATGGAATGAGGATAAATTTGTGTGATTATGGAAGGTGAGTGGGATGTATGGGTGTAATGGATTTACCAAGATGAATTTTTTTGGTGTGGTGTTGACACTTACCTCTTTGTTGTTCACAAGGTGATGATGTTGTAACTCTCGAAACATAGCACTTCCTTTGTTCACAATCGAGGAAATTGGTGTGATTATTCATATAGTTTAAGGCATTTCTTGAGTGATATTCAAAGTTGGAATTGGGGATGTGTTTCTAAGAGGCATGTCCATACTAGCACCTACATCAAGGTCAGAAGGAATCGAGATCCCTCCTTTCGTTAACATGCGTAACTATTTAAAAATGGCATTGCCAATTTTACGATTCTCTAGATTTTGGACCATTTCTAGCATTTTTTATTATGTCATCCCCACATCCTCATTTGTGATGTCCTCTTCATAAATTTCCTCTTGAGGATTTTGTGATGGTAGAGGAGAGCTACTTGGGGGATTGCTTGATCTTTCAAGGTTTGTTTCGATGGTTACTTGACCCAAGTCACTAGAATTTGATATTTCGTTGATGTTTTCCATGTTCTTTTTGTATTGTGATCTTGTTTGGACCATAAAAATAGGGATCGTTTGATCTTAATCTCTAGGCCCAAAAGAGAAGAACTAGGGAAAGCAAAAGGATCAAGGGGGGGTGGTGATGATGATGAAACAAATGGATGAAGTGAATGAATGAAACCTTGGAAGAAATTTTTAGGGGTTATGCTAAGCTTTGGGGCTTGGATTGATGGTTTGACTAAATGTATTAGTTCAAACAATATTGTGGTGAGCTTGTAAACCCTAGGAAGTTGTGTTATCCTAGGAAAAAACTCACACAAGGGAATGGATTGGCTAAGTGTGTCAAGCCAACCAAGGTGATCATGAACTAGTAAACCTCAGGAAGCTGCGTTATCCTAGAGGTAAATTTGTTCAAGAGAATTGACTATTTGGCTAGGTGTATTAAGCCAAGATAGAGTGATGTTGATTTATCCTTTAAGTTTAGCATGAATTATTTTTCTAAAGTTCTCAAAAGTTTGTTTGATGGGATGAAAATTGATTGATGGAGAGATGGATGGGAATGACAACTTTGATCCTAGACTTTGATCTAGATACGACCCTTTTTACAAAACCTCAGTGTTGAAGAACATGTTATACTTCCTAAGTGAGGAAAGAAAACCTTTCAAAAAGCTCAATATTTTGTTGATAATAAAATGCATACAAAGTTGGGTTGTTTTTTGAAGCCTTTTTATAAAAATTGTACACTAGTCTTTCTTTGACTTCAAGGAGCATTTCAAGGCATTGTTCGCGAGCTTTGAGACTAATCTTTTTGAATCTTGGTTTTAGGATTTTGACCTTTTAGGAAATCATTTGAGACAACACATGTGAGGTTCAATTTTTCTTTTATCTTTCCTTAGTGTATTCCTTTTATCAAAAGCACTTTCTTGATTAAGTTTCAAACTGTATGTCTAGTTTCCCACTTTCTTTTTCATTCCACAAGGTCCATTATGTGGAAATCAAGGAAATTAGGGCACAAGTTTCCTATGTTTAACCTTTTTGTAAAAAAATGATGATAAAATCCAAGCACTTAGAAACCTCTAAGGATATGATCCCTAGGGAAAGAAAGAGTACTTAAATTCGTCAAGGATATTTGTTTCCTCCAAGGGGTTTAAAATTTTGAGCTCTTTATGAATGTTTATTTTTCAATTGTTTTGAGTACCAAGAAATGTATTTTCCATTTCCAAGCACATTTACAACCCTAGGATGAAGAGACAATATTTTGTTAGGTTCCACTTGGATGAATCGAGCTGCGCATATTCTGTGTGGATGACTAGATGCTTGACCACACTGGCTGCCCTCCATGGCACACACTTCTCGGGTCAGCCAAGCATCAATACCCATGAATCTCTCATGGAATTCTTTTAATCTCTACAACAAAACCGCATGTATAACATAGGGCGGCTTCAAAGGACATGACCTTTTACACCAACAAAATAGACAAGGATTTGGCCTTCTAAACAAGGAATTTAATTCGATCTTTCCGTTCGTGGAATCTAACCCATGCGGGGAGAGACCATTGCTTCCCTTCTCATCAGAGCCAACTGTGTGATACTGGATTTTGTTCGAGTACCCACTTTTATATCCCGGTTGGAAATACACTTGTCCTTAATGTGTTATCGATTGGGTCACTCCCTTGGGTGAGTAATTTTTTCCACAATGCAGGCTCGCTAAGATAAAAAAAAGTGAGTAAAAATATTCATAGTTCGATCAACCTTCATTTAGAAACAAAGGGAGAACATGCGCAATAAGTTTACTCACACTCGCAAGATGTTTTGTTCAATTTTAAACCCAAAAATGAAGTGTGAAGGTAATACTTTTGACAACTGAATATCACAAAAATAATTTTGATTCTCAAGATAGTCATGAGGCACGAGAGAAGCGCATATGCCTTTTAAATGATATTACTTTGTGAAAAGGATTACAAGACATCAAAAACACACATGTTCATTTTAATCCTCAAAGCAAGAAATAAGTTCTTTTTAAAGCACCAATTTTGAAGTGTCAGAGTTTGCCTTGTTCAATTTTTAGAACCCAAATTGAAATTTAGTAAATGCCTAAAGTTCCTTTTAACCAAAAATATCAAGTCAAATGGTTAATTTTAAACCCCAAAAAAAAAATGTGAGATGGTTTGAAACTGAAAATAAGCATAGAAAATGGAAAATATAGCTCAATAAGCATTAAAAAATGCTTTTGTGAATTTTGGACTCCAATCTTGCTTTGCCTTGGCTTGATTCCAATATCAACCTATAAAAGAAAATACAAAAATAATATGAATAAAATAATCCACAAGATCTCTTATACATCAATGCATTAAACATAAGTTATTAAAAAAAAATTTCCAACCCTTATAAAAAAATAATTTACCCCCCTTATAATGCAAAAAAATTCCTTATACCGTTGTTTATTTCCTAAATTAACCCTCTACCACCATATCGCGATTGATTGAGATAGGTGGCGTAGTGGTGGTGAGCATAGTCAATCAGGCGTCCTTACCACGATACCGTGAATGTTAGGATAGAAGACCGCGATGACATGGTGGCAGTGAAGTAATGATGAGGAGCAGTGGTCGGCAGCTTTACAGCGATACCGCGGATGGGAAGGCAGAAGATTGTGGTGGCGTGGTGGCAGTGAAAATAGTTACCATGCTACCACTAGTGGTTAAGTTGGAGACTACCAGACAACGGTGGAGATGGTGGGTGGTTACCTCGCTACCAATGGCAATTAGGAGGGAAACCATGGGGCAGCAGTAGAGATGATGGGTGGTTACCACACTACGCTACTACTGGTGGTTAGGAGGGTGACCGCGGTGGCACAGTGATAGTGATGAAGCGGTTCCTCTCTACCATGGGCAGGGAAAAGCTAGACAATGGTAACGCGGTGGACAGTGCTCTACCGTGACGGTAGCAACTAGCAGTCAGTTTACCGCTCAACCACTTACAAGGGAAGGTCAAGCCACGGTAATGCGGAGGACTAGGAGAACTAAAACTAAAATGTCATGGTTAGTGAGGAGGTGGGTCACGGTATTGTGGTGGATACTATGGTATCACAAATAGTGAAGTTTGACGACATGCTAAAGTGATAAAAGGTAGTGGCGATAGTGAGTGCAGAAGAAATGATGGTGTCATAAGGTGGTAAAAGGCAAGATTAAAGCTTGAGGAAAATGCCCAACACTGCTATACCTCAGGTGAATGAAATGAATGGCATGGTAACATGAGAGATGTATGGATTGACTGTGTGGGAGAACTGTAAGGAAAATCACAGGTGAAGAAGTTTGCAGCAAAGCCTATTCAGATTAATATTTTACCTTTTAGATTATATACTTTCAAAATACATGAACAATTAAGCATAAAGAATACAATCATGACTCATGTTCTATAAAAAAATTCTCAAACATTATGAAGAAATGGAAGATTTCTCAGACAGAATAACATAAAGGAATGAAAAAATATATAATTGTCTTCTTATGAAATGTAATGATCTCCAAAAGGTTTTTAACCATGAATAACAACAGAAACTACTATTAATAAAATAGTTAAACACACCGAACGAATTGAAACTTCCCGTAGCAGAGATACAAGTAAAATTTATATAAAAAAAATAAAAATCAAAAGAGCCCTCCTAGCACCAGAATGTGGATGCTAAAAATCTATGAGAGATACTTAAACGATTTCATGTTGTTAGCACAAGTCAGTTTAAATCAGAAAATTTAACATCCCTATGAAATACTTAATCATGTTCAAATATGCAACTAATGAGCAGAAAACAAGTTAAATAGAAGCATATACAAAAAACATGAGTCTCATAGTGGATTGGTGCCACTTTGTTGTGTAGTAATCAGCCCTTTCCCAAACCCTGAATAGCAAGATTGCCAAGATGATAGTGATAATGCAAATGTATGTGATAATGGACAAAATTAGTTCTCAATTCAAGAGAGTAACTTTGCATGAAATATGTGGAATGAAGATGAATTTGAGTATAGTAAGTTTACTCAAAATTGTGGATATTGAAATGAGGACAGAGACCTCTCATTTATAGATTTCCAAAATGGAAGAGAGAGTGAAAACAAGAAATGTGGGATCATTCAACATCCAATGGCCAAGTGCCACTTGTCAAGATGTGAATAGTTGATGGTTGTGCACATCTTGGCCAAAGTGCTAATAAATTCAATTAGGTGGAATTTGAATTTGAAGAAATGAAATGTGAGAGGGAAAAATGAATGAAATAAATGCCACTTGGCTCAATGCACAAGGACATGTAAGAGGAGTGAATGCCTTGTTGGATGTACAACTCCACTTGGACTTTTTGAATTCAAACTTGAGGGAATATTCTTTTTTGATGCCATGTGAGGGAAAATAGAGATTTAATAAATGAATTATATCTATTTTCATGTGCAACTTGAATTCTCTAGAAGATTTTAGTGATAAGGACTAACTTAATCAAGATTTTGATTAATTTAATGAGGGATTAGATGATTTGACAATTTTGACTTAAATTGATGAATTGATTTAAATTAGAATTGAGAGGAAATGCTTAATTAAATAAATGGTTTTGATTTATTTAACTAAGTGGGATAATGTTAGATTAAATCAAATAAGGTTTAATTTAATAAGAGGACTTTAGAGACTTTAATCAAATAATTAAACAAAAATATAAGGTTAATTAAACTAAATTGATTAATTTAATCACTAGAGGAGAAAGACTTAATCAAATAAACAATGATTTATTAAATTAAGAGACATAATATGATGAAAATATGAGAGTATGATTTAGGAGAAAGTTTCGTGAATAATCAAGATCAAGTGTTTTAAACCGAATTTGTACATTTTCCATGTCTACACTCACATCATCAACTAGTCGACCTCTCCTCTGGGTTGTTTCAACTACTTCCAATCAGTAATTCCTCTCAACATCTCCATTATAGCTAGGTTTGTATTTCCATGCACTCCATTTCCTTTACCATTTATTCTTCCCACCATGTTTACACAAGTCCTCTATAGCTATAGGTCATATCCTCAGTCTGCCACCCCACAAAAAATCTTCAACAATACTATGCAAACTCTTACAATCTCGCAAGGAATGAATCTCGCTCTGATACCAATCTGGTACAATCATGATAGGAGGGTCCTCAAAGAGAACAATCTAGACTAAGCAGCTAGAGTAATACAATAGAAGCAACATGTAATCTAGAGGAAATTTTAGATTGAAAATATTCTTATTATTATAAATGTTGATTACATACAGTCGGCCACATCCAGGATTATAGATTTGGCTCATAGGCCTGATACAACATGCTCAAAATACAATGCTCATACATGCAAGTGAAAATCTTATAGATCAAATCCTATATACATATTATTCTACTTGATCTTGATTTATTTCCATTCTCATGATTCATTACAAGCTTTATATCATATCCACGGGTCAAGAAATATCTTTATCGACTAAAAATGATTACAATCTCCGATGAAGGAAACATAACGTGCGCAAGAACATATTAGCCTCAAATTTGAATTTCTTCCATGATAGATGTGCATGATGAAATGTGGACCTAAGATCAAGGTTAGGGACACTCCACGGTACAATTCAAAACACACCATGAGGATCTGCAAGTCACGAGAAGGATCCATGATCAATCAAACTATTTGTTAGGTTTTGAAATTATTCTAGGGCCAGTTCCAAAACTGTGACTCAATCCGGAAGTGATAACTTGCTAGAGAAATATCCAATTGAGCTGACAACTTGGAATAAGGAAATTGAAAATGTCCAAAATGAAACCATAGGTACGTGAGATCTAGCAAGCAAACATGAATAAATACTAGATATACCAACTTGAACTTGAACAAGAAAAAAATAAAAACAAAACTAAATGAAAATATTTTTGGTTGATGCAAGATTGGCAAGAACCAAGGATGCTCTTGCATCACAATTGATATTTTTTTCTTGTTTAAGGCCCAAGCTCAAAAGGAGATTGGACATTTCATCAAGGTCCTAAGGTTAGATCGAGGAGGAGAGTATACCTCCAATCGTTCTGTGCATTTTTGCAAGAAAAATTGTATTAAGAAGGAGCTAACAACCAATTATACTCTACAACAAAATGGAGTGGCTAAGAGAAAGAATAGGACCATTGTGGAGATGGCAAGGAGCATGATAAAAGAAAAGGGACTCCTGACTGAATATTGGGGAGAGGTTGTAGCAATAGTTGTTTATTTGATAAATAGAAGTCCAACAAAGGCAGTCCATGAAAAAATACCACAAGAGGCATGGACAAAATGCAAGTGGATGGTTGAGCATTTAAGAGTGTTCACGTCTATGGCATACACACTTGTACCAAAAGAAAAGAGGTAGAAATTGGATGACAAGGGTAACAAGTTCATTTTCATGGGCTACAGTGAAGAGTCCAAAGCTTATAGGTTGCTTAAATCGGTCACCAAGAAAATCATCATTAATAGAGATGTGGAGTTCTTAGAGGATGAGTCATGGTATGTCCCAATAGCTCCTAATGGCTCTTGAAATATCCCAACAGTTTAGGATGATGAAGAAAATGAATAGGAAGATCAAAAAGATCCTACAATAGTAGAAATAGTCGACTCCTGACAGCTCCTAAGAGCTCCTGAAGTAAACAGGCGGTTAAATAGACTGTCATAGAACTCAGTCACAAAGAGCTCCCAACAACTCATGAGAGCTCCTAAAGTTGGAAGACAGTCATAGTCATCCAAATACTTGGCCGTAGAGAGCTCCTGACAACTCTTGAGAGCTCCTGAATTTGAAAGACAGTTAAGAAGACAGATGCAATCAGCCAGAGACTTGGCCATAAAGAAAGGAAAGCAACCAAAGGTAGCTTGAAGATCAGCTCCTAAGAGCTCTTGAACCTGCCTATTTAGCAGAGCAACAATATCAGTGAAAGTTTAGACCCCACTCTCTCCTACCTAATGCCAAAGAAGACCAAGAGTCTAAGGGATATTTATCAAGATGAAAGGTATGATGAAGAGTTTGATGAGAACATGAATTTTGCATTATTTTCTCATAGTAATCTGATTTATTTTGAGGATGTTGTGAAAGAGGAGAAATGGTGTGAAGCCATGGATGAGGAAATAGATGCAATAGAGAGAAAAAACATATGGGAGCTAACAAATTTTCCTCCCAACAAATAAGTTATTGGGGTGAACTGAGTCTACAAGACCAAGAGCAATGTCGAAGGAAGGATAGATCAACACAAGGCACGTTTGGTGGTCAAGGGGTACAAACAATATTTTGGGAGATACTATGATGAGACATATGCCCCTATTGCAAGGATGGAGACCATTAGGGTAGTCATAGCAATTTCATCCCAACAGAAGTGGAAGGTGTTTCAAATGGACGTGAAGTCTGCCTTCCTAAATGGAGTGTTGAAAGAGGAAGTTTATGTGGAGCAGCCATTTGGATATGAAGTTCCAGGTGAAGAAAACAAGGTGTATAGGTTGAAGAAATATCTTTATGGGTTGAAGCAAGCTTCATGGGCATGGTACAATAGGATTAACTCATATTTGATGAGCAATGGCTTTAGAAAAAGCGATGGTGAGCCCACTCTTTACATCAAGTTAGTAAATGGTAATATTTTGATTATTGTCTTGTATGTTGATGATTTAGTTTTTACTAGGGATGATTATGTCCTCATTGCTGATTTCAAAAATGCCATGAAAAGAGAGTTTGAATTGATAGATTTAGGTCTCTTGAGATATTTTCTACACATATAAGTAAAAAAATGCATGATGGTATATTTATCTCACAAGAAAAATATGTAAGTGAGATCTTGAAGATATTTCGGATGTTTGAAAGCAAGCTTGAACCAGCACCAATAGCCATAGGTCTAAATTTGAGCAAAGAAGATTGTAGCAGCAATGTGGATCCGACCATGTATAAAAGTTTGATTGGAATTTTAATGTATTTGAATCCAACTAGACCGGATATAATGCATGGAGTGAGTCTTATTTCCAAATTTATGGAGACTCCAAGAGACACCCATTGGAAAGTGGGTAAAAGGATCCCGAGGTATGTGAATGGCACCAAAGGATATGGAATTTTTTACACAACAACAAATGATTTTAGGCTAGTTGGATACATGGACAATGATTGGGAAGGAAGTTTGGAGGATAGGAAGAGCACATCAAGCTATGTGTTTCATTTGGGTTTGGGTGCTATCTCTTGGGCTTCCAAGAAGTAACCTATTGTTTCCCTATCAACAATAGAGGTTGAGTATACAGCAACAAATGCAACATGTCAAGCTATTTGGATGAGAAGAATCTTGGCATATTTGAAAGAAGAAAAGAAGATGGAATATAAATATTTTTTGACAATGTTTCATCTATAGCCTTGACGAAAATCATGTGTTTCATGGAAGAAGCAAGCACATTGAAATCGGGTATCATTTTATCAGAGAGTTAGTTGAAAATGGTGAAATCAAAATGCTTTTTTGTAGGTTTGAGCAACAAATAGTAGACATATTCGCCAAGCCCTTGAGAAAGGATAGCTTTGAGTGCCTAAGGAGCGTGTTGGGTGTTGTTGATTTCGATCAGGATTGATCTTGTTTTTTCAGCTCAGGACCAAGGGGGATTGTTTGAAAATTAAATATTCCTAAGCCTCCTACTCATCCGTCAGACCCCCTGCAACTCTCACCTACCTATCAGGAGTACTTTTCTTTCTTGGTTATCATCCTTGCAAATTTTTGAGAGCTCCAAAATTAAATGTGGTAGCATATTTTTAATTTTCAATTTATGGTGGTAGGTAATTTTAAATTTTGAGAGGGAATGTTTTGTTTGGACAAAAGTGAATGAAGGAAAAAAAAAATTTGTTAGTCAGTTAAAAGAAGAAAATTGCAATAACAGTTTGTGTGAAGAACATTTTGTGTGAGCTCCCAAAAGCTCCTAAATATTAGTAGTATTTTTTTGTATGCAAGCAATGATTTCTCCAGGTCGATCTCTGCATAACTCTTGATAGTGAGACCTCAAGAGCTCTTGATTTTTGTCAGTTTGGTTGAACAGCTCATGAAATTTCCCAAAAAATTGTAATTTGTACTTAGAGATTATTTTTTGAGTTTTAAGTTGTTTCCTTTCTACATTGTCATTTCCATTTATTGAATACAAAAATAATTTTGCATGTCTCCTTGTGTTTCCGTGTTTGAGTTTGTGTATTCCCAGTTTTGCTGGGAAATAAAACATCAACTTTGTGTTTGTGTTTTGAGTGTTTAGATTTCTTGACAAAATATGGTCCTTTTTAGGATGCAGTATTACCCCATTATGCTTCTAAAACCTTCAAATGTAGAGCATGGATCATACAAGAAGTTGGATATCCAAATATTTTGAAAGACACTTCACTTAAGAATGTTTAGAATGAGCAGCCAATCAATGCTGGAAGGTAAATTGAGAAAAATATTCTTTTCAAAAACATGCTTGATGATTCCAATTATGATTAATACATAGAAAAGTTTTTTTATAATTTAAACCTCCATGAAGTATTCAAAATGGATCAAAAGAACAAAATTGGGATGCCAAACATGTTTCCCAAAATGAGTACCAAATAGAAATGTTCTATTATAGTCTTAAGTTCTCTTAACCTCCATGAAGGATTCAACTTAGATTGCAAGAGAAACATTAGGATAATCTCAACTCTCACTTATAAAAAAGATCAATAGATAAGAAATTATCAATACTATTTCCAAACACTTCTCTATATTTGTAATATAAAAATCAGATTTTCTGGGCATTTTAAATAAATTAAAATTCTAATAAATGAATGTGCTAATGCTATGGCCAACATTCATTGTTGAGAATCTAAATTTCATTTGAAAATATTTGGTTTATGTTTCTTATATGACTACTATCAGTTATGGTGCCTCTACTTTGACGATTGTTTCCAATATTTGTTAAAGTATCTTTTAGTTAAGAACAAGTAGACAATTTGAAAGGCTTATTCACATTTTGGAATAATCTTAAAGTAAATAATTTATTTCTTTCAAGTCACAAGAGGAACTGAATTAAAATTTAGAGAGATAATTAAAAATATCATGCAACATTTTTGTTGAGGTACACTTTAATTAGAAAAATCAACACTTTTCTTGGCACATTTTCTCATAGAGTTACATTTTTCATTCCTTCTCAAGTATGAAGGATAAAGTTATCATAAGGAAAGTAATGGGTATGCACAAGCTCAAACCTTATATTTTATTTCCAATAGTCCTTCCCATGTGGTCATAGTTGCATTTATTTTATCACATGGGCTGATAATAATTCTTCTCCATTACTCTAGTCTTTGCCCATATACGACTAGGTTTCAAAAAAAACTCTCTTCTCAAGGCACATTTTATTAAGGCCATTATCCCATCGTTGATGTCTGAGGATTTGCCAAAAATTAATCACTTAGTAATGATCAATAAAAAGGTTTGAACAAAAATTGTGAAAGATTAACACATTAACTTAAATATATAATCTAGGTCTTTTTGGTCAATTTGTTCCATACACTAATCTCTTTCTTCATCCAAGCTTTCCACACTAGGAAAGGTAGTAAAGACTTAGATATTTTAACATATCAGATCAATAACAACCACCAAAAATAGGTATGCAAATGAGCATCATGATAGTTCCAACCACTGAGTGGTCATACTCTACCCTAGGTCCTTCAACATTAAGGTGCAACCAACTAGAGTGATGAGAAAAGGCCAATCTCTTTCATAGCATCTTGAAAACAATAGTAGAGTGAATTCTATTGGGATTTTTTCCCAAAGTTGTAGGCATGAACAGGAAGGCACCATTATGTACCCTGATTCTTAATAACCAATATACTTCCAAGTTCATTATTGCAGTAAATTTCCTTTTGTTAGTACATGCTATATGACATATTTGTAATGATTGTTTTTGGTTTTTTTTTTCAAAACAATTGTTCTTAGTTGTTATCTCTTGTGTGCATATATTTCTATCAATTATCAACATAATCCTTTCATGTAATATTATAAATTTTGAATGTATATTTTACTCCAGTGTGCAAAGAATCTTTTTTGTTGGCATTATCATGGATCTATGCTCCACAATATTTTGGGGATGAAGATGGAAAGGGATGGTGGGACATATTTCTAGTATGGGGGTACTTTTGAGCCATTTTTTAGGGGATGACAAGGATGATTGATAAAAAATATGGAAATTTTTAAAAATATAGAGAAATATTAAATGTTCATAGCATAATGAAATGAATAAAATAGGTGTTCCACCTTTTGGTAGGTGGAACACAAACTAGGGGTTTAGGGACCTAGGCCTATTTCCTTCAATTTTCATTCAAGGAAACCCTAGAGATCTCAATCCATGGATGGAATGAGGGAAAGTGATTTGCAATAGGAATATCCTAGGGGTGTGATTGAAGTAAATAAAAGTGGGTTCACCACCAAGTTAGGCCTTGGAAAGACAAGAAACATACAAAACCTAATGATATGCAAAGTGTTATGCCTTGCATAACCACCCCATATTTTTCCTTGGTCAAAATGGGTCCCCCTTCTTGTGTTTTTTATTTTTTATAACAACGTTTGGAGTCTTTCTTTTCCAACACTTTGTTTTTATTTGGTTTGCTCTATCGGAACTGGAGCCGGAACCGAATCGGGTTTTGGGAACTTCATTCAAAACTTGTTTTGATTCCCATCCTATCAGTCTTTCTTTTGATTTCTTTTTTTGTCGAAGACGAAGCTGGAGTGGAATTTGGGACTAAATTTATTCAAATTTTCAAAATCAAATTCCATCTCGACTCCGCCTTCGCTTTGTGGTCTTTCATTTTAACTAGGTTTTATATGTTAAGTTTTCTTGTTATGGTCATTTTTGTTTATTTTGATTTTTTGTTTTGCTTTATTCTTTTTCGGTGGAACCAGACCCGGAATGAGAACCAAGTTGGAAAGTTAAACAAGTTTCTGAAATATTTTTCATTCCAATTCTGCTCCCATCATTTCTTGGTCGTTGAATTTACTAAAGTCGCACAACAGTAATGTGCCAGTTCCTTCTATAGTTTCGACTCCGCTCTACTTCATGTATTGCATTAATGACAAGTGCCATGCATGCATGAAACTCTAAGTTTTTAGCTTAATTATGGATTAACCCGTATTTTTTACCATTATTGTTATGAGATGAAGATTGAATCAGACTTGTAGTAGAGTTTTGTGCGAGTGAATCGATTGATGGAGAGATAGTTGCACGTGAATTGCTTCAGGGAAGTTAAACTATTTATTTGTGTTCGAGGTAGGGTTTTCTATTCTTGTTTAACATTTGTATTTTCATGTTTTTTTCATTTTTGTTCATCTTGGATTGTTTGGATTTGGGAGAATTCATGATTCTCAATGAGTTCGTATGTTTTGTTTTTTCTTTCTCTGTTTGGTTGGATTTCTTGTTTTTTTTTTGGTTTCGTTTCCTATCTATTTGTTTTAAGCACAGTCATTTTCACGTTTTAGTCATGACCGCATCGTGCTTCCCTAGTTTTTAAATGCATTGGTTAATTAAGGTTGTTACAATGAATAGGATTTGGTAAATAGTTTTTTTTTACTTAGGAATCTATTGTGCATTCGATCTGGTTAATTTAGAAGGGTTAAAGTCGTGCCCTAGTTATTTGAGATCGAGGGTTTTTAGTTTAGGGTTTTGGTGCATTTTTGTGTTCATTTTTTTTAATTTAAAAATGATGCCCTAAACGTACAGTCACCTCTTGGTCATATGGGGATGGATTTTTTAGGTTATATTTAAGCCCCCTTTTGTTTGATATGACCTAGTCCTTAAATCATGAAGTTATTTATCAAACTATTAGAATCACTTATGATGTCATGGTTGTTTTAGGCGGAGGCGGGATCAGAATCAATTTAGGCTTTGAACCATGTTTTCCAATGAGTATCAATTCCATTTTCATCCTGTCTCTGACTCCGCTTATAGTGAGAAGCATTCTTTCAAAATAATGATAACCTAGTCAAAAGTGAAACCAAAACTGAATATGAAATTAGAAAATCTGAATGAAACCAAATCAGTTTCCATTCTAGTTCTGATTTCAGTTACCATTCTAGTTCTAACTCTAGTCCCACTTGTTATTACTCTAATCTTAATAACAGTTTTGGCTCTGAGCCCGATAGTATTTTAAAGGAGATTGTTTAGGATGTTTTATGCTTGGTTCTGCCTCTGCTATCTATATAAAGGGTAAGGTTTTAAAGCATATTTTGTGATGATTATTTAAGGATCTAATTAGAGGTTTTGTTGTATGAAAAATGAAGAATTTCAAGAGTATTAGGAGAAGCCTTCCAAAGGAATTGGCTTGCAGAAACATCAAAGGCAGCAACTAGGCCCAAGAAGATAAAGCCAAAGAATCTACCTTATACTCTGAGGTATAATCATAGGGGTCCTATTGTCATTGCAAGCAAACTAGAATCAGATTGGTCTGATATAACTGACACCAATCTGGGCTCATAAAATTTTGAGGAGTTGTGTTTGGAAACATTCGCTGAGGATATAGTAGGAAGAACTCAATGAATAGTTGAGTCTGGCTTGGCTCACATCAACTTATTTCCTCTATCTATCAAGTGCCTGAAGTTGATTTTGACAACAGTAGGGGCTTACAATCTAGCCACTAGGCAGTGTATGGATTCACATGATAATGTAACTATAGATATCACTCCTCAAATGTTCCAACACATGTTCAGTGTCTCAGATCCTAAGAACTTGGTACAGTTGAAGGAGGTAGAAGCTTTAGGGATATACAACAAACATAAGGAGACTAGCAAAGCTCACTTGAATAGGAAATGGTTAATAACATAAAAGAAGTCACTGACCAAGCTTCATGATCAACCAAAGAGGACAAAATTCTACAAAGAAGTATCATACATGATCATGATGTTGTCTAGAGTCTTTGGGAAGAGGGTTGCATTTCATTTCAAGGATCATATGTTTCCCTTTATTCAGACGATCTTTAATGGCACCCAATATTTTGATTGTCCAATGATTGTCTCTAATGCTATTCATGACCAGTTAACAAGGATAATGGAAACCAAATTCTTCTTTATGACTTCTTATGTTGTTTATGCAACAACTAGAGGAGGTATATTTCCAGGTTTGAATAGAGTGGGGATATTGGGAGAAGCAGATGGGCAAAGGAAAGTATGGGACCATTATGATCAGTTATCTCTACAAGTATATGAAACACGATTTCAAAGGGTTAATGATGCATTTCTATATGTAATCATTAACCAACTTAATGGGGATGCAGGATATAGACTGAGCCAAGAAGCTATGGAGTTTATCATAGAATGGGGATGTTGGTATATCTAATACCCCAAGTTCAATTATTTCAGACTGGCTAGATTTGAAGGTCATCCCCACTTACTTCCAAGATGTTGTAGCAATAGGATGGTTCTAATGGAATTTGTATATCAAGCTCTAGGGGTTTATGCCTGGTTTGGATTGAAGCACAAAACAAGATGTCATAAGTTTCCCATGCAATTGGGTGAATACAACTACCGACATCTTGTGGGAGCTAAGGTAGTTTTTAGTGAATTGATACATCTGAAACTAGGTTTGTACATAGCTCGGAAGTACTTTGACCCAAGGAAGAAAATGAATTCCTTGTTGCCTTCTATTTTTGATAAACATTTCAACTTGTTGGAAGATTTCTGGAGTGATCTTCAAGATGAGTATGACCTTTGGAAAATAAATTATTAGAGGTTACCCATCTCACTTATTGTAGAATTTGGGGTTAAAGATGAAATCCTTGACACATTAGTAGATGATGAGGTGGTATTAGATCCATCATATGAGGTAATAAATATTGGCACCAAAATTTTGGATCCGGTGGATTGGGATAGTGAGGAGACCATTGACATAAAAAAAATAGGGAGGCCAGTTTTGGATAGAAGTATCCACTGGGTTGTCCTAAGAACCAAAAATCCTCAAGGACCGGCTCCTAATAAGGGGAAGGGATACAAAATAATCAAGAGGAAATTTCCTTCCAAGGATCCCTTGGAATTCTTCCCTCTTGACATTGAAGAGATTGAGCTTGAAGCATCGGCTCAAGATGAACCAGAGGCACAAGAGGGAGATGCCCAAGTAGGATCGATGGTTTTCACATCAATAGTAGGTGGGTCATTTGCTCAAGTCCCTCCTACAAAGAAGCAAAGTAAAGAGATGCCTAAGGGGACTCTTCATGATATTGTTGAGTCATTAAAGGGAAAATAAGTAGAGTGAGAGATCCATGAGGTGGAAACAAACTCTGATGAGACTTTGTTAGAGAAGGATGCACAAGAAAATATGCCTCTAGAGGAGGAAACCGAACATGTACTAACAAAAGAAGATCAATGGACCCTGTTTGAGGAGGAAAAGAAAGCATCAAATGCTCAAGCACATGCAGAGGCCATAGAGAAGAAAAAGGAAATTGATGCTAAGGAACAAGTTGATGCCTTACTCCAGCAACAACAGGTAGAAGCCAAATGAAGAGTTGATGAAATAGAAAACTAGCAAAGACAAAAGGAGCAAGAGCTCACGATCAAAGAAGAAAATGATAAGCTGGAGTTAATACAAAAAATTCATGATTTGGAAGAAGAAAAGGAAAAGCAGTGAAGAGAAAGTGAAGTTCTTTTGGCCAAGTTAAAGCTTGTTGAAGAGGCTTATAAAGAGAAAGAGGAAGCATAACGAGTGCAAAAGGAAAAGGATGTTGAGGAGAAAATTAAGGAACAAAAGGAAAAGGAAGATGCAGATAGATTGAAGGCATTAGAGGAAGAAAGAAATCGGGAACTTGAGAAGAAGCGGTTAGAAGAAGAAAAGTTAAAAAAGGAAGAAGAAGAGAAGAGGATACAAGAATAGAAGGATAGAGAGGAAGCTGAAAATCTTGCTCAGACAAATGTGGAGCAAGAACAACAAGAGAGACAAGGGGTTGATTCTCAACCTCAAGTAAATGTGCAACCACCTTCTACTATTACTATGGCTTCTTCTTCAACTATATTGACCACTACTCTAGGTGCTCCCACTTGGTTAAAATTGGATCTTCAAAAGAGATCACTAACACCTTCATATCCTCTTAATTGGGATGATATGATGAAGGAAATTGAAAAGGAAAGGCCCAAGAAGAAGGCCAAAATCCTACATTCCACTAGTCTCATCGACAAAGGAGAATTTTTTTCTGAACGTGCCATACCAATGATGGACAAGTATGTAGGAGACATGCAATTGACTGATTACCGGTTGGGCATTGTCAACTTGGGAAGACCTACCAAAGATCAGCAAATGAATTTAATAGATGTGGTAGCTTCATCCACTCAATCCAAAATGATCAAAGACAAGTAGAGAAAGGATGAGGTTAAGGTTCAGTTAGATCAATTGCATTCCTTCTTGAAAAGTGTTTCTGCCCCGAGGTCACAACAAGTTTCCAACATTGAAACACCAATTTTTCTTAGTAAGAAAGAGGTGGATTATTTGGTATAGGTAAGGAGTAAGGCAGAGATGTTGGATAAGTGGACTGATAAGATAAATCAAGAAATAACTGAAGTACTGGACAATAGTTTTAAGGTCTACAAAATGACGGAGGAGATAATAGAGGAAATGAACCAGTATGTTAAAGTATTGGGAGAGAAGGAGGATGAATATAGAGGATAAAGTCAGAGGTTGAAGGAGGTTAGAAAATTGTCAAAATCCACTCTTCTAGAACAGTCAATACTTGAAGAAGACAATAAAGGTTTCTTGGAAAAGACTTCCAGCATACTTCGGTTTAAGTCTGACTTTCTATACAAGCATAAAAGTGACATTCAAGATTCTTTCAAGGATTTGAATGAACAATTTGAAGAGTTGGAAACAGTTATTGCTATCATAGTGAATGTTAATATACCAGTAAAAGAGGGCCTGTCTTTGAACCAAATAAAGGAGAAATGGGATGATAGGTTTAAAGAGGTCATGCAAAAAGGAGATGATGGAGAGGATATGTTGTTAGATCAATTAATAAATATTAAAGAAGAGATAAGGGCAACTAAGAGGGAGTTTACCTAGCTAAAGGACATGAGAGGATTTATTTTTGCGAAGCTGGAAAGGATCAAGTTTGAAGACAGTTGGGTTGATGGGTTGGATTTGGAGGTTCTTCAACAAGTCCTCTCTAGTTCTGATGAGTACATTGTAGAGCAGGCTTCACATGCATAATTGATAGCTTCATGCATGCATAGTTTTCTTTTTCTCCTCTGCATGCACAACTGGCAGTTTCTGGGCGCATGACTTTATTTTCTCCTCTCCATTATTTTCTTCTAGTTTAACTGAGTTTCCAAGATGATTTTAATCCCTAAAAAGGTGAATCAACCTAAAATAGAAAGGACTTTAGATTTTTGTATATCTATAAATACCTAGGAGGTATCATATTGTAAGGGTCGGCTGATGAGAATAAGATTAGCCACTTGATAGTAGTAGATAGAATTTTTTTTATTTTTTACAAAGATACATTGTTACTTTATTTACATTTGAATATAATTACAGGTTTTTATGCAAAATGATATTGGAATTGAGTTTTGTTGGATAAGGTTGATGAATTATAATCTATTTGTATGCTAGTGATTGTGCTGAAGCATGAGTGTTTCTTATGTGATGAAAATCATTAGAAGAAACCAGATTTAAAGATTATTTCATTAGATTATCTATGAATTGAATTTATTGAAGTCTGATGATCTATGGTCTTGGCAACGAATGAGAGTGTGTTCTTTTATCTTTGAAATATTTATAATGTGTGATTGTGATGTTCAAATAAGCACCTTAGATGCATGCAATAGTATGGACTATTACGTAGATTGCATCATGCTATGGTTTTCTTGATCTGTTGGAAGAACATTCATTGTTGAAGATATATGTCTGGATATTAGATGAGTTTTATTCATGTGTGCTAATGTACGCCCTGATCTATCTTTTTATTTTATTTAAAACCCCATTTTATTAAAGATAGATCGATGAATAAGTCATTGCTTTCATTCCTTATTACCAGCAAAGGCCCCTTGAATATTATAGTTGCATGGACCGATTGAGTGACACCAGACAATTGAGAACCAACTACCAGGACCTTGGGAGTTAGGCTACTATATGTTTTCTTTATTTTTTAGGAGAAATAGAGTAGAAATATTTTGTTTAACATTGTTTGTGTCATTTTCACCATCAACACAAAGTACCATGCAAAACCTAACTAAATGACCTAGGAAATGAAATTGAAAATCAAGATAACAAACTAAGAATGAACAGAAAGGTACCTAGAGGAAAGATGATGTCAAAAAAGCTCAAAAACCCTAAAATTATGCTATTTGATGCTCATTGGGACTCATACGCTAGTCTAGGTGATTTAGTCCCATACTAGGGTTTCTATGCCAAAACCAAAATATGTCAATAATTGCTCTGAATCTCTTGAAACCTAAAAAATGGAAGTACTAGGACTCATATGCCACAAGTGGTGATTTAGGCCCAATATTAGGGTTTGGCTAGAATTTTGGTATTCTTTGATGATCTCATGTAGCTTCCTTCCTGCCAAATCTCTGAGTTGGAAACCCTTATTTACAACGTGTAGGTGACTTTTTGTGATCTTGCAATGTAGGTGACAATGTCAACAACTTCCTTAAATCTTGTAACTTAGTCTTCAAAAGATCTTCAATCTCCAAGACACCTAGATCTTCAATCACACATGTAGAGAGAGAAAAACTTGTTAATTATTAGAGGATATGTTTTTTCCTAGGTCAAACACCATTTAGGTAGTTAAACCTTATGATGAAACAATGAAACATGAACAATGATACCTTGAATGATGTATTGAGATGTGAATCAAAAATCTAACATGAAGTGGCCACATAGAATATAGATCTTTATCTTGAATTAGATGTAGAACAATTCTTAATATTGGATCTTGAATGCTACATTACAATACTATCTCAACACCGTAATTGATTCTTGATGACCTTGACATGATAATGGATCTTAAATTTTTGCAATAAATGATGAATAAATCTTCCCTTGAATGCTTTAGAAATGACCTTGTAAACTCTCTAATGCTCTTGTGAAGTCTTAGGATTATTAAATCTTGATAGCTTAGGTTGATATCACGATAATTCCATCCAATTTACCATTTATTAGATCCCAAATGCCAACATACATGAAATTTGAAATCAAAACCATGATTTCACGCTCAAAACCCTAAAAAGGGGCCAAATGGGGATCATATGACACTTGTGGCATATAGGTCCCATCTAGGTGGGACTCATATTCCCAAGGTGGTGTATGGGTCCCACAAGGCCCTTTTTGGATAGAGGAAATGTCAGGGAGTTGAGATATTAAGTATATTTTTTGATTATGTCAGGATCTCAGTTGAAATAAGCCTCGAGATGTATAATAAAGGGTCTTAGGGGCCTATTAATGAAGATATTAAGGTCATATATGCAAGAGGGTCCAAAATTTAATGTGAAAGTGTAAATAAATACACTTTACAACACTAAATTAAGGAAAAATTAGGTTAATTTAGCTTATAAGGACCCTAAATCCAATGTGAATGTGTGAAAAACATTACAACACTAGATCAAGGAAAAATTAGGTCCATTTTAATGTTAATTGTTCCCAAATAAAGTGTGAAAAATGTAAAGGGATACATTTAGCCCCCACTTTAGTGAGAGGAGGAACTTGCTTCAAACTCACATTAAAGTATACATTCAAGAGGGTTCCACATGTACCGATGTAGATGGTATAGGATGACAAAGATCAAGGGGGTGGTCAAGCCCCCAAGATCCAAGATCCTACGTCAAACCAACATAAGAACAATGGGACACACACAAGGTGTATGATATGCAACAAAACAAGATACACAAACATGTAATATCAAGGACATAACAATGAATGAAAAAGAAAGAAAGGATGGATCAAACTTTGACCATTTGTCTCGCACATTGTGGATCATATCTAAGCTATTTTTCTAAAAAATATGCTAACTTTGAGGCAACATAACTTCAGGTTGTCTAATGGATGGGTATCCAAAAAGGGTGGCTTACAAGTGGAACACATTGTCCACTATGAAAACCAAATGAATGCTCACAAGGGCTAGTGGAACCTTAGGATTTCCACTAGGTGAGCCCCCAAAGAGGTGAGACACATATGCACATAGCCTCTATGCTCTCACACACAAGAAATTGGCTATGGGAAAATCGCACCTAAGTTTGAATCCCATACATACAACCATACCAAAGTCATACCTGTTGATAGCTTTGATATATAAGGTTCCACACAACAATTATCTTCTAGCTCCTTGAGACAAGAAAAGCTTCGTATGCTTGGAAATCATGAACAAACAAGATGGCTCCATAGGCAAGCAAAGTGTGTTATAAAAGGTGGCCATATAATGGATATTGTAAATAAAAAAAAGTGTAAGGTATGTTCAAAGGGATTTTGTTTAGTTTGTGTAAGGTCTCTTATTAGGGAACATTGTGCCTAATATCTCCAAGAAAGGACAAGTCAAATAAATATCATGCTCTTGGAGGATATCAAACCCAATGACACCATCAAGAAAATGACACATCGCAAGAAGAAAGAAAATTTCACAATGAAACATGAGTGTAAATGTATGCCCCCACTTTAAAGTGGTTGCTAACAAAATTTTTGTGAGAAAATTCTTTACAGTAGAAGAAGACATGAGAGCTTATTCGAAATCTCTATGCCAAGTCATGTGTTTCCAATAATCTATGTCATGAAAAGGGAAGGGGTTGCCCCTAAAATGTATAACTTAGTACATCATATGTAATCCAACTTAAGGCATGTCATCCACATCCCAAGCTTTCTCTTATATTTACATGAAAGGTAGTCAACTAGCCAAAAGAGACAATGACAAGTGACATACGAAGAGAAGGCTAATTAACACCTTGCCCCCACTTAGTGTAGGACAATGATGAGCTAAGATGATTGATGATAAACATGCTAGAGTGAAAATCAATATCGATTAGAGGAATTAGGTGCCCCAAAATAAGTAAGAGCACCACACTCCTTAAGATGTTGAATTCTATCACTTAAAGCCTTACATTCATTAGTAGAATGACCATGAACTCTATGATATACACAAAATGAATTCTTGTTGTAAAATTTGTTTCATGTTCTTGGAGGGAGAGATATCAAACGATCTTGAAGGAGTCTAAAAGATACCCTCTTGATCAATAGAATATGTTCCTTTATTTTGTGATAAAGATATCGCTTTCTTAGTACAAGGTGTCATACTTACACAAGACTCTTTAGATTGCAAGATTTTTTCTCTTCTTTGAAGGAAGGTGTAAACTCTAAAAAACTCCAATTATTAGTGTTTTGTGTGATGAAATTGATATTAAGGGAAGATTTATCTATTTTTTTCCTTTCTTTCCAAGGATAACAATCAAGACCACTAGTTTCTATCAATTCAGGATACACTAATGTCAAAGTTGTCTTAGAAGAATATTTTTTAAGAGTGTTGGTATTAAGTGAAGGCTTATTTGTTTCTTTTGAGGGACAATAACCAAGACCACTAGTCATTCCTTGTGTGTTAGGATCTATAGGGAAACATATACCTTGTTCTCTAGCACCGCATCCTTTTCCATTATAACCGAGTTGTTTCATAATTTCATAACCTCTTCCATAAATATTATTCATTGCTTTTGGATTCGATGGTTGTTCATAGTCAATTTCATCAAAGTTTGTTGTGTAATTTTTTGTTTCTTGTAAATTTTTTGAGGTGGATTCTTTCAAGGGGTCTTCAAAATTTTGTGTTGATGTTACCACTTTTTCTTTTCCCTTTTCAAAGTCTTTGTTTATGATACTGTATTCTCCCATGAATGATGTGAAATCTAAGAAACCCCAATAATCTTCTAATAGCTTTGTGATGAATTATTCAATATGATTTTATTTTCCTTTCTCTTGCATGGGTTCTACTTGTGTAGTTGGTGTCAATGTTTTCAAAGGATTTTCCTTATTTTTCTCAATGCTTAAACAATTGTTTGGTTCACAGTTAGCTTTGAGTGTACACTTTGTTGTTGTAGACATAATTCAATACATGATGAAGAGTAGAAGGAACCCCTTTCATTGCATGAATCCATGGTCTTCCTAAAAGAATATTATATGAAATATTTTTAGGCATAACATGGATCGGTGTTTCTAATGTGGCCTTTCCAGTTGTAATAGGCAAAGTGATCAAACCAAGCAATTGTTTTCCTACATTGTCAAATCCATTAATAGATAAAGAGTCAGGTTGAATTTTTTTATTTATCCATGTCAAGTCTATCCAAAATGGTTACAGTACACACATTAAGGGTGGAGCCATTTTAAACAAGAGTTTTCTTTATTACCCACCCATCATAGGCAACTATTATCACAAAAGCATCATTTCTTTTGCACTTTCAAAGGAGGGAGCTCACTTTGGTGGAAAGCAATGTCAGAATTCAATTCTTGAATCATGGTTGCTATGTCACTCAGTTGCACATTAGGAGGGGTAGAAAATTATTGTAAGGAACTTTGAATCATATTACGATAATGAGGGGAGGCTTGAATAAGATCCCATAAGGATATCTTAGTAGGAGTATTCTTAAGTTGTTCAACAAGATCATACTCCTTTCCACTTTGTGAAGGAAAATGAGGAGGGCCAGGCAAGATAGGGTTAGGAAATGGGAGGGATGTTGAAGTTTTTTTTCTTGTTTTCATATTGTTTCTAGTGTTATATGCATGACAAATGGTATTATAAATTAGATGCTACAAAACATTATTATTAGGTGGGTAAAGGATAAGTTGGGGTTTGTTTTGAGTTTGTGGTCATTGTGAGGGTGGGTAAAGAAATGGAGGATTCTTAGGATGTCCCATAGGGCATTTAGTATTTCCAATAGTTAAGGGGGATCTAACAAACACTTGCGCATTCAACACCTCAGCAGTTTCAGTTTGATGTATTTCTAATGAAGGGGAATATAGTTTCATATTTTCACCACCATCTAAGGAAGTTGAAATTTTATTTTCTTCCACCATGATATCTTCTATAGTAGGATATATTTTAGGAGAACTACAAACTAGATGTTCATGACATTCAAAGGTTGGTTCTAAAATTACTTCATCACAAGTAAGGGAGTTATTGATGGTTGAGTTTTCTTGTTTATGAATGATGCCATTGTCTTGTTCAAAAGTGTTTTCCCTAGGGAAGAGGGACACATAAGATTCTCATGAATTTCATCGATTGAATTTTCTAACATCAAAGTATCTTCTTCAAAACTAGGAGAGATACTAGGAGAATAACCAATGTGATTGTCATGATTGTCCATAATTTCATTCATTTATCCCATAATGTTTTCTAAAATAGGATAGGTAGAGGGTTGTCATAGATCATAAATATTTGATCATATAACACGAATCACTTACAATTTTATCTTCTAAAACATTATCACAAGGGGGGAAGGTGTTGGGAGATGAACGTAGACTAGTTGAAGTTTCAATGGTATCTTATTATGTTATGTGGTCATCATGATTACCTATGATTATTTCCTCTTGTTCAATAATTTATTTTCCAATAAGATAGGTAGGAGGATAGAAACAAATAGGACTCTCAAAACTCTCATTGATTGGTTCTTCTAACACTAAAATGTCTTCTTCACAAATAGGAGAGAATTAGGAGAAAAATGAATATGATTGTTATGATTTACCAAGATTGTATTCTCTTTCAATAAAGAATTATAATAGGGAGAGGATATTAAATTTTTCTTACCATGCCTAGATAGGTAAGATACTAACATTATTTGACCAAGAATTAAAAGTACATCTAACCATCTTATGAAATTCTTAAAGAACGTAAACAATGTATATCCAAAGATAAAAAGTACCTTTTGTTGGAGTAAAATACCATTGAGATGGGGGCGAATCAATGGTATACCAATTTAAAATGACCTGGAATTAATATTTCACAACTTTGAACATATAAAATGCAAGTTTAAAAATAGATCAATTACCATGTGTTACATCATGCATGTAAAGATATCAAGCTTGGTTGAACATAAAGAACATAAGTAAAGCATAAAAGTTGAAGACACAATAGAAAATCAAATGTTGAAAGATACACAAGACTAAATGTTTGAAAATGAAAACCAAGTAGACCACAAATAATGAGAAACCATAACATAGTGATGGGTGATCCCGCAAAGCTGGTTTAAAATTTTTGGGAGATTCTGATTTTTGCTGAAATCACATATTTTTAGAAAATATAATGATTTAAGCCTTAAAAAGTTCCATTTTAAGGATTTAAATTGAAGATGGTTTGATCAAACCACTTATATCAAACCCCCTTGGATACAACCCTGATAGTTTTAAACCATACCTATAACTAAGTCTCCTTTACACCTATCAAAATGCTGATAAAAAATCACTTTTGATTTACCTTTTGGGGGATCAAATGAATTCATTTAAAATTTATTTTAAATGATCATGGTATTCCTTGGAATGAGCTATCCAACAAATATAATTTTAATATTTTTTGGTTTGATTATGTATGTGTTTTTTTAGTTTTATTAAACATAGGTTTTTCACCGAAAATCAGGCTTTTTGTTCTGCACATGTGGAAAAATAGCATATTATCAAAATAAAATTTTAAAAATATTTTCAGGTTGGGTATTAATGTCCTTAATCTATTAAAAAATAAAAAAATTAATTTCAATACATACAAAAAAAGTTGTGTTGTATACAATCTTCCGATGTTTCAATTATAATTAGTTTGACTTCAAAACTTGATTATAGAAAAAATATTTAATAAAACACTATGAAATTAAATTAAAGTGCTAGATATCATAGTTACAAATCTAAATTTGAAAAAAATATAATTTTACTTCTCATAAATTTTTTTTTATGTTGTATATGGTGAGCATCTTTCCTTAAAAATGTTGTTTTAAAAAAAAACTAGTTTTCAAAGGAGATAGAAAAAGAAGTGCAATATGATTCCAAAATTTTTAAAATATATATATTTAGAATCTATAGACAAAATTTCACAAATCACTATTTTGCATCATCTTCAAATTCCTCATGGTTTAGCCGCTATAGGAGCTCGAAAGTAAAAAATTAGTTAAAAAAATCAGTGCAGTGTCTAGTTTGCCCGAAACTTGTAAACCAGTATTGTGGGATCACCCTGATTTATGAGTGGAAAAACCTCATAGGGATATAAAACCACTTGATAAAGATTGTCTCACTAGCTTAATAAAATCCCACTAATTACAAAGCCTCACTGGCTACTTTTTGTGCCTCACTAGAAAAGGAACGTCACTGGTTACAAGTATGACTCATTGGAAAATACAACTTTCACATCAATATCATTCTAAGAATAAAGTGACAGAGTGAAATCTATACTTCATTACAAAAAAAATCTTGATTGTCTCATTTTCTTTGGAGACACAAGAATCTATATGTAAATACAACTAGCACTTGAAGTGCTTTTACAACTTTCAAAATAAATTTCTCATCAATGATTTCAACATAAAAATAGTAATAGCTCATAATAGAGTATAAATCTCATATCTATATCAAACCTATCATAGTGACCATGTCACCCCTTTTATAACATCCAGGTAACATTTCCCTTCATCACAAAATCTGTGTATGTAACTTCCCTTCATAAACTGCCAATATAACCTTTCATAACTTCTTTCAACATTCAACGTAGAGAAAAATTTCAAAATATTTTAAACTTATTCTAATAGAATAAACATTATGAAATGCAAACCTTTATATCATGCATTTAAACAAGGTCAACATATTCCCCAAAATGGGGTATACAAACTAAATAAAATTCCCCACACCTAAGCACCACATAAACCCTCGTTAACACCTTTGAGAATAACAAGCCCTAGTAATAGGGTATTGAGTAAACTCAACAACCAAACACATATGTTACAAAAATGAAAGACTCAAAACATTATGTGTTTGAAGATTAATACAAGATCTAAACAGAAAAAGAGAAGCCCTTATTTACCAAAAAAGATATAGATAATTGAAACACCATAAGCACATTGTAATACCTAGGTCAACAAAGACCATCAAACAGGGAAACACAACAACAAGACAAGACATTTTGATAATATGGAGAAAACCCTCACCTTTGAAACCTAATGAAACTAAGATCTCAAAAAAAATATTATTAATCAACAAGTTGTATTTTAACTCCCTTAGAATGCATTTCATAGAAACAACAAAAAACAAAGGTTAAAATAGGGTTACCAAACATGTATGTCCTTGGAAATAATGATGTCAAAAACCCTTGTAGAGACTGAGAAGAACCCATCACTACCCAAAACCATTCCTTATTGCCACCAAACCACCAATATTTATGTTTCCCCAAGCCCTAACTCAACCACAACCATTTGCCTTTGAGTTTTGTCAAATTTTTAACTTTTAGGGTAAATGATGTCGAGACATTTTATTGAATTTTCATTTTGTATATCAAAAACTCAAACATCATTGTGTCAACCTTTTTCATCATATTTATTTTGCATGAAATCACAAAAAAAAATCATAATTCTTGTTTCCTTGTGCCATCTTTTATTCCAAGAAACTATATTCTAATTCAAATTTAATGACTTTATGAATTATTGTTGCCTTAGTAAAACCAAAATGATAACCAATTATCACCAAATATAAACCAACAGTATAATATCTCATACCTTTCAAATATTCATCAAGGTAAATGCCATCTTAACATCAATGCCAAACTCATCCAATGTCAAAGGGGTCAACAAACTCCCCCTTTGGCATTGATGTAAAACATCCTATCACTGCCATCAAAAGATCATCATCTATATAAACATCAAAATTACAAAATTCCTAAATGAAAGTAGCATGAAATAGCAATATCATCAAGATCATCTTGTTGTCAAGAGTAACATGAATCTAAAACAACATATTCACTGTCAAAAAATAACCTACACTACAATGATGTAAATGCTCACCTCCCCTTTTTGACAACAATTCCAAAGGTCAAAGGGGAACAGTCAGAAGTAATTGAATATCAACTAAGATCAAATGCAGAAGATAAAGAAACTGTGAAAGAAATGTGTTACTAGTCACAAAAAAACACCAATAGGATAACATGTGTAAAGGATCCATGAACTAAAGCACTAATAAAAAATACTTATGAACTATTGTCATAGTTAACATCAAACACTAGTAGACCAAAATATATAAGCCACTAACAAATCATTGTCATAATGAAAAATATTTTTTATGCAAATCACTACCATGCCATCTGCATACTAAAGCAACAAAGGAATGATCAATGCATCATGAAAATGACCAATTCATCAAATTTTATTTGTAGTAATGCATTATAATTACCAAAAACAATGCACCATGAATACCATCAAATGCATCTTTTGTGACTAAGCATGAATCAAAAAATATAATAGTTGTCTCCAATGGCACATACCACTCCCCCTACAAGAAAGACCATCACTATCAAAAAAAAATTGAATTGTCTAAGAAACTATCATAGTTTGCACATCATAACCTTATTGTAATTGCATACAATTTTTTCCTTCACATTGCTTGAATAGATAACCTCATAAAAGATCAATATCATCAAATCATATTGGAGATAAAAAATGCATCTATATCACTGAACAACATAGTTAATTGTCAAAGATATGAACCTATAAATAAGCTTCATAGAAATCTAGGAAATTTCAAACTACAAGGACTAAATTATGAAGGACCAAGACTGTCAATATCCCCATAATTTGATCAAAACTGTGATTTATCCCTTGTCCACAAAATAGCATTCAATGGTTTGTTTATTCGTATTGTTCAAGCAAGGAGACTATCAAATGTTACTATCAAAGTTGCAGTCCTCTGTCAATGATGATACCACAAAAAAGTCACTGTAATAATGACTACCATTTTTCAAGCACATTAAAAAAATATAATCATTGTCATATCAATATTTTGAAGGTATATCACTAACAAAATCATTGTCAATTTGGTCAACAAACTCAGATTATTTCATGATACCTCACTTTCATTGCTCACTGTGTAAATAATTATTATGCAAGATATTTTATAGCTCCAACATTGCAATCTGCAATATCAACCAATTAAACACAGTGCTAATGATATCACTATCTTGTGCAGTCCTTTTCAAGCATCCAATTCTTAAAAAACCATCAATTCAACTCAATAACAATGCTATGGTGACTTCATATGTCTCTATTACAATGAAATAACTCAGTGTGCCTTACTATGCCAACCATTGTGCCAGAAAATTAAGCTATGAGAGAATCATAATAAGTGTAACACCCCTCCGTTCTACTTTCTGGATTGGACAGTGTGTCCTTGTTTTGTGTTGATTTATGTTTTTGGATATTCAGATACTTTATCTTTTGTGTCTATTGGGTTACTATTCATTTAGCGATAAACTATATTATGTGATGTGATTTGATTTATCTAATGCTTTAGTTTAGATGATTTAATTGGTGTAAAGATGTTAGTTGATATAACATGTAATTTCTTATGAGATTATTGGAATTATGATGGAAGTGTCAGTTTTGATGAGTGTATGGGTGAAGAGGACGGGTTCGCATCACTCACTTGCGAGCACCTTGCAAATCCATGATTTTTTCTTCACAGTGTGTATTATATGCTAGATATATTATATGGTGTTGTTTACTTGGTTTTAGGGTTGTAGGTACATGGCATCAACTCCACCTGGTTCCACAGGTTTGAGCATGTCGATCCAACGGTTAAGTTGAACAGGAGATAGTAGCTAGGTAACATGTGTCAAGTCTACTCCCTAGCCTTAATGTGTCATCAGTTTCGTTTATTGAGTCATAGTTTACTTTATTTTAATATTATTTGATTCTGAAAGGTGCGTATTTATTTAATCAATTTTTAGAATTATTGTATTAAATCATGTTGATGGTTATTTAATTAAAATTATATTTTGTTGATTGAAAGTATTATTTAAATTAATTGATTAAATTCAATTTATTTAATTAATTAAATTTAATCAAAAAGGATGAATTTAGTTATTAATTAATTAAATGTGATGCAAGAAAATGAAAGGAATTAAAATTAATTTTGGAATTTAATTTCAACTTGTGGGAATTAAATTAAAAATTGTAATTAAATGTTTATTTCGGAAATTAGTTTCAATTTTGAAAATTAATTTATTATTTCAAATTGCATTTTAAATTGAAAGTGGTTTTCAAAAATTGAAATTAAAATTGATATTTAATATTCAATTTTGCATGCAATTAGATTTAGGTTTTTAAAGATATTTTTGATTGAGGACTGAAGTGCATGTTGAATTAAGAGGAAGAGATTATGGGAAAAATTCATGGATTCTGAGTGAAGATTTTGGAAGGAAGATTTTGGGGAAAATTGCACAAAGAAGGGTTTGAAGAAATTTTTGATTGTAGAATTGATTTGAGGAAAGTATGTTTATAATTGGTTAAGCTTTTGGATTGGATTCATTGCACAGTTGAATAGAATTCATGAGATCTTTGGAGGAGGCTCTGCAACAAATTTTGCATTACCTATAGCTTCTTAAATCAGGTTTTCTTCTATGTTTTTATTGTTCTTGGTTGCTTTTAAAATAGTAGTGATTATAGATTTGTTTGTTAAATCTGTTATAGAAAAGAAATTTGTTATTAGAAGAAAGGAAATAAATAAATATAAAGCTTTTGTTTTTGTGAAAATTCTTGAGTGAAAATTGTGAAAACCTCAGTAGAATTTAATTTATTTGAGGAAATGGATTGTTTTGTTATTGGAATCAAACCTTGAGGTTGAACAATACATTTAGATTGTTTTAGAAAATGTAATCTTTGTAGGAAATCAAATTTATTTTGAAAAATCTCTGTGGAAATTAGCTGGGAGAAACCTTGGGGATTTAGAAACTTCGAGTTTTAATTTTGATCCTTTTAACTTTATTGTTCATGAATTCGAGAAAATGGTTTAAGATGATTAGTTTTAAGTTTTTATGAAATTTGGGGTTTTCTGGAAAAAATTTACAATTTTGCCTGTAGGTGAATATTTTCACCAAATTTCCTCAATTTGTTTATTATATTAAAATTCATTTTTTATATATATATTATATATATACATATGATTTTACATATATATATAATATATAGATACAATTTTGATTGTTTAAAAATACTCGTTTTAATTTCATTCTGGCCAACGGATTTTTGTTAAAAAATAAAAAAATAAAAAATAAAAAAAATGCATTAATCTTGTGCTAACAGATTTTTGTTTTGGTTAGGGTATTGTTGGGGAAGGCTTGGGAGGTGCTGCCTCCACAACTGCCCCCCATGAGGGGACGACTATGGAGGGAGACCTCTGCAACCCTCTCCCCATACACCATTAAGGCACGGCCTAGTTGGAGGAGGGTCGATTGTGACACAACCGCCCCTTCCCATAAACTTTGTTTGGGGTGTGGATACGAATCATTGACGGTTCGTCCGCTCTTTCCTCCAAATCACATACTATGTTTTGTGATTTTTGATTCATTTCATCCGCCCCTCCCTAATGTAAATACATTTGGGGTTAATTTAACTCACCTCCAATCAAACAAAACATCGATGCTTGTAAATTCACTCGCCTCTTTTGTATTCGAATTTGATTTCGATTATAATGGAAATTTTATTATATTTTGAAATCCAGATGTTAATCTGATTTGAGTATAATATATAATATATATATGTATAAACAAAATTTATATATATAGTGTATATATATATTTATACTGTATATATTTTGTATATTGTTATTGCATATTATTTCAATATGATTAATTTGGTAAAATAAATTATATATATATATATATATATATAATTAATGTTGTTATGGATTACATGAACAATTTAACAAATAGATAAAGTTGTATATTTAATGTGTTTTATTAGATAATTATTTACGTGCAATGAAAGATATAAGAAGGAATATTCGATTGAAGAATTGAACATATTTGTTTATAGGAATGAAATATTTATTTAATTTTTTTTTTTAAATTGTATGTAATTGAGTTTTGCATGAAGATTTTAAAAGATAATATTTGATTGCATGGTCAAATAGATAAAGGAAAAGATATTTTTATAAATTACATGTTTTAAATGGATAGTTGAAGAGATATAGGGTTTGGTTAGCAAATGGAAAGGATTCACTTGCATGGAGATATGTTGTTTTTTAAAAGTAAATTTAGGAATTGATTATATTGAAGAGGCAATTAGTTATTTTAATTAATTTATTTTATTAGGGCAATTATTTTATTGTAAATGGAGTATGTAAAGGATATGGATTTAGTATATCCATAAATAGTGATATCCTCGTGATTGCATTTTAGACTTACTTTCCTCATATTTCGTAAACGGTTGTGAGTTTAAATTGTTTAAGATTCTCTATTATGAAAATGGAAATAGGGTTAAATGATTATTCGAGTTAACCTGCTATTATGCCTTTGACTTTATCAACATTACCTATTGGATGAGTATGGATTTATGAAATCCAAATATTAGATTTGAAATATGACTTGAATGCTCCTTGTAGCTATGTCGTCTAGTTGCATTGTGGGATATGGTATTAAGTGTTAGTCCAAAATTTGTAAGTCTTCTTGAAGATCTTAGAGGATGAGGGTTGTCGATTCTTTATGTCAACTAGTTGTTTTTTCCATGGGTAGTGCATGGTGTCTTTTCAATAGTTTACCCAGTTTCCATGAACGGGGATGTTTTGTACCTCCTGTGAAAGAAGTGGATTATGTGCTTGTTGTCTCCAAGATGTTTTTAGTGAGTTTCATTATTTTTTTCCTCCTAGAGTTGGAGTGGTTGCATGCACTTGTGATTCCCTTGGTGATTATTTTGGTATGGTGTGTTGTCCATTAGAAGAGTGGCTTTTGTTAGGCATCAGATCCCAAAGAGGTAAACCAGGTAACCTTCAGAAGTGAGTTAATCAAGTGATAATTAAATTAATGTACTTAGAAGATTAGGATTCCTTTCACACTAATCAAGATAATTTTTCCTCACTCATAGACACAAGGGCTCATTTAGACTTGGGATGAGTGGGAAGGCCTGAAATGGCATAGTCATCTATCTTGTCAGTACGAGAGGTATTTGATGCCGCATGAGTGAGCATGAGGGCCAGGGTTCGTTGAGGTCACCAGGATTATTGAAGCCTATGAAGAATGTCCATAGAAGATCTCATGACTACTATGCAATGACACACTATCTTGGACAACTGATGGTATTTGTTTTATGTGTATGGTTCTCTAAACATACTTGATCTATTTTTATGTCTGGAAGCAATGTGACCTATGTCAGTGATGTGAGAGTTGTACTTGTGTTGAGAATTTATTTGGTTATGTGGGTTTGAGTCAATATGAGTCTACCTTTGGATAGTGCTTGTAGATCTTTGTCCATGTTACTTTGTTACTATCTCCTAGCATGGGGGGTGGGCCTTTGGGTACCACTTGGTTGGGTGGAACATGCACCATACACTGTTGGGTCCCCCTTGATCTTTAGTACTTGGTGGCGAGACATCCAGATGGACAACTCGTGGTTTTTGTATTTTCTTGCATTGTAATATTAATTTGTATAAGTTATTTATCCCTCTTATGTTATGAGGTGGAATGTTGTAATTGTAACACTTTTGTACTGCTGCCTCATTCTGGTCCAATGAGTGATGTAACTATTGGATTAAGTTAATGATTATGAGATCGTATCTTGGATGTTTATCTTATTATGTTATGTGGTATCTTTATGATGTATGATGTTTATTTTATAATATATATAATGTTGTGGTGTTAATGTAATATGTTTGTGTGGGTTTAAGTAATCCTAACCTTGTAGCCTTAGAGGTTGTTGTTAATTAGTAAGTGAATGTGTATGTTAAATGTACTTTTAAAAAAAATTGGTTTGCTTAAGTTGTTAATTACAACTTCCTTTAGGGTTACTTGGCGGAGCATTACAAGAAGGATCAAGGCATACCAAAATAATATTGAAGAGCAATATGAGAAAAAGGTAGATTATCATGACTCAAAATAAAGTATAAATTCTTGCAAGACAAGACATATGATTGAGAAGGTGATAGCACTGCCAAGAATCATTAGTTATATTATCCAATGGAGGACCATTAACATTAAATCACTTATGCATTCAAGGCACCAAGTAGTATTACTTTGTAACAAAAACACATTCTTGGTCATGTTTACAGGATTTACATAACATGAGAAAAACCATAATAATTTGTGTCACCATACTTTGCAACTAAACTTACTTAATACTACTAAATGGTGATTGTATTGTCATAACAAGATGGCATTAAGCATAGTGCAATACCTGAATTAGTACCAAATGAAGTAAAAAACTAAAAACCCTAGACATTATATCACCATCTCCTTGATCAATGCATCATTGCATCACTGTGTTCAAGTCATTAGATTATTTCAAATGTCACTCAAGAGGTCATTAGTTATCAAATAATTTTTTCATAGAGTGTAGGGAAGTCCATTTTGTAAGCATAAACAACTATGAAATCTTGATCACTTGATGATTAGAACATTATTACAACTTTCCATCAACACTTTCAATAAACTATCAAAGTATAAAATGTATTCCAGAGGATTTATTGCAAGCATGTGTATGAATAAGTCAAAAATGTCAATAACACCCAACTGACACATATCATATTTTCTTGATCAATCAAATGTGAGAACAGTCAGCCACTTAAGGCATGATGATCACCAAAGAAGAATAAACTTCCCCAAAACATGTCAAAGCATGATGATTTCTAAAGCATACATGAAAAATGACCACTTATCAATAACTATGACTCATCAAGTTAGCACTAATGGTATAGAGCTATTGCTACCCACATATTGGTCATTGCCATTGCATAATGGGATGATCAAAGTAGAGTGATTGTCTTAAGACAAAGAAAGTGGCTCACTATGAAATATTCAACATATCATAAACTCAAGGATAACAAGCCCAAAAATGAACTTCATTATACATAGCAACAAGACACAATCAAGATAGAAAGGGATAAATTACTCTCCAAAGAATTGAACCAAAGGCATTTCTCAAAAAAAGAGAATACTCAACAAAAACATTGTCATTAATCAAGCTTTCACGAAATGCATTAATTGACTACAAACCCTTCATTGAATTGTCCACATAAGCATAGCATATCATGTATCAAATCAACTAAGCATTAGAATTTTTTTTTCCTAAGAATCATTAAATCCCCATTTTCATGTAGAGAATTCAAGTTCACTATTATCAAAGATCAAGCAAGATACAACTAGAACTATTACCAACATGAGAACACCAAATTACTATAAAGATACAACTTTTCTATTGACTAAGGGGTTTAAAATGAGATATCAATTATCATCTCCCTCTCACTTCATGCTAATTTTTATGCATGCACTTATGTTTCTTGTGCAACATGCACAAGATTAGATTCTTCTACCTCTTTATTTTGTTTCCTTCTCCAAACCTTCTTCTTTGGTTTCTTCTTATCGCCAGATGATTGACTTTGTCTTTTTCTTATGTAAGCAATCATTTCTTCTCTCATGTTTCATAGACGTAGTTCTGCAGTACTTTACAACATGACCATGTTTATGCCATTTATAACATATTACATTCATATTCATAGAGAATGCATATTGACTCCTTTTAGACCTTCTACAATAACTTGGTTTATGCCCATAACCATTACATGAATAACAATAACCAGGAAATGAATAATTGTACCTCACTAATTGATCTTTCCAAGTAGGTGGAGATCTTGTGAACCAGTTGGCTCTACTTATTCTTCCTCTATTGATTTCCTTGAATTTTCTACTATCAACAGTATTAATTTTCTATTTCTTATTTTCTCCATTCTTAGGGTTGTAGTGTGATATCTTAGGTCTATCTTATTTCTCGGTGATTTTTTGACACCAGAACTTTGTCCTTCTTCATAACCCAAATCAGTAGTGTCCTTGTGATGTTTCTACTTACATAAAATCTCATTCAATTTTTTGGTGATCTCATCAAATTTATGATTCTTTTCTAACTCCTTCCTGACATTCTCAAGATATTTCCTTAGAGAGACTATTTCTCCTTCCATTTTTTGGCATTCAATTATTTTGACTTCCAAATCAAACTTTGTCATATCTACTATCCTCTTTTTTTCTTCAATCCCTAATTTCATATTTACAATCAACTCATCTTTTATAGTGTTTTATTTTAACAAAGAGTTTTCCTCTAGTTGTGTTCTTAGAGACAACACTTCATCCTCTATCTTTTGAAAATATTCTACTTTGGTTTGCAGCTTCATGCAAGTTGCTTCTTCAACTTTTATAGACTCTTCCAATTGCAATTTTAACCTTTTATTCTCCATTCTAAGTTTCTTAATTTCATCAAGAGCATAGATGAGTTCACCCTCCATATCAATCTCATATTCATTTTCATCAAAATATTATTCAAAATCACTCTCTAAGTGATATCCTTCTTTGTCTACACTCTTCACTACAAAATCATCTTTTGTACTAGGTTTAAGTGGTATTTATTGTTCAACATTCTACTAGGTATTTATTTTTTCTCTATTTCTTTTATTTTTTCCATAACAAGTACTCCACTACCAAGAAACCCTAAGTTTGTTAGATTTATGCAAGAGTATGGCTCTGATACCACTTGTTGGAGTACAATACTATTGAGAGGGGGGTGAATCAATGGTGTACCAATTTAAAATGACCTTGAATTAATCTTTCACAACTTTGAACATATAAAATGCAATTTTTCAGAACAAATCAACTACCGTGTGTTGCATCATGCATGTAAATCTATCAAACTTGATTGAACATAAAGAACATAAGAAAATCATAAAATTTGAAGACACCATAGAAACTCAAATTTTGAAAGATACAAAAGATTTAATGATTGAACATGAAGACCAAGTAGACCACAAATAATGAGAAACCATAACACAATGGTTTATGAGTGGAAAACCCTCATAGCGATAAAAAAAACCACTCAGGAAAGATTTCCTCACTAGCTTAATAAAATCCCACTTATTATAAAGCCTCACTAGCTAATTTTTGTGCATCATTGGAAAAGCCTCACTAGCTACACAATATGCCTCAGTAGCAAAGGAACCTCACTGGTTACAAGTATTCCTCACTAACAAATACAAATTTCACATCAATATCATTCTGAGAATAAAGGGACAAAGTGAAATATCTATTTCATTACAAAATATTTCTTGATTGTCTCATTTTCATTGGAGACTCGAGAATCTATATGTAAATACAACCAGAACTTGAAGTGCTTTTACAACTTTCAAAATAAATTTCTCATCAATTCTTTCAACATAAAAATAATAATAACTCTTAAAAAAGTATAAATCTCGTATCTGCATCAAACCCAACATAGAGACCATGACACTACTTTTATAACATCTAGGTAACATTTCCATTCTTCAAAATAATTGTATGTAACTGCCCTTCATAAATTTCCAATATAAACTTTCATAACTTCTTTCAAGATTCAACGTAGAGAAACACTTCAAAATATTTTAAACTATTGCTAACAAAATAAATATTATGCAACGAAAACCTTTGTATCATGCATTTAAAAAAGGTCGACATACTATCCAAAATGGGGTATACAAACTAAATAAAATGCTCCACACCTATGCACCACATAAACCCTCATTAACACCTTTGAGAACAAAAATCCCTAGCAACATGGTATTGAGTAAACTCAAAAACCAAACACATATGCTACACAAATTAAAGACTCGACACATTATGTGTTTGAATATTAGTACAAGATTAAAATAGAAAAAGAGAAACCCTTGTTAACTTGGAAACTGTAGATAATTGAAACACCATAACCACATTGTAAGACCTAGGTCAACAAAGACCATGAAATAGGGAAACACAACAATAAGACAAGTCACTGTGATAATATGCAACAAACCCTCACCTTTGAGACCCAATGAAACTAATATTTCAAATAGAAAGAATATTAATCAGCATGTTGCATTTTGACTCCCTTAGAATGTATTTCACAACAACAAAAAGTAATAAACAATGGTTAAAAATAGGGTTACCAAACATGTATGTCCTTGGAAAGAATGAATTTGAAAACCCTTGTAGAGAATGAGAAGAACCCATCACTAACTGAAACCATTCCTTGTTTCCGCCAAACCACCAATCTTCATGTTTCCTCAAGCCCTAACTCAATGACAACCAACTACCTTCGATTTTTTTCAAATGTTTAACTTTTAGGGTAAATGATGTTGATACTTTTCATTGTCTTTTCATTTTGTATATATAAAACTCAAACATCATTATGTTGAACTTTTTCATCATATTTATTTTGCATGAATATCACAAAAAGAACATCATAATTCTTGTTTCCTTGTGTCAGATTTTAGTCCAAGACACTATATGCTAAGTCAAATTCCATGACTTTATGAATTATTGTTGCCTTAGTAAAATCACAATGATAACCAATTATCACTAAATATCAACCAACACTATAATATCTAATGCCTTTCAAATATGCATCAAGGTGAATTCCATTTTGACATCAATTCAAAAATCATCCAATGTCAAAGGTGTCAACACTTTTATCCAATGTACATGCAAAAATTTAACAATGCAAACAACGTGTATCCAAAAATGAAAAGAACTTTTATCAAACTATTGCAAAGCTTCATGAATGTAAAAATTGTGTACATGCAAAAGTGAAAAGTACTTTTATCCATATTATACAAAGTTTCAGAAATGTGAACATTTTTAGATTTCATGATTTTTTCTAGTGCATTGATTTAGGAAGAATTCAAAAATGACTACCCTAAATTGATGTTTTTGACCTAGATGCATAAAACCAAAGTTACTAAAAATTTCCAAACTGATACTATTGGTTACCAACAAGCTTAAGAAATATAGAAACAAGGTTTTTAATGCTATAAAAGGTAGTTTTAGGTCTGATCGGCTGGGACTAAATATCCCAAAGGGGTGTATGAGTCCTAGTCAAGGTTTTTGGAAGGCCAAAATATTGGAAAATTCACAACATAAAAATCCCCAAAAGTAGGAAAAATAACGTGTACTAGGTCTAAATCGCCTAGAGGGGCGTATGAGTCCCATATTAGGGTTTTTGCACCAAGTTCAAAATTTTCTAAGTTTTTTATAAGGTTTATAACTCATTTGTTGTGTTTAATATTTTCAATTGTAGAATTTTAGTGAAATTGAATGATCTAAAATGCAACCTATATGAATTTTTCACTCATGCGAGATTTTGAAACCATAGATGCAAATTAACTAATGTAAAACCTAATGTAAAGCTAATGTAAGAAAGATCTAGGACTTAATGCACTCCAAATTAAAAAATAAGGTTTTTGAAAGGCTAGGTTCACCAAAATTAAATGAAGAAAATAGGCATTCCACCTTTTGGGAGGTGGAACACAAACTAAGTGTTTAGGGACCTAGATGGTCTATTTCCTTTAAGTTTCATTCAAGGAAACCCTAGAGATCTTAATCCAAGGATGGAATAAGGGAAAGAGATCTGCAATAGGGATGTTCTAGGGGTGTGATTGAAGTAAATAAAAGGGGTTTCACCATCAAGATAGGGCTTGGAAAGATAATATACATAAAAAACCTAATGATATGCAAAGTACCACACAAAACCTAACTAATTGACCTATTAAATGAAATTGAGAATTAGGATAAAAAATTGAAAATGAACATAAAGGTACCTAGAGGAAAGATTATGTCAAAACAAGCTCCAAAACCATAAAATTTTGTTTTTTGATGCTCACTAGGACTCATATGCTAATATGGGCAATTTAGTCCAAGACTAGGGTTTCTGTGCCAAAACTAGAATCTATCAATAACTGCTCTAAATCTCCTAAAACCTAAAAAATGGTAGTACTAGGAATCATACACCACAAGTGAAAATTCAGTCCTAGTATTAGGGTTTTTCTAGTATTATGGTATTCTCTGGTGATCTCCTATAGCTTCCTTCCTTCCAAATCTTTGAGTTAGAAACCCTTATTTGCAACCTATAGGTGACTTTTCATGATCTTGCAATGTAGGTGAAAATGTCAAAAACTTCCTTCAATCTTATACCTTAGTCTTCAAAATATCTTCAAGCTCCAAGACACCTATATTTGCAATCAAACATGTAGGAAGAGAAAAAGTTGATTGTTAAAGGATAGGGGTTTTCCTAGGTCAAACCCCATCTAGGTAATTGAACCTTATGATGAAACAATGAAACATGAACATGAAACATGAACAATAATACCTTTAATGATTTCTTGAGATATGAATCAAAAATATAACATGAAATGGCCACATAGAATATAGATCTTGATCTTGAATTGGATGTAGAACAATGCTTAATCTTGGATCTTGAATGCTACATCACAACACTAGCTCAACAACATGCTTGATGCTTAATGACCTTGACATGATAATGAATCTTTAATTACTGAAATAAATGATGAAGAAATCTACCCTTGAATGTTTTAGAAATGCTCCTGTAAAATATCTAATGATATTGTTAAGTCTTAGGATGCTTAACTCTTGATATCTTAGGTTGATATCATGATTTCTTAGGTAAAATAATGATTTGAAACCTTGTTTATATAGGAATCCCATCTAATTTACCATTTATTAGATCCCAAATGTCGACATACATCAAATTTGAATTCAAAACCATGATTTCCCACTCAAAACCTTGAAAAAGGGATCAAATGGGGTTCATACACCACTTGTGGCATATAGGTCCTATCTAGGTGGGACTCCTATGCTCAAGGTGGCATATGAGTCCCACTAGGCCTTTTTGGATAGAGGAAATGTTAGATAGTTGAGATATTAAGTATTTTTGTTGATTATGTCTGAATCTCAATTGAAATAAGACTTAAGATGCATAGTAAAGGGTCTTAAGGGCCTATCTATGATGATATGAAGGTCATAAATGAAACAGGGCCCAAAATTTAGTGTGAAGGTGTACATAAATACACTTTACAACATTAAATTAAGGAAAAAATAGGTTAATTTAGCTTAGAAGGGCCCTAAATCCAATGTGAATGTGTAAAACACATTACAACACTAGATCAAGGTGAAGTTAGGTCCATTTTAATGTTAATCATTTCAAAATCAAGTGTGAAAATTTAAAGGGCTTCATTTTCCTACACTACACATAATAATTAACATTGATAAAGAATTCATCATAGACATTATAGAAGCTTAATACATAGCATTAGACTTGAATTGAGATTTGAAGATTTGAATTTCACATGAGAATCAACAAAAAACTAAGTTTAAAAAAATTCAAATGCTTTGATTATCAATGACACATACATATTATATAAGTATTAAGATTCAACAATCTTATAATTATAACAAAAATGCCCAAAGGCTCCAAGTTTCAACTATGAAATGATGTAAGAAAATATATGGTTGTCCCTAATCAATGATGGTAGGTCTAAATCAACATTGCCATTGGAGCTCAAGTCTGAGTCACTATCAATGCCAATAGAAGGGGTTGCCTCAACCAATCCCTCTTGTGCATCCACCTCATCAATCTACATAACATCTTTGGGATTAACATCCTAACATAAGGCTGGAGCCTAATGATACTCGATAGATTGGTGATCCTATAGTCAGAAAGCAATGTGTACAACCTTCAACTTCTATGATTTTCTAGAGGTAATGTTGTTCATCTTGACTAATTGGATGAAGCTATATTTGGACCAATTCCTCTTTATAGCAAAATAATTGGAAACTTCTGTAAGAAGACAAATGGAAAGTACTCTCAACTTTGGTGCACTCTTCTCATGCCACTTCTACCATCCAATAGGGTCATTTTGAGCTAATGTAGCTCTATTCATCTTCACCTCTATTTTTTCAAATGTTGGACCATGAATATTGAAAAATGCAAGCCACTATGTGTGAAGTATAGTAGATTCCTCTGAAGAATACACTTTCGTAAGGGCCCTCATCAAGCATTCTTTCACCTCTTCATCATGAGATGGAGGAACTCTCCCAAGTCTTGTTGCATACCATTTGGGATTGAGAGCATAGATTTCCAAATGAAGTGGGGTGTTCATAATGTCCCACCTTCGCGTCACAATGGGCCTAAGATGCTCCTCATAAAATCCAAAAGTAGGATTCCTACTATGAATTTCTTGCTTGATCTATCCAAGAATTCTATCAAAGGTTTCATAAATATCTCTAAGGATAGGAGAGTCAGTATCAACATATCTAATCACTCGCACAATAAGTTGGATGAAGGAGAAAATATATCTACAAGTGCAAACAAGTTATAAAACTTAAAATCATAAAAAAGAATGGGCATTTTCACATGTTAGAAACATAATTAAATTACCATTTTAAGATTAATAATTAAATAATAAAATCAGCAATTCCAATTTTATTACCTCATTGTGGACTACCAGTCATCATTAAGGATTTTTGTTTCACACTCCTTCCCTCTGGTGTTTTTGCCTCATTCCATCTACCCCACTCTGCATTGACCACCATGTTGCAAGTATGAGCAATTGGTGTTTTCATTAATCTCAACAAGCCTATGTTGACATTGGTTTCAAATTTATGAGAAGAATATTATTACAAGATCATGTGTTGTCTATGTTGTTACATTGATGATGCTTTGATAGTTGCATTATATTATTTGGTGTCAACCTCTAGTGTTACTTTGATAAGCTTTTGTCTATGGTTGAGGAAGTGATGAGGATGTGTTTTTAGCGTTTTTAAGAAAAATTAATAAAAAGAGGAAATAATGATTTGCAACGTTGTTTTGGGTTGCAAAGTAGTGGCTCTGTAGTTCTTCTAGGCTGAAGATCTACCTATGGATTTTATATATGTTGATCAGAGGTGTTGTATCCAAAATTTTGTGTGCTAGATTGATGTATAAAGAAATTTTTGTTCACCATTGTGTGAATAGTGTATTGCAGAGGTGTCTAGGAATTTTTTTTTTTGCTTCACATTTCTCTATAGTTTGGTTTCAGGTCATGCAGTTTTGAATGTGTGTTGATAGCGTTTGTATCTTTCTTTAGCCATTTCTTCTAAAGTCATATTCTTAAGTTACAATGTATGACAGAGTTGTCTGAGTGTACTGGTTGTGTACATTCTTTAGGTCAAAGATGTCACAAAGGAGTTTTTTGAGCTTCAAGGTGTTTGTGGAATATTCTATATTGTGTTCAAGTGACATTTTTTGTATGTGAGTTGTTGTTTGATCAAAGGAAGTGTGTACTTAAAATTTTAATGGTGTTTACACAGGTAACAATTGACATTGGTGTTTACACTAATTGTGGTGGATGTTTATTATTTGTAGAAGCATTTTGTAGTGTGGTGTTATATATTTGGGCCCCAAATAATAAGTAGTGTGGTCCACCTTCACTTCTATCTGCCACAAAAGTGTTTTGGTTCCATCCCAATTTGAATTTTCAAGGTTGAGGTGTATAGCCAATCTTGGAGAATGCTTTCAAGGTAGAAGATGATGTAAATATGAGTTTATTTTTTGAGGGATGTGAAGATAGACAAGTATCATGTGAAAGATGCAAATTGTAGATTTTTATGGTGTGAATTTGAAAAGTGTAGTGCAAGATTTCATGTATTAGATTATTAGATGCAATGAGTAGAAGGTGTCTAAAATTCTTTAGTCATGTTATGAAGGTGTTGGTGATATTGTGGTGCATTTCTCTATTGCATTGAGATGGATTTATCTATGTAACATTCCTCTCTATATTCTTTTCTATTCTAGTAGTGAGCCTTTCTATGTTTGGGAAGTGAGCCCTCCAGTAGCGAGCCCTTTGTATTTAGTGTTGATATCACTTTATATTGTGAGCTAATCATCACCATGGTTTTTTCCATCTTTTGTTTTCCATGTAAATTTGGTGTTCTCTTTTGCATGGTGTTTATTTGATTCAATTTTTGTTATTTTCTTTTCATGTTAAATCATTATAACAGATTAAGGGTTAATTAAATGAATGCGGATCTGAATGTTTGTGATGGTTTTGAAGTTTTATGGTACAATTGATTCACCCCTCTCTCAGTTGTCTTATGCATTCAAAAATTGTTTTCAGAGAAAGGTTACTTGGAAGAAAGCTTAACTACTTGAGGTAGATCTAGGATGACACACAAGGAAGAGATCCTTATGTTTGATGGAATGGATTATGCTTTCTAAAAGACAATAATAGAAGTTTTTCTAGTTTATCTTGGATTTAATGTTTGTAAATCTGTTAAGAATGGATATAGTGAACCTACAAATGGAAAAAGTATTTTTGATGAGATCAAAGCCTATGAAATAAATGGTAAAGCAAGGCATGCTCTCTTAAATATCCTTGCTAATTATGAATTATTGAAAGTGATAGGTATGAAAAATGCTAAAGATATTTGGGAAAATTTGAAAGCATTTATGAAGGAGATGATAAGGTCAAAGAAGTTAAGATGTAGAATGTGAAAATCATTTTTGAGAACTTGCAGATGTCTGGAGATGAAAATGTTACAATCTATATGCAAAGGGTAGATGAAGTTGTTAGCTCCATCAGAGGTCTTGGTGGTGAACTCAAAGAACCAAAAGTGGTAAAGAAAATTCTTTGAGCTCTTCCTAAGTCTTATAGTCATAAGGTTTCTTCTATTGAGGAATTTGGAAATATAAATCAATATACTAAAGATAATTTGTATGGATCTTTAACTACTTTTGAGATAAGAGAATTTGGAACAAATAGTGGTACAAAAGTTGAAACTATGTTTAAGGCTAGCAAATCTGAGGAGATCAAGGAATCAGATCAATATTGAAGCTAATTTTGTAAGGATAATGAAGAATGGTATTGGTAAGTGCAATGTTAAGTTTCCTTTCAAATTTATTGGTTGTGGAAAGATAGGTCACTATGCTTCAAGATGTCCAAATAGATCTCTGAATAACAAAATAAGGAGAAAAAAGGTAAGATGATTAAGAAAAGGAGAAGATGCAAGTATTTCTAATGATGAATCTGATTATGGAAATGAAGATGATGAATTATTTTTCATGTCTTTAAACGATGAATCTATTTTTCTAACTCTAATATTTGTGTGAAGGCGATCCCTCTAGAGACAAAGGATAAGAATGGAGGTACTTTGGTATCTAATTTTCAAGCTAGATAGGAGAAGAACCTTTGGATAATTCATAGTGGATGCTCTAATAATATGACTAGTGACAAGAGTAAGTTTATTAAACTTGAAAAATATGATGGAGGATGTGTTAAATTTGGTGATGATTCATCTGCTAAAATATGTGGAAAAGGTTCTATCATTTTGATGGCAAGCATAATATTTATGATGTCTATTATGTTAAGGGTTTAAGGCATAACCTCTTGAGTTTTGGGAAAATGTGTAGCAAAGGATACAATCTTATGCTTAAGTATGATGGATGTGAGATCAGAAAAGGATCTAGAATTGTGGTTGCTACTGGAAGGACATGGAAATTTTTATTAGCATAATGGTATTAATGGTAATTTCTTTATGAATCAAATTAATGAAAGTTGGTTATGGCACAGGATAATGTGTCACATCAATTTTGATAGCTTAGTAAGAATCAATTTAGTTCAATTAGTAAGATATTTTCCAAATATTAAAAATTCTATCAATGTTATCTATAAGGAGTGTCAAATTGGAAAGCAAGCAAGAAGAATCTTCAAATTCAAATAACAATCTACTATTGCATTGTTGGAATTGGTACATAAAGATATTTGTGGCCCTAAAAGAGTAAGAAGTCTTCAAGGTGACATGTATTTCATGCAATTAATTGATTATTATTCTAGAATGACATTGGTTACTTTTCTCAAAGAAAATCAAAGGCTTTAGATAAGTTTAAGTTATTTAAAGTTATGGTTGAGAATGAAATGGATATGAAAATCAAATGTTTGAGGTTTGAGAGAGGTGGAGAGTACACCTCCAATGAGTTTAATATCTTTTGTGAGAATCGTGGCGTAAAGAGGCACTTGTCTGCCCCAAGAACTCCTCAACAAAATGGATTAGTTGAAAGAAAGAATAGGAATGTTCAAGAAGTTGCAAGGACAATGATGAAAGACGTAAATCTACTAGAAGTCTAATAGAGAGAAGAAATTCATAATGTTGTTGATATACTTAACAAATTTTAAGCAAGAGAAAATAGGACAAAGACTCCCTATAACCTATGGTATGGAAGGATTCCTACTGTCAAGTACTTTAGAGTGTTTGGAAGAAAAATTTATATAAAAAAGAGATGAAGATAACTTTGGAAAGTTTTATGCAAGGTCCGATGAAGGTATCTTCCTTAGATATTCTATTAGAATCAAAGCCTACATTGCTATAACAAGAGATTGAGAAATATTGTTGAGAGAGCAAGTGTCAAATTTGATGAAGATTTACAAAAGATTCAATGATGATAGATGGATATGAATCAAATGAGTCTTCTTGTAGAGAAGAATAAAAACAAAAAGAAGTGTAGATTGAAGAGGAAGAAGCTTCAACATAAAAGACTCCTAAAACTCCTAAGTATGTGCAGAGGAATCATTCTGAAGATCGGATAATTGGAGATAAGAGCAGAGGTATACTAACAAGAAGGAAAGTTGCTAAAGAATAGGTAAATCTATGCTTACTTTCTAAATTTGAACCTAAAGTTGTGGTTGAGGCATGTAAAGATGAAAATTGGATCAAGACTATGAAAGAAGAATTGTTGTAGATTGAGAAGAATCAAACTTGGGAACTTGTCCCAAGATCAACGAATTAAAATGTGATTGGAACCAAGTGGGTATTAAAAAAAAAACTAAATGAGAATGGAGAAGCACGGTAAGGAAAAAGGCAACGCTTGTGCATAAAGGCTACTCACAAGTTGAAGGAATAAATTTTGAGGAGACATTTTCTCCAGTGGCAAGAATGTAAGTGTAACAACCACCCAACTAATCACTAATAAAGTATGTAAATTAGTGAAGAACCACTCAATTGATCAAGCCGTAAGAATGAAGATTTATGAAATATATGAATCTAATGTAGGTCTAATCTAAATGATTGAAAAAATTGATATTTTATTGTCCAACATATAGAATGATTTACAACTATTACCATTACCACAAGTACATTTCCAGTACCTTGGCATAAGTATAAAACATGAATCATAATTAATTACAGCTGCTAGTATGCACCTTTTGAAAGCGGGTTGATAATATATGCAACCAATTTACCTATAACATCCATACCATTTCAACCAATTCAAAGATATTGAATTGAAAATGAAAGTATAAGTATTTGATTGATTCATTTACTCATCTAAATAAATAAGTGACAAAATAAACAATAAATCATCATTTGAATTACATAATCCATACCATTTTCTGCTCTAACTTGGAGTGGAAGAAAGCAAGCGAGAGCATCATCAAGGTGATATCCACCCTACCACAAAGCATAAGCTTCCTCATGCTACTCCACTAGAGAAGCCTGACCCATCACAAGTATCTAGCAGTGTGTTGCAACATGCATGATGTAATCTAGTTCACTATGTGGGTCATTAATGAAATATCATGCCTATATGCTCATGCATCATATATCTAAGGATATTTCCATTTGATACACAAATTATGGAAGAGAACGTAACTTAACCGAGCAATTAACTTATAAATTCCAATCAATGGCATTTAATATCTATAACACCAAATGTTTAATCATCTCAATATGATAGCTTGGCATTCTACAAGGTGGATAAACAATATCCAATAAATAAATATCATACTAACATTAGTTCTAATAATATAATAGCAAGGCAACAACATTTATTGAATTACATGCTAAGGAGGGTACCTACCTCCAACAAGTTCCCTAAACTCGTTCCCTAGTAGGTGGTTTAGGAATCAAAGGTTAAGCTTCCTCATTTTAACCTATAGTTTGCAGCAGAAAGGACAATACTTAAAATAGTCATAAATTTTTTGTTTCTTGGCCAAATTCAAAACTTCAACATGTTCCACAAAGGTAAAAGAACAAAAGATAAAACCCATAAATATTTTTGCAATAAACCCAACCATTTAAGAGCATCTTTATTTTCAACAAAGATCACTAGATTTCTTCCAAAAGAAGACAACTTTTAATGGTCTTTCCTACCTATTTAAATTTAAAATTTTGATGTGTTGCTTGGATGATCACATGGAACAATAGAAGTGCCCATTATGCTCATGAAAATTTATACTTGTAAAATTCTCTTACAAACAATTATACAAGAAAATTTATCTTGAATGAATTCTTCATAATAGGATCATCGGGAGAGAATTGTGGAAATACCAAAAAAAAATCCCAATGTGCATAGAAGCTCAACTAATTTCAGTTTGGATAAAAAGACACAACTCCAAGTTGCTAGATTTTTTCATATTGAGTTTCTCAAAGGTGATTAGGAACATTTTTCTTCCATAATCCATATTTATATTTGTTGTCCACTTTTACAATTGTTGTCACGAACTCCAACACTTAGATAACTTCACAATTCTCTTTTGAGTTCTACTCCAAAGTAGAGAATTTGAGAAGTAACATAAATCATTTGTTACCATATTTATGTTATTAAAATTGTAAAATGAATCATGAATGTCGAGTCAATCATTCTTTTCTATGGAGAGATTTTCTACTTAAATCGTTTAAGAGATGATTAGATATAAGAAAAAAAACTCCATTTACAGGATAGGCTATATTTATTACATTCTAGGCTATATTTATTATTGGTAATGTCCAATACTTATTACCGGCTAGGCTAAATTTATTATTGGTAAATTAAATAAATTGGAATACCAACTAATATCATGACATTGTGATCTTTGAACCAACATAGTGTTGTAAATTAAATACATTGAAATACTCAGTAATATCATGACATTTTGAGCTTTTCCAACATCGTGCACTTGTTTTATAGTTTGTCTTCTATCATTTGATATAAGGCATGCAACTCCGACATATGTCAAAGTGTGAAAACATATTATTTCTGCTATACTATATTCAATATGGTTCAAATTTATTTATTTATTTTTACCTCCTCGAGGTAAGGTAGATAAATTATTCAAAAATTAGAGGAATGACCATTTTGGCATAAGAGGATTAAAAGAGGTGACAAAATGAACTTCTTTTTTCTCCTCAAAGATTTGATGGATGAAAGAAATAAATATAATAAACATAAATAGTTCTAGAGGGCTATGATCCAATAGGGCAAGAAAAATAGGGTAAATGTATAAAATTATATTAAAGTAACTAATTTGCAGATTAGAAAAGCCAATAATTGGCCAAAGGTAAAATTTGAATTCCAATAGTAACACCACCAGATTGATGAATAAATTCATTTAATATATTAGATATACTCAAGAAACAACCTTATAAGACTAGCACTTGTAGTCGGGGGAGCTGCAAGGAATACGCTAATAGTTTTGTATAATTTGCTGAGTATGATTGATGTTGTGGGTTTTGGTGACAAGCATTTATACCTCTATGATTTAAGTATCCTCTATCTACAATTAGGTGCATTTGGGGAGAATTAATATTGTTGGGGAGAACTAATAATGTTACAACTTGAAAATAATTGCAGACAAAATAATACGAAACCTACCAGAACCAATCTCCCTCTAGCTGCTACTTTAGTTTGTGCAAATTTTGACATTGCTGCAGTAAGGTGTTAAGTGTTAATCATACAAATTGCAGTAAGGTGTCAATTGTTAATCATATTCTGGTTCTAAATGTCTTTTGTTTGAAATTTCTTTTGAATATAGACTTCCTAAGAGATCTCTGCTCAAGTCCCCAGCAATTGGAAATTATTAACATCATACAATCCTAAGCAGTTTGAAATTTCTTTTGCATAGTCCACAGCAATTGGAAATTATGGAATAAAGAAATTACTAAGAGGATGAAATGAATCAATAAATTGAAACCATATGCAAACATAAACTATGATTTTCTTCAATTGGATAAAGAATAAGGCTCTTAGAAAAGATTTAAACCTACAACATTCTATTTTTACATTCAGATGATAGTCCTTTTATAGCTTTACATAGTAGGAAATGAGAATGCTCCTTCAAGTCAACAACAATCTTTATTTATAGTTGTAGGATGGTTGTTAAACATTTTTGTTGGTGCACAATCTGTGCAATAGATAGATGGTGCAAATAAGATTATACCAAAGAAAAAGTAAGATAAGAATCAATACCGATACCCCTACAACTACTGCTTGTATTTATTTATAACAAACCAGCACTATTATCACATATAACATTAGAAAACCAGCAATGCCTATCTTGATGAATCTTCCTATAAGCTTTCGCTTTGAGTAACATTTTCATAGAAAGCTCCTTCAAGTCAGCAACAATATTTATTTATAGTTGTAGGATGGTTGTTAAACATTGTTGTTGGTGCACAAGTTGTGCAATAGATAGACGGTGCAAATAAGATTCTACCAAAGCAAAAGTAAGACAAGAATCAATATCGATACCCCTACAGCTACTGCTTGAATCTATTTATAACAAACCAACACTATTATCACATATAACATCAGAAAACCAAAAATGCCTATCTCGATGAATCTTCCTGTAAGCTTTCACTTTGAGTAACATTTCCATTCATCTACAAGGAGATCCCAAAAAATATTGCGTGAAGATAAATTGCAAATATGAAATAAATTAAATAAGACATTATATTGGACTTGTGTACCCGAGAGAGCTTGTAGCCGATATTCTTCTTTCTTCTTGATAATGGTGTAAGGGTTATTTTTCATTTAGGAATAGCAGTCAAATGAGAATGGTGGTTCTATTCAAAGATCATTTATTGATTTGACCCTAGAAATAGCTGTAAAAGTTAGCCCTTGTCTTTCAACCTTTCCAACCTCCGAAACACATATGTTGGTTGTGGGGAATTGAAATTGATTTTGAATAAAAACTTCCTAAGAGATCTCTACTCAAGTCCCCATAAATTGGAAATTATTAACATCATACAGTCCTAAGCAGTTTGAAATTGCTTTTGCATACAGACTTCCTAAGAGATCTCTGCTCAAGTCCACAATAATTCAAAATTATGGAATAAAGAAATTACTAAGAGGATGAAATGAATCAATAAATTGAAACCATATGAAAACATAAACTATGATTTTCTTCAATTGGATAGAGAATAAGGCTCTTAGAAGATATTTAAACCTACAACATTCTATTTTTACATTCAGCTGATAGTCCTTTTATAGCTTTACATAGTAGGAAATGAGAGATGAAAAATAGAGTGTCAACACATTCTATTGCAGCCTATGTAACTACATATGCTCCACCTTAGTTTGATCCTTGCCAGAGAATGCTCCTTCAGGTCAGTAGCAATCTTTATTTATAGTTGTAGGATAGTTGTTAAACATTGTTGTTGGTGCACAAGTTGTGCAATAGATAGACGGTGCAAATAAGATTCTACCAAAGCAAAAGTAAGATAAGAATCAATACCGATACCCCTACAGCTGTTGCTTGAATCTATTTATAACAAACCAACACTATTATCACATATAACATCCGAAAACCAACAATGCCTATCTCGATGAATCTTCCTATAAGCTTTTGCTTTGAGTAACATTTTCATTTATCTACAAGGAGATCCCAAATAATATTGCATGAAGATAAATTGCAAATATGACATAAATTAAATAAGACATTATATTGGACTTGTGTACCTGAGAGAGCTTGTAGTCGATCTTCTTCTTTCTTTCTGATAATGGTGTAAGGGTTATTTTTCATTCGGGAATAGTGGTCATATGAGAATGGCGGTTCTATTTGAAGATCATTTATTGATTTTACCCTAGAAATAAATGTAAAAGTTAGCCCTTGTCTTTCAACTTTTCCAATATCAATTGTTGCCCTTTTTAGTGTTAGCCCTTGAGATTTATGTATGGTTATCGCCCATGCCATGGATAGTGGTATTTTCCTATGGTTGCCAATGGATATGGGTGTGATAGGTATGCATTTTGGTTCATTTAGGTTCCATGGTGGGCCATTGTACTCATCAAAGCACATCACCATGTATGAAGGTAAATTTGGTGGGTTAGATCGAGTTGGGTAAACAATTTCTTGTAATTCTCCAAGAGATCCATTGAAAAGGCCTGTTTGAATCCATAATTTTGTTGTTAACATGACTCATTGGTGTCTACATAGGAGGACCTCTTTTGGAATTTGTTCAGAGTCATTATCAATGTTTGATTTTGTGTTGTTTTTTATTGCAATGCATAGTGTGATAGGAAGATTTAATAGTTTGAGCATTTTTTTGTTATATAGTGCAACTAAATAATTTGTGTAAAATAGGTGCATTGATTGGTTGAAATTTGTCTGCTCATGATTTGATAGATGTTTTTTTGTGTGAGTCATTAGTAATTTCTAGTCTTCCTCAAGTGGTTCTGCATTGTGCATATTTTGTAACGTTTGGCGAAAAGTAGTTTGGATTTGGGAGCCACCTTGTTGGCGAAAGCTTGTTTGCAAAGTAATGACTGTGGTGAATTGTTCCCATAGGAGTATAGTGTTGGAGTGGGATGCATATATTGGTTTGTCCATAATAGGGGGGAGTTGTGCTAAGTCACCTACAAGTATTATAGATGTACCTCTGAAACACATATGTTGGTTGTGGGGAAAAGCTTCGCGTAATCTGCTATCTATTTTCAGTAGACCAAAATTACTACTAAAATAATTGTTTCATTTCTTGTTGAAATAATGTTAGTGATTTCCCTTTTAATGGTTGCATTTCTTTTATTGGAATTTTTTAGGGCTGAATGTATTGTGGATGCATTTATGTTGAATGCAGTGATCCCTATAGGAGCAATGGCAAGGAGGGCGTTATGATTTCGTGGTAATAATTTCCACTTTGTGTGTTTTATACAATGAATCAAATATGATTTCCCTATACCTTTTATTCCTTGTATTATCATGTGTAATGGTTGGTTTGAGGAGATGTTGTTATAGTGTTGTTTAATAATAGTGAGTGTGATTTCCTATTTTGATGATAGTGGGTATTGTGGCTCCTTGAATTGGGATGTGGATTGGTCATTTTGTTGAGATTATTTGTTTGTGTGTATGAAGTATTTTGTAGCTCTATGTAGATGTGGTGGAATTGTATGTGTATCCCATTTTTTGTTGTTGTCAAAGTCACGTTTACCAAGCATTTCTAGGGTGTCTACGTTTACGTGATTAGGAAGGCCCATTTGTGAGAATAGTTCCCATTCATGTAGTGGCATTGTTGTTTGTGCATCTGTTGGAGTCTCAATTTCATCGTCTTCTTCTTGTTTTGGTTCAGTGTCTATGATGCAGTCAACATGCCAAACAGATTATTGGTTGAGATTCATCTCCTTCCAATGTGCAACAATCTCATATTTATGGAGGCCAATGTCTGTGGGGATGTCATGGAAATTCTTGTATAAAAGTAGTTCACTCCAACAGAATGTCTCAAATTGTTCTGAATCCTCCTTTGGAATACTGTGGAATAGAGGAAAGATGTTTATGATTGATATTTCCACTTGCACCCTTTGCGAAAGGATGAAAAAGAGAAAGATTGGGCAGAGTTGATTAGTGTTATTATTTCCATGTCGAGAGGTTGTTGCATATAGGAGTGCAAATAGTGTAATGGTAGTGTATCTAGATCGATATTTCTTTTGATTCGATGAAGGACTTTTCGACCAACATTTAATGTGAAAAATGAGCGGTTGCAAAGCACTAGAGGCAATTTTTGTAGCATGTGGCAAGTTTCTTGGGCACTTATATCACGGTTTGTAACAATTTTTGTTGTGAATTTTTTGTAGGCTGTTAAAGCATGGTTGGCTGGTGGTTGGTGTCTACATATTCATTTTAGCATGTCAGTACAACTCTCAGACTTTCTTTCTACCTTAAGTGCATATTTGGCAATGTATTTGAGGACATGCATTTTTTAAATTACAGGCTGGCAATCCATATTAGCTCTCCATATTGAAATCATGTTTGGATTGTGTATATTTAGTCTGTCATCATTATGGGCAGGAGTGTATTGCTTTTTTCCTACTTCGTTGCATGATAAGCTAGATGTGGTGCATTCAGGACAGGGAGCTTTGTATCGACATGCTAGAGTTTGACCCTTTCTATGTAGGCAAGTTCCTTCAGTACATTTTGTGTGTCTTTGGACACGGTTTAGAAAATCTTCGTAGTCATCAAGTATATATCTAGAGAATATTTCTGGTGTACTTAGTAGGCAAGGGTCATCTTGTGTAGATCGATGTCATGTGTTGTTTCTTTGAGATGGTGTGCGTGGATTCCATGCAGTCACATATTTGTCAAAGAATTATTTTGCTTGTTGAACTTGTATATTGTTGTGCCAGTCAAGGTTGTCCATGTCCAGTGTATTGGTAAGCCAAAGAAAGCCATGTATGTGTGCAGAACCTCAATTTTTCCATTCATATCTATACCAATAATCTATTGCATTTAAGAGCTTTTGTACTACTTCTTCACGAAAGATGGTGAACCTTTGGTGCAAGTATAATGATGTTGTGTGTGGGTTATTAACTATGTTTTCCACTCGAGTTTTGTTTGTTTATGGTGTGCCTAGATTTCCATTTGGGAAAAGCTTGTGTAAATTTGGCCATTTAGTATCTGTTGTGCTCAGCCTGAAAAATAGAGTGGGTGGGCCAATTTGGTTGATCATGTTTGATAGTTCACCTCGATACTTATTCCAGTATGAGCGTGTTCCTCTTAAGGAAGAACCAAAGTGCATCAATTGTTCAGCTAATTGACTGTCAGGCAATTGTTGCATATGGGTACGAAGGCTTTCAATGGTTGTTGGTATATAGTCCTCTGCATTTTTTTTCACAAACACTAATGCAAGTCCTTGGCTATGGTGGCGCATCATGAGGTTCAAAAAAAAATACTGAAATCTTGGGTGGCTTCCAAATCTAGAGTCATGAAATCGCATTAAGTGTAATATATATTCATGTAGTTCAACTTGTTTATAGAGAGGTTGCATGTGAAATGCAATTCCAGTTGGAAAGAGTGTGGGAAAAGCCATATCAAAAACTCCCTCAGTGTTGTATTCATTGATTGGTGAGTAGTCTAGTTGTCTCCATGGTATGATGTTGTCAAGTGCATCAGTGGATTGCAAGCTTTCTTTAATGATTTCTAGTTCTAGTCAGTGATTTGGAAGTCTAACCATGAAAGATGATGAATTGGTTAGTTTGTTTTCTAGCTGTTCGATATCATGTATGGGTGCTTGATCTTGGTCATGCGCTAGTTCAGTTTGAATATTTATTGTATGAAGCTTGTTTGAAACGTCTATACTGGTCGATGGGAGTACTGCTAGCAAGTCAATGTCTATTTGAACATCTGTGTAGTATGGATCATGTCTGATTTTATTTTGTAATGTTGCACACACATGATTTCTACTTACATAGCAATCATAGTGGTTGCCTTGTGTGTGGAATCTATGAACTATTAGAGTATCCAAGTTTTTTATTCTATGTGGAAGGTATTTTGCTATAGTTTTGATATCTTGTGGGAAATTGATTGTATGACCACTATATTTTTATTGGCCACCATGAGCATGGGGGACTTGAATGAATGGACTTACTCGTTCTATTAGCATCTCTTCTACTTGGGTTAGGTTTTTCAATTTAGGTGGTTGTTGTCTGGGGCCCATATTATTAGATGTTGAAAAGCGATGTCTACCTCTTTCTTGAAAGCATCTCATACAAATGGTGCCATCAGATGTTGAATTGGTACGCATCCTGGGGTAGCACTCATTACATAATATAAACGTTTGTAAATTCACTAGGGCATCTATCCTTTTTCGAAATGTTTTAGAAGTTGTAATGAAGTTGCTATTTATTTATGGTAGGGTTGTTGTTTGAGTGTGAATTTTTTTAGGGTTGTGTCATGGGAAGTCATGTGAGTATTGCTAGGTCCAGCATTGCTTGGGTGGTCCATAGATTGGATAGATTGTTGCTCCATTCGATGCATGCGACGTCGAGTACTTATTTCTTCTTTATGGGAGGCGTAGTAAGCTTGGCTTCTTGGGTGGTCCATGGTTTGGGTTGTGTCATGGGAAGTCATGTGAGTATTGCTTGGTCTAGTATTGGTTGGGTGGTCCTTGGATTGGATAGATTGTTGCTCCATTTGGTGCATGCAACGTCTAATACTTATTTCTTCTTTATGGGAGGCATAGTAAGTTTGGCTTCTTTTGCAAGACTTTAACTTTTGCGTTTTATTTTCATCAGATTTAGTTGGATCATTTATAGGGCTGGGGCTGGCCATCTAGAAAGAAAAATAGTAGGTGTTACTATTTATGGAAGCTGTAATAACAATGAAATAAAGTAGAGAAGATTAATTAGATGAAATTGTAAAAACATGAATTTGAAACATGAGACAAATATGTGGTTAGTGTTATGAGAATAGATAACAACATTGAAAAATAGAATTGAATATGGTTTCATATTTTAGTTTACAAATTGTAGAACGTAGCAGAAGTCAAATTCAAAAGTGAATTGAGGGCAGAAAATAAATAGTCTTAAATCATATTAACAAAAGTTAGTAGCTTTCTTCATCACAAATACCATTTCATTCTAATCGCTAAATTGTCTTAAAATGATTACTTGCAACTTCTCATGAATTTAAGAAACTATTTCTGGTTTTAAAAAAATGTCATATAACAGTTGTACAATTGCTTACACAAGTCTAAGTGTAAGGTTGTATTATTTAAAAATATTGAAAATGTACTTCTTATGCTTGTTGTAGGAATGCAAAATACAGCCAACTGTGTGTAAGTTATTAGAAGATGTACTTACATTTTGTAGAACATGTTTTATATACATATTTACAAAGGGTAAGTATTCTAAACATCTTCCTACATGTAACAATGGGTAAGTATTCTAAACATCTTCCTTGTAACAATGTACAAGTATCATAGCTACAATATTAACTATCGTCTGTATTTGACATGTTAGAGAGTCATTGTAGAAGTGGCTTATTCTCCTCTTCAAAATCTAATTTATCAATTTTGGTGATTGTTGCTTTTAAGCATCTTTGACCACCAATTCGATCAACTACATATGAGAGGGTGAAGAGATGATCTTTGAAGAACGCTTGTTTAATTAGGTCTACAACATTGGTTTATGCTTCTAGGTTGAATTGCAACATATATAAATCCTTCACACAGATACCAAGAAGGCTGGTGGCTGAATCTTCAAAAGCAATAGCCCACAATGTTCCAGTATGGTCTACTAGCTTAATTTAAAGAACATACCTATAATTACAATCTGCCAGTGTAACTTTACATTTTGAGCAATACCATGACTCATTTGCAGCTTGCTCAACTCTTGTTTTACATTATTTTCCTTCAGAGAGAAGGGAATAAGATGGATAGAAAAAAGAATTTGATTTGATAAATTGCATAGTTGCTTTCAAGATGCATTGGGTAGATTGGTTCATGTGGACAAAATGTTCTTCAATATTAGCAATTGTCTTTCTTCTTATTACGAGGGGCATATGCACAACTTTTGTACACGATGACAAAAGAGCAGCTCCATTCTCTGAGAACCATGATTTTAGTTGTTCTGTTTCATCTATGATTGGATCAACGAACAATTGTGTGCTTGCCAAAGTGCTGACCACTTTTCCATTATATTCTATGACACGTCCATTTTTAATTGCAAGAACAACAACAATATGTGAGTGGTACATGTCTTGGAGTTGTGCACCTTTTTTTTGAGCAGTTGGACCCCATAGAGTCGCATTACCAGTAGAGGAAGTCATATCAATTAGCTTAATGGCCCTTCCAAGAACATCAGAACCATCTCTTCTTCTTATTGTAGAGCTGGGTTCAACACAAACAATAATTCCAATAATATCAACAAGGGAATTGTTGCTAATGTGGAGAATGTCGCCTAGGGCTGTAAAATAAAATGGATGCTTTGGAATTGCAAGATCATTTTCAGATGGTGAAACCTTGGAATCATCTTGTAAACAAATCTCAAGTTGGATATTGAGTTTGTTGTATAATTTATTAGCTGATTTAACAGTCCCCCCAGATATTGTATAGACAGCTCCAACTTCAACATTATTGTAATGAAGATCTGCCACTTCGTTGAAGGAAGTGACATGTATCTCAGTACCATCACAGTCAATAATGTCAAATGAGAAAACATTTCCTTGCCCCTTTTGAGTGTTGAACTTGTGCATTTCTCTTTTCATTGTCACACGACCCTTGATAAGCCATCTTGTTTGAAACGGGTTCAAATTTTTGATGGGAGTAATGATGGGCACACTTTCTATTGTGTGGTAGGATGATCTTATTCCAAAGAGGGTTCTTTGGGGATTTTTGTTTGGTACGGTGTCATTCTTAGGAATATTTGTTGCTACATCAACTGAGTGCATGGAATGTAAATGCTGGTGTGGCCCATTTAACAAATATATTGGCTAACCAATGATATGGTGGTGTGAACAAGCGATTTATATTAGAAGTCAATAAGAAATCATCTGATCACAATCTCTCATCTAGACATGGAAATAAGAGGGTAGCTGTATGCTACAAGGAGAACTATAGTTCACTTTTGGATTTCTTCCAAATCAACAGAGGTATTGTATTTCTTCGAAAGAGTAGCCTTTTCCTTATGAACTCCATCAGATAGATCTATTTTGTATCAGGTTGTTGATGCAATGCCATGCCCAAAGCTGGCTATATCTATTACTTGGAGGTATGGTTGTAATTTACAATTGCCATCGTTGATCATTGTGATTGCATTGGCAGTGAGTTCAAATTTTTTCTTTTCCCCTTGAACAAAATGAGTTGGAACATCTGTATTTGTGGGGCTTGCCATCTGGGCAGGAAAATAGAACAAGAACACAGTGGAGTTCACATTGGGAAAACAAATAAAAAAGATAAAACTCAATCCACCTCATCAATATTACCAATAATTTTTTTTCAGACTTATACTCTGTTTTATGTGGCCTGTTACAAACAGCAGTGAGGCGGCTGTTATACATAATTTTACACTATACAAATAGGTCCACAGAAAAGCTAAACTAATTTTTTATCTTGCATAAATTATATTTCAAAATAAGAAAATATTTTCCAGTCAATTTTTTTTTAACACAAAACTACTTACATGCCTCTGAGTTAAAAATTATTAGTCACTATGATGGCCACATATCAGGCACATTAGGGACTGGTGGGGCATATTTTTATTTATCACAATCGTGTTGATAGCACTAATATGCAGCCTATCATACCAATACAAAATAGCTGATAAAACAATTATACCAGTAGAAAAACTTGGCTCATAGCATTTAATTTCCTATCAATTCCTTGATTTTTTTCAGACTTATATTGTGTTTTACGTGGCTTGTTACAAACAGTAGTCAGGCGATTCCCTTTTGTCTAATGTATCCATAATGAGCTTTCCAATTTCATGTTTCAACTTATTAAAATGCACAAATGGATTCCATTTTGTCTAATGTATCCCTAATGAGCTTATCAATTTCTTGTTTCCTTGTGAGAGTCTGTAATACCCCAAGCTGCTAGATAATATGCAAAGAAAAGAATGGCTTTAAAATAAATATGCATGCTATAGAGCTTTAGAATAAGGACATAAAAGGAATGTAAAAGAAGCTCATTATGGCATTAGATATCAAGTCAATCTATATGATCCATTTTTCACAAAAAATGATTCACAAGACCCCATCTCTTATGGGAAATGGTTGTTGTCTGTAAACACATTGGGCACCAAACTTGCTAAGTGGGCATGATTATGACTTCTAATAACTTACACACAGTTGGCTGTATTTTGCATTCCTACAATAAGCATAAAAAGTACATTTTCAATATTTTTAAATAATACAACCTTACACTTAGACTTGTGTAAGCAATTGTAGAGCTATTATATGACAGTTTTTTTAAACCAGAAATAATTTCTTAAATTCATGAGAAGTTGCAAGATGGGCGGATATAGAAACATTAAAATATCTCCATTGTCCAAAAAAACAATAGAACATAATTGTATCTAGGAAGTCCCCTACCTTGCCTCTTTTATCTATAGACCAGACACCTTTGATGAAAATGAAAACCAACACTATTATTTGAGCATTACAGTAGAGCTCTAAACATTATAGTTTGGAATAATAGAATTTTGATTTACGTGGAACAAGAAAGCAACATTTTATCTCCTTCAATCATGAGCTCTTGAAAGCAGAGTTAGAATATTTCATGGGTGCAAACACATTTCTCTCTGGGGTATGAATTTTAGATACCATTATTGTGAATTATGGGTGTGCAATGTAATATGAACTACAGAGAAGTTACTAAAAAATAAATTTCAATGTAAACACAAAAGGTCAACAAGAATCAAGAATAAAAAGAGGCGTTATAATTAAGATTCATAGAAAAACTAAAATATCTCCATTGTCCAAAAAAACAATAGAACATAATTGTATCTAGGAAGTCCCCTACCTTGCCTCTTTTATCTATAGACTAGACACCTTTGATGAAAATGAAAACCAACACTACTATTTGAGCATTACAGTAGAGCTCTAAACATTATAGTTTGGAATAATTGAATTTTGATTTACGTGAACAAGAAAGCAACATTTTATCTCCTTCAATCATGAGCTCTTGAAAGCAGAGTTAGAATATTTCATGGGTGCAGACACATTTCTCTCTGGGGTATGAATTTCAGATACCATTCTTGTGAATTATGGGTGTGCAATGTAATATGAACTACAAAGAAGTTACTAAAAAATAAAGTTCACTGTATTGATAGCATAAAGATCAAGATGGTACATGCATCATTCAAATGTATCAAAATTTAAGAATCATCACTCGCCCAAATTAGGTTATAGATTTCATCATTCACATGATCTTTTAAGATTTAAAACACCAAATTAGAAATTACAGGTAATTATATTTCATTATTGGCTGCCAATTTAGCACCAAGATTGAAACTCAGTAACCTTGCTAGAAGTCAGGGAAGAATAGAGGCCTTGTTAGGGCTTGACTTGTTGTTCTGACTGAGGGTTACTCCTAGTCTCAGGAAGGGCCAAAATGTTTTTGGGAGAATTTCATTCTAAAAGCTTTCTAATGAACAATGACTAAACACAAAACAGGGTAAAGACCTTCCTTAACACCGCCCACCACCGCATTGGCTTCTCGCATCAGTCTACATTGGACTAGAATGAAGCACTCTTGCTTGTCTTTTTAGAAATAATATGAAAACAGACAACAATAGAGGGCACAAATAAAAATAACAGCTATCCAAAAAACAAAGGAAAATTAAGAATCAAAACAAACAAACAAGAGGCATTGGTGGGAAAATGCAAAAAATGCATACCTTCTATGGAGAATGACTAGAGAGTCTGCAAAAATTGCCTCCTACTCCTTATGAAACCCTATCAAAGCAGAACAAATCCTAGATGACGGTACATGACGAAACACTGGCAAAACAAAAAAGTAAATGGTCAGTCAGTTTGAAGCACACTTATACAAAGCCATGGCCATGACGAAGCAACTCCTACATGGTCAGGAAGCAGTTGCATAGTAGGGTGAAGGCACATGAGGTGTCTATATAGAGCCACACTAGCAAAAATCGAAACCTTCCCTAAAGAAAAAGTTTGTTTTCCAATCGCCGGTGGTCAATTTCCCCACGTTGACAATTCCCGGACAAAACTTTCTGGCATGAGACAACTTCCCGACCGGAAGCTCACACATAATATAGCCTATTGACTAAATTATAAATTGAAAATAAGGAAAGCTTCAAAAAAATATCTCTAGGTTGAAGCAATTTCATTCTTTCCTTTATCTCAGAATGTTGCTATGAGGAAAAAGTGATTTGAGAAAATTTTGATACCTTCATTACTATTATTTTACCAGAGCCATACCATGACATGAACCATTGATAGAATTCCCTCAGGAATGTCTTTTTATGACCATATGAATAATTGCAGCCCTCTCCCATGTAATGGCTATATAGTTTTTTTTTTAATTTTCTTTCCCCCCAGTGTTTGTTGTCCCCCCCAAAAAAATTATTTCCTTTATCTTTTGTTTGCAATTTCCACTCCCAAGTGTAAAGCATATTTTTTTCAGCCTCTGCTAGCTTCCCCCATGAATCTCCCTCATGCAAATTTTGGAAGCCTTAAAGAGGCACGTGGAGGGCTATTTGATTTCATTGAAATGAATTTAAGCATCCTTCTCTTGTTTTTAAATTAAATAGAAATATATCATACTAAAATGTAGGCTCTAATATAATAACAATTTTAGTATTGTATTTTATCTTATTATTATTATTTAAAAAAAAAGAATAGATATAATATCTTTATTAAATTTAATATTATTTATTAATATTATTTTCTCTTTATTATAGTAATAATTAAATAAAAAAAAAATTATTTTCATTCTAGTGTAAATTCTCATTAGTTTAGGGTTTGTTATGTCTGAATGCAATTACATATGAACAACTAGCACACTCTTGTGCTAAGTTAGGTTCATGACCCACATTAACACGAGCTCTTTGATTGTTTAATCAGTTTAGATTTATATAAAGATTTTTTTTTTTTGAGGAATATCTATACACACACACACACGCGCTCCCACCATTCACAAATAATGTAATTATTTAAGTCTAGGGCTCGATAACTCTTATTTATTCACACATATGCCACCTAATTGAAAGAGTCTAAATGTGTGTTGTGATTCCATCATGATGGTTACCTCCATTGGCTAGAACCTTCTACTTGATGATACTCTCTCTCCAACATGAGAAAATGTCAATAATTCATGATGCACTTATAAAATAGAAAACACAATTAGTCATCATATTTATAATCATTTCCCTCAATTAACCATCAAGTAAAACAAATTAGTGTAGCCACATTATATTTCCTAATCACTTGTTATTAAATAATAAAGTGATTTAGATAAGCTAAGTAAACAGGATGTGACATCCTTCCCCCCTAAAGATAGTCATGTTCGATGATTATATGATATAAATATGATCATCATAATGTCAAGTATTCAGAATCAACTCTATTCATCATCATTAAAGAAGAAGGAAATAAGAATAAAATAAAATTCATGATTCATACCTTTGCTTAATATACATTTCTAACTTGATTAATTTATTGAGTTTCCTTGAAGTTCTTGATAATGCATCTAACATGGTCTTTAGGTCTAGTTATCAATTTAACTTTTGCACAAGTGTTAGTTTACCACAAAAGATTAAATATCTCAGGAACATCTCAAGGAGTGGATCATTTTAACGTTCAACATGATTATATGCAAATAAATTACACTAAAATTTCAATTACCTCACTTTCAAATCATACAATTGAAAGTATCATTCAGATAGATTACAACTTGATCATATACCATTCAGAAATACATGTAATCCTAGTCTCAGTTATTTCTAATAACCTTAGATAATATTACTCAGTCACAACTAGAGAGTAAGCCATCCATTAATATAATATACTCTTTCATATCATGAAAATGAAAATTTTAAGATTTTGCATACAATCAAATTTTTTAATATCTTTTTTCTTATATCTTTAAACATGATGAGTTGTTATACAACTAGTTTCCCATCTTAATCCATGCCTTCCTTCTTAAAAAAATTAGAGAATTTTTTTATTCTTCATTATATGAGAACCACATTATCTCATTCAAAATTTCATGCAATTTTGCACAAAAGTAACAATTCTTATCATGCATACCTTCTCATGTGTGACACAACAAATTTGTTCATTTATCATTCATAATTCCTCACATGAGACTTGAAGAGTCAATGAATAAATATGTTCATCTCATCAATCATGTGACCTAGACAATATGTTCATCTCATCATTCATGCCTACTTGCATGTGACTTGAACAATATGTCCATCTCGCCATGATATGTGTGAAATCTATGCTATCATGAAGTAGTTGACACTTGCAACTTAGTTAATGCTTTCTAGAAAAATACCTATGCAAATATCATTTTACTCATGAAGTGACTCAAGCTTTGGCCAAATCATTTCTATTTGTTTTTACACCCTTAGGATAACCTAGGAGCCACTTAGCACCTTTCCAACACATGCGCCTTTTTATAGGAAATCATAATTATGTTCTAGTTACCATACATAATTTCTTGTACTTGAACATATTTTAATAGTTTCATGATATTTATTGCTCATCACCAAATATAGTTTCTCATAGCTCACTGTCAGCTATGATGGCATACCAGGCATCTCATAACAAAGAATCAATATCATAACTCTCTAACAATATCAGTCCAATAGATTTCAAGTTTCATTTTAGTCTGGACTGATGTTGGTGGCTACCTCTAAGGGGGAGTAGGTAGTTGCATTGCTTTTTGTTGTAGTCAAGGGGAGTGATTTTTTTCATTATGAAGTGGTTGTTGACTAGTGCAATATATTGTGTGCTCCTAAGGGGCCTGAGTATACTGAGTAGTTATAAGAATTTTTATTGATAAAGAAGAAACACAAGTGATGCAAATATTTTTTCCTTTTCCATTTATATCAAAGGGAGAGAGAGTAATGTGAAAAATAAAGGGAGATAGAATCATGTGAAAAATGTTCAGTTTTTAGGGGGAGAGAATAATGTGAAAAAGATAAGTTGAAAGTTGAGAAAAGAGAAAAGGAAATAGGTATGGAGCAACACTGTTGTTGTTGATGGTTTTTCACATCTTGTGTTGCCATAAATGACAAAGGGGGAGACTTTTGCAAGTATGAGTAGTTGGTGTTTTCATTGATATCAACAAGCCTATGTTATCATTGGCATTAACTATATGAGAAGAATATTGTTACAAGAGCATGTGTTGTCTATGTTGTTGCATTGATGATGCTTTGATTAGTTGCATTATAGTGTCTAGTGTCAACCTCTAGTGTTGCTTTCATAAGATTTTTTTTATGGTTGAGGAAGTGATGAAGATTATGATGATGTGTTTTTGGTGCTTGGTTCCCAAGTGCTTTTGAAAAAATTGAATAAAAGAGGAAACAATGAGTTGAGGTGTTGTTCTGGGTTGTAGCATAATGTTTTGGTTTTACTCTATAATTCTTCTAGGTTTAAGATATGCCTATGTATTTTAGGTATGTTGATTAGAGGGGTATGTGCAAGATCATCATGGAAAAAATAGGCCCTTAAGTGGAAATGAAAACTTAGAAAATCAAAGTTAGGCAACTTGACGTAAAAATTTGAATAAGTTATCTATATTATTTCAAAATATGTAAGAATAGAATTTGTAGAAAATTTAATGAAGTTTCTAAAATACTAGGTTTATTTTTTTTAAAAAGAAAAATCTATTTGGTGAAAAATTGAAATTTCAATGTAGTAGTACTTAAATTTTAGGGAAAAAATAGGAAGTAGGTGTCTGTCTAACCACCCTAACCACAATAAAATGATAATATTTTAGATATAAGTAGAGGACTCATGTCCCGATGTGATGCATATTTTTTTGTAATTTTTCTAAAAATATAAAAAATCGTATGTCTGACCACCTTAGCTTGGTCAAAACTTCATGAAATTCATTTTTTTTTTTTAATCCTATAGTATGTGAAGCATAGAATGTGATGCATGTTTTGGATTCAAAAAATGTGATACAGTTTGAAAGTTTTTTTTTTTTTTTTCAATCATCCTATCAATTAGGACTTTAGTCACAATTCAAATAGAAAATGAATAATAATTATTTATTAAATTCAAATTAAAGAATAATTTATATTGGTGGAAATTTGAGATTCTCCTTTAAAAACCCTTTTTATTTCGTCAATTTTGGGTAAAAAATTTTTTGCCAGCCACATGGGCCATCATATCACTTCCACATCGCCACTTTTTGGCTTATCATGATAGTGCACATACCCAGAGGTGTTGTATCAAGAATTTGGTGTTCTAGATCGATGTACAGAGAAAGTTGTGTTCACCAATGTGTGAATAGTGTATTACAAAGGTGTCTAGGAGAATTTTTTTTGCTCCATGTTTCTCCATAGTTTAGTTTCAAGTATTATGGATCTAAGGGCATGCTAATAGTGTTGGTATCTTTCTTCAGTCAAAATTGTTTGAGATTTGGTGCTTCTGAAGTTAGTTTCTTAAGTTACAATGTATGATAGAGTTGTCTGAGTGTACTGGGTGTGTACATTCTTTGGGTGAAAGATGTTGCAAAGGAGTTTTTTGAACTTCAAGGTGTTTGTGGAATATACCAAATTGTGTTCAAGTGACAATTATTATGTGTGAGTTGTTGTTTTATCAAAGGAAGTGTGTACTTAAAAGTTAAATAGTGTTTACATGGGTAACAACCGACCCTGGTGTTTACACTAGTTGTGGTGGATGTTTAATTTTTGTAGAAGTATTCTATAGCATGGTGTTATAGATTTGGATCCTAAATAAGAAGTGGTGTGGTTCACCTTCACTTCTATCTGCCATGAAAGTGTTTTACTTTTGATCTAATTTGAATTTGCATGGTTGAGGTTTATATCCAGCCTTGGAGAATGTTTTCAAGGTTGAAGATGATATAAATATGGGTTGAGTTGTTGAGGGATGTAAAGATAGAAAAGTATGATGTGAAGTATGTAAATTGTAGAGTGTTAGGGTGTGAATTTGAGAAGTGAAGTGTGAGCTTTCATGTGTTAGATTACTGGATGTAATGAGAAAAATTTGTCTACAATTCTTTAGTTATGTTGTGAAGATATTGGTGATATTGTGGTGTATTTCTCTATTGCATTGAGATGGATTTCTCTATGTAACATTCCTCTCTATCTTATTTTTTATTCTAGCAGTGAGCCCTCTAGTAGTGAGCCTTTTGTATTTGGTGTTGATATTACTTTATATTGTGAGCTAATACTCAATGCGGTTTTTTCCATCTTGGTTTTTCCATGTAAATATGGTGTTCTTTTATGCATGGTGTTGATTTGGTTTGGTTTCTGTTATTTTCTTTTCATGTTAAATCATTATAAAAAATTAAGGGTTAATTGAACGAATGTGGATCTGAATGTTTGTGAGGGTTTTGAAGTTTTAAGGTACAACTAATTCACCCCCCCTCAGTTATCTTGTGCATTTAACAATCATTAGTTGTAGAGCCTCTTGGACCTCAAGAATCCTCTCTAATAAAATGAAGTAGCTGGCATATCTAGTCTCCACGGGCTTGAGGAATTCCTTCCTCAAAAATGTCCTAAATAAAGCAAGTGAAGTATGATGGTTGCAAATGAACATTTTCATATCTCTAGCCTTGAACACCACTTCCTTCACCCAATATATCTTCCCAATTTTCTTCAAGGTATTTTTCAATGCATGTACACAACAAGGGGTCCAAAAAATATGCTTATAAGAACTCTCCACCTTCAATCCAGCTAATTTACACACATGGGTTGAATCAGTCACTACCTACACAACATTAGAGGCTCCAACCTCCTCTATTGCATCTCTCAAGCTCTAAAATTGGAAGGCTGCATCCTTCCTTTTCCCTGAACAATCTATAGCTCTAATAAAATAAGATCTTGTTGAACTAGTGACAATGATATTGATGAGTGGTCGATGTTTGATATCGGTCCACCCATCCATGATTATGGAGCATCCATATCTATTCATGTTAGTCTCATATCTTCCATAAAAACACTCACCTTGGAGTACTCTCTATCAAGAAGGGTGGTGTGTAGCTTAGTTTCTCTAGCTGGAACAAATGAGGAACCAACAACTATAATATCTTTGCACACTTGTTTAAAAAATGGCGAATATGAGACATGAAATGGTATGGAATTAGCATTAAAAACTTAGCAATAGAGGATTCAACCACATCTCATAATTGTATGTTAAAAATATTTGCAACATTAATAATTCTCCTCTTTCCTCTAGTAGAACCCTCTTGCACATGAGAAGCAACATCAATTGATCTTGTAGGTATTGACACACTAGGCTACAAACTCTCCATTGGAATCCCTTCACCTAATGCCTCCCCCTCCATATGCAATCTAGTTGCCTCAATTTTCTTAGCTTGATTTATTGCTTTACAACCTTTCACCCCTTGACCACCTATCTACAAAATATGGAAATAAACTCTTGTATAGCTACCACTATATTGTTTGTGGCACAAATGGCACTCCCATACTCTACTACCCCCTAATTTTGTTTTCTTTATCAACTCTTGATGTAAATTGTCATAGAGTCTTTTTGGGGTTAAATGGGACTTTTGCATAGGTTTTGAGGAGTTGGGAAGGACAATCAAATGGGTTTGAACTTGCTAACCCTATTACACTCCCACTCTTTGAAGACCCCCAATGTTTGTCATACTTCTAGGTCTATTTATTTCTTGCATTTGAACTTCAACATCCTCACTATCACTACTCCCATTGTTGCTCATGATTTTTTTTTATAATAATTTCTGATTTCAAAAGAGAGTTGCAAGTTCAAATAAAGAAAAATCCACAAAGCCCTTCCTATGTGTTGAAAAACTTGATTTTTTTTTGAAAAATTGGAAAAAAATTGCAAATATAAATGAAAGATGAAAAACATACCTCTAGTGTGGAGAAATTGATGTTGCGGTCTCATCTTCCAACTGTTTTTCTCTCCTTTATCTTGTTTCTCTCCACCTATTTGTTTTTTTTAATTTTGGTTGTTTTAATAGGTTTAGTTTATGTTAAAAGGGATGGGGGGTCCTTGTGGGCATGCCCATCCCTTTTTTAAAATTTTAAAATGTGTTTTTTTTCTAAATGCAACCAAAAAAGTGTTGGTTGTAGGGGATAGCTAGTCGTCCTTGGTGGTCGAGGGACGTCAAGGCATCCCCTGGCCATGTCAAGGATGACTAGTCATTCCCTACATCTTTGATAAGTTTCCTAGATGTTTCAGAAATGTTTCTGAAAAATACAAAATGGGATGGGTAGGGGATGTTTCTTGGTTGTTCTCACGTCCTCATACCATTCTCGATACGAGAAAAAGGGTAAAGAGCTAGGGGATGCATCCTCGTGGAGCATAGTCATGGATAGGAATTTGAATTGTCCAATTCCTACAAAGATTGGTTTTAGGAGGTTTAGTACAATGCTATATCAGAAAATGACCTAGAAGATGAAGATATATATTTGATAGACGATGACCTAAACCAAGGTAAAATACCATATTCATTTGCTACAACTATAAAAAAGTAGGGTCCTTCTAGTAGAGAAATAGGTTTCCATTGAAATTTTATGATTGTCATCTGGGATGACAATGTTTAACATTAGTGAACTATTTGGTTGTTGAAAGTCAATTGTGGTAAGAGTTTTAAATAAGTTAATTAATATATATTTTATATTTGATTTCAAAGTCATATCCAATGGCCTAATAACCACATGAAACTTGAGCATGTAAAATCTAAGGCTTCCATCTAAAACAAGGATTTATAAATTGTTTTGGAGCTATAGATGTAACCCACATTCAATTTCAACTTCCACCTAATGAGTGTTCTACTGATTGGTATGATCATGATCATAACTATAGTATATCATTACAAGAAATTGTTGATAGTAATATGTATTTCATGGACTTTTTACAAGATGGCCTGGTTCTATAAATGATTCTAGACTTTTATGAAATTCATGTTTGAAGGTGGACAAAGATTAAATGGTCATTTGGTGTTAATTGTCCCATTAAGTATGAGAGAGTACATTATTGGAGGTGACGATTATCCATTGTTTCCATGGTTAATTAAACCTTTCAACGAAGGTGTAACAACTAGTCATCTAGGGAATTTAGTTTTAAGTTGTCATCAACATGTAAATTGTGGTAGAGTGTGCATTTGGAAGGCTAAAAAAATGTGGCAGATTTTGGAATCGAAAATGTGGCATCCAAATTTGGAAGTTCTTCTGAAAACCATTCTTTGTTGTTGTGTATTGCATAATATGACATTAGATGTTGTGCAAGGTGAGGATGATCCACATGATGATGCTTTTGTTGTGAATGGAACAAATATACCAACCGATGAATTAGTTGATCCAGCTGCAACACTTGCTCAAGAAGCATTAATGACTTTTGTAAATGGTGATATGTAATGTATTTACATGCAGAGTCATAAAAATAAAAACTAAATCAATTTTATAGGGATGTAATAAATGTCAAAACATGTTTTGAATTTTGAATAAGTTTTGAATTTTTTGATATTGATTTGGTTAAGTTTTTATTATTATACAATTGCTAGGATTTGTATGTGGGAGTTGGAAGACCATAATCAAACTATTAATAGCAATAGTATAGGTCATTTGTACTTGAGGGATTTAAATACCTAGTCAAATGTATGTATGTTGAAATCATTCAAGACTTGAAATAGATTATATCTTATTTCACGTGTCAATCATTCCTTGGAAAAGAAGGCTCAAATGGGTCCACTGGCACGTTCTCCCATGTTGACTAGCGTCATCCCTCTAGCAAGGAATCTAATGTTGAACTAAGTGGTGGCTCAACCTCTCACTCTATTTAATCATGCACACTTACCTACAAAACTAGTGGTTCCTCAACTTTCAACACAAATCAAATCTATCTAGTCACATGAGAATTTTCTATGAAGTTCTACAAAGGGATTTTATATTATCATAGGAGAAGTCAATACAACAAATATTTTTGATATTTATTGTGGTAGATTAAGTACAAAGGTCAATAGTACTAGTCAAAATATTAGTAGTTCATGATTTTGTGATTGAGAGAAGAGCTTACAAGAAAAAAAATCTATTGATAGTTGTAGTTGTAGATTAAGTACAAAGGTCAACATTAGCAATGATAGTATATTAGTAGAAATTGGATGCCTATTTACTTAGTTCATGATTTTTTCCTTTGCAACAGAGATTACAAGAAAAATGATATATCCTAGCTCTTGAGCCTACTCATCTTTCAATCTAGATATGATCGCTAGTGGGCTCATCTTAATATTTTTTTATTTTTTTATAAAAAATGGACCTTTGTTCAATCATTTTGTTGATGTGGTGTGCTGATTTTCTATTATATATTAGGCAGTTTGATGACATAATATAATTTACTTTTTTTGTGAAATTAAGAATGTGGCAATCAAGGTTGTTGTCCTATTTGGAAATTGTTCGTTTATTAACTCACAACTATGAAATTGAGAATGTAATATCTTAGTGCTTGTAGAAAGTTGAATAGTTTATTTATTTTTTAAATAATTGTAGTTAAAATTTAATAGTTCTCACATGATTATGAATTAGACCAAAACATATATTATCCCCAAGACCTTGCAATCCCTTATTACTTGAGGTAAACCGATTTGTATTTCCATTTTTTATGGCATATATATGCATTTCCACTTTTTCTCGATGGAATATGGATACCATGTCTCTTGGAGGGTATTTTGTGAATGACATAATAATATATTTGCTTTCTTTTCTTTGAAATTGTATTTGGTTTCAACGAATTCTTTTGTCCAAATCATTAATTAGTCGATGATCTACTTCAATTGCTCAATTTATCCGACAACATTTATTAAACCTCAAGAGAAAATGCCTTTGTGATGCAATCCTTTGTCAATTAAATATGCATATGGAATAACTTCTGAAAACTTTATACATCTGATTTAACTATTTAAGACCTTTTTATTTGATGAAAGGTGATACCTGAAAGTCAATGCGCTAGGCATGCTTAAATAGAATTCAAATTAATTAAAACAGATATATGCACAAATGTAAATAAATGCGTTCGTATAGTTTTCAATGAGACCACCAACTTCCTTAAATTCGGGAGCTTAACTTTTAAGCTGAACTGCACTACTAATAAATTCATGGGACTACCAGCTTCCTTAAAATTTGGAGCTTAACATTTTAAGCTAACTGCACTACTAAGTTCATGGGACCACCAGCTTTTAAAAAATCTTAAAAAATTTCAGCAGCACCTCCTGAAACTTTTCAAACTTTTCAGGAAGCCCCCTTCCATAGAACCTCACCCTAAATCTAGTTATTTCTCCTATTCACATAAATTTGCTAATCAAACAAAAAACTCACTATCGTGAATTGAGACTCATTCTTGATGATCAAGATCTCTAAAATGACAAAAAAAAAACCCTCTTGATAATGATTCTCCTCCTCCTCTGACTAATATAACTCTTAGTTTCTTTTGTTTCTAAATTCTGACATCAACTTTTAAAACTATGATTCCACTCCCCTTATCTTTTATATGAATTATATAATATATTTTTTTATATTTTAAAAATATTAATAAACTATTGATCTATAAAAACTTGTCATTTTCTAAAAACCCGTGAAACCCCAAAATCTTTATTTAAGAATGGACAGCAAGCCACCCCTTGTCCATTCTCATATAATTACTAGTATTCTTCAATACGTATCATTTACTGCGGACTAGTCATTATGGATACAAAGATTTTGAACAGGCAGAAGCTTTCTGTCCTACCATTACGCATTATCAGCTCGGCTGCTTGAGATGTATGACCTTTCCATTACATATAAAATATAAAGAAATTCGTTAAATCAAAACTGATTATCACCATGAAAAAATTACTTATATTATTTTAAAATTTAATATTTTTCTCGCAAGCTATCCTATCAATCGCTGGCCACAAGTAATAATGTGTAATCATGATTGTGAAATCTTTTGTTCTCAGTTCATAAAGACGGTAATTGCCACTAGTCATACTGAATAATCATTATTGTGGAATCTTTTCCTCCTAATTGACAAGAAAATAATTGATCTGCACACATTAATATTATTTTTTTTCTGATATTTTTAACTGTTATTTTCATCACTTTATTTGGTAGTTTGATTAGTTGGTTTTGTACATTATCAAAACCGAGTTCAGTTTTTGATGGTATGTTTTTTGATTATGTTATCCATCAAAATTATCAAAGTTTCTACACAATTTTAATTATTTATTTTGTCAATATTTTTAATTTCAAGAAGTATTTTACAATGACAGTAAAAGATAGAATATAATAAGATAAATGTATTATAAAAACAATTTGATAATCATTTACATTAAACAAATGAAATTTTAAACAGATACACTCATTTACAGTTAATTCCATTCTTAGTTTTGATGTGAAGTATGAAGTGGGCTAACTTGCATGTGTTGCTCCATAAAAACCAGACACTCATACCATTTGCTAATGGTAGGAAGGAATCAAACTAGTGAAAAAAGGAGTTTAGCACATATTGAGAAATGATGGCATTCATGCACTTGCTTTGAATGAATTCGAATCTTAGAATTGGTGTGGGGTATGACGTGGAATAATCTTTGTGTGACAGTATATAAGCCAGCCACTTCCACCATTGATTGTACATAAGAATCAAACTACTTTTCAAAAAGTTGAGCAATTACTTATCATTTTTTCCACTTCTGTCATTTGGAAATGGGAAAGAAAGACTTTAATGGCAGAAACAATGAATTCTTTCCTTTAATGGTAGTTGATAAATAATTTATTTCCTTCTATCTTTTTACCTGTAGAGAACAAATCATTAAATTTGAGCTTTCTTATCACAAAGGACGTATGCTCATTATAAAACATATATATATATTGGTTATTTTTTAATTTTTTGCATGCAGTAAGAATAAGTCACTGATTTTAAACTTTTGCACCTATAACATGGTTAGGTAAAATGATCAAATGCAACTGAAATTAATTAAGAAAACAAGTGATTGATCATACTAAATCATATTCAATGAGATTCTTCACAATTACTAAATAAGATTCAATTGAAACATGAATTATCAAAAGCAATGCAATTGAAAGCCTAATCAGCAAATGCAAACCCCAATCTCATTGGGGGATTAGTGTTGGAATTGATGTGGAGTACTTAGCTTCAAGCCTACTCCATGGATGATGATGCAAAAGCTTCAAAGGTTGATAATGGTGATTCACAAATGTAATTAGCTTAAGAATGAGTATGAAAATGAATAGAATTTGGTTACTTGAATGCTTGTGAATGAGAATTCATGTAAAATAAAGACTATTTATAGATTTTTGGAATGAATCAATGGTTGAGATTGAATTAGCTACTCAATGAATGAAATTGAAGGAGAGGAGATGGAATAGATCAAAGATCAAATCAAGGGTTGATAATGCCTAATGACATGGATCAAGAATTTTAATCAAAGGTCCAAATTGCTTGAGGCAATAATAAATCCCTTAATTTTAGGTGGATGTGAAAGATATTTCCATGTGGAGGGAAATATTTGAATTTGAAAAGGAAGAATATTCCATGAGAATATTTTTTGAATGATTGGAGGAAATTAATCAATTAAAAAATCTAGAAATTATTTAATTGTGCAAGTGGAGAGAATTAGAAACTTTAATTAAACAATTAAGAATTATCTAATCAAAGCAGGGAATTTTCGGCATTTAATCAAATAATTGGCATTATTTAATCAAAATAGAAGAAAATTAGTGTGAAGGATGAATTAATCAAATTAAATTAATTATTCAATTAATAGGGGAAAATAGTGAATTTAATTTTTAAAATGACAAATTGTATAATTAAATAGATGAAAATAGGTGAATTAGGAGAGAAATCGTGTAAAATTTTGAAAATCTCGATGTGTGATGCTCAAAATATTTTCAAGTTTCTACATTTTTCCCCTCTTTGAAGTGAGGTACATGTTACATTGCTTCAAAGAACTGATACCGCTTAGATCGGTACTACTCATATCAATATTTATATTTTTTCTAACTTTTCCTAATGCCCCACTGTGCCCTAGCGAACAATAAGATGCTAGTATGTTGCCCCCTCGAGAGATCGAGCAGAAAAAACTGATTTTCAGGTTGAGCTCGCAACATTGTGAAAATAATAGTTCAGTTGCGAAGAGGGCAGGAACTAAGTCCTAAGACCCTAATGAAGTGACCATGGCAGGCTGCAAAGTGAGAAAATAGAGATACAGGGCTAAAACCCTAGGTTTTGCAATGCATATATATGAAATAGGTCACTTTCAAGCCCATTTGCACACTTGGCTTTTGAGAGTTCAGAGATCTTAGAGTGATTCCATGTAGAGTTCCTCTAGAGAACCTGATGAGATGGCATGTAAAGTACCCCCCACACCGCACAGATCGAGTCTGTGAGTTCCAACAGGTAGACGAAATAGGACCACTGATAGTACCCAAAAAAAATCTCTTGCATGCTTTTCTAGGTAATGAAATGTAGGGAAAATTAGGTCAAACAAAGGCATCGTTCTTTGGGCGACACTTTTGAAACTTGACATGACACTTTTGCAAAATATGGAAACACATTTGCAATAGGCATTGTTACTCGACATATGCATGGGAGTTTAAAAGTTCATTGATGCTTTTAATTTTTTGTTGGCGTGTTATGCATGCAGGAGTTCTTCCATCCTCTTCTTTCATAAGAGAGGAGACTGCAGGTTCTAGAGAGGCTTACTAGATTAGATGAGTTTGATGTCATGTTCCTAGGAGCAGTCAAATTGTATCACATAACCTTCATGCCAAAGATCTAAACACATCTAGCTCTAAAGATCACATTATTAGAGCATTGGAATTCAGAGACCTCTTTATTCCACATTTCGACAAGTGAGGTAATAGTGACCCTAGAGGATGTCTAGAGGATTTTGAGGGTACCAATCCATGGTGATAGGATCATCTATGATGTAGACCTCAAGCTCAATGTCATGCTTGGCGTGCTAGGAGTGGATGATCTTTAGCTATAGGGGGCTCATATTGACTTGCGACGGTTTGTTGGTCGATATCATGGGTGTCCTGGCTCTAGAAAAGAGGTAACGATTATGTAGCCCAATATGGGGTGTGGTTTTGCACACGATTATAGAGGACATCTATGTTGGTTCTTGAGGTCCATGCATTCTGGATACCTTATATCATGATATGAACTAGGTCATATATAGAGATGAAGCTAGCATATCTATAGGGGTGATTTTACTACAATACATGGGCATGGAACCACATAGTGGTGCTCAGACCAGTTGTAGCATTCTGAGACATAGAGGAGGAGGAGGACCCAATATCATATTGGTATGATGGTATGACTACCCTCCACCACATAGGGGCAGTAGACATAGCCTATTGGAATGATTCATCAATGGTATGAATCAGTTCTTATGGAGGCCATGGTTATGGACACATGCTTGGAATGATGATGCTATTAACTTGAGCTATACTATAAACAAACCCATTGGATTATGGGTCGATAGATTCACATCATTGAGAGGTATCTTCCAAATCAGGTTTCTCACCAATTTGAGGAGCAATAAGATGCTCCAAGAGATGGTTACAGAGATGTGTATGTGTGAACATACAGAGAGATCGTCAAGTAGGGGCCTTAGATATTCCCACAAACTATCATTGATGACTTCAGACAGTTGGTTCTTGTTCCATGGACTTATGTATGTGGGTCAGATGATCCTGATACTACCCCAAGATATGATATGTGGTTTTCTCAACATAGGCCTACTAGAATTATAGACATGGGTGTGTGCACCAATCTGTGACACAAAAAAATGGTGCCAAATTGCAAAAAAAAACTCATAATAAGTCATATTGCACTCACCAAATTGGGAGAGCACCAAATTTGGTGCTCGCCAAATTTGGCACTTTCCAAATGGCTTGAATTTTATAATGAATTTCATTCATGACTTTTGGAATGCATTTTTCTAAACTCTTTCATTTTCTCTTTCTCTGCCATGGAAACTATATACATGAAATAAACATTTAAATATAAGTTGACATTTACATATGGACATTTAATTTCTTATACTTTAAGTTATATTTCATGTATATAGTTTTAAGATGTTTGAGAGTGGTTTCAGATCTCTAGGAGTTATAATGCAAATTCTAGTTTTTGGAAGATTTTTAAAAATTTAGACTTAGTCAAATTTCATTAATCAGCATGTCAAATTTTTGTAATGAGGAGGTCAAATTTTAGTAGTCAACAATTTGTATCATCTTTCTCTCACTCTCTCCTTCTCTCTACTCTCTATCTCTCCACTTCCTCACTCTCTCCCTTCCTCCCTCTCCCCTCTCTCTCTCTCTCTCACCCCTTTATCTCCTCGCTACATTTTCCTCCCTCCCTTCCCTCTCTACTTCTATCTATCTCTTATCTCTCTCTACATCTCCTTCTCTCTCTACTTAGCTTTATCTCCCCTGTCTCTCTCTCTCTTGACCTACCTCTCCCTCCATCACTTTGTACCTCACCTATGTCAACCTCCCTACCTCTTTCACTCTCTACTCTCTATCTCTCCTCTCCCTCCCTCTACTACATCTCTCTCTCACTCTCTACCCCTCTCTTCCCCCTCTTTTTATCTAACTCTCTCCTCTTTATCTCATAATTCTCTTCCCCCCCCCTCACTCTCTCCTCTATATCTCACCACTCTCTCCATATCTCTCTCACACACAAAACTATATCTCCCTCCCTAACTCTCCCTCCCTCCTTCCCTCTCTACTTCTCTCTATCTCTCCTCTCCCTCCCTCTCTCGACCTCACCCTCCCTCCCCTTCTTTTTGTCTCTCCTCTTAGTCTCTCTAACTATTGTCTCTCCCTCCCTCCCTCCTCTTTCTCTCTCAATTTCTCCTTTACTCTATCTCACCATTCTATCTCTCTCACTCACAGACACCTCTATCTCCCTCCCTACCTCTCCCTCCCTCCCTCCCCTCTCTACTCTCTATCTCTCCTCTCTCTTTCCCTCTCTATACCTACCTCTCCCTCCATCAATCTCTCTCTCCATCCCTCACTATCTTGCCTATGTCACATTACCTACCTCTTTCCCTCTCTACTATATATCTCTCCTCTCCCTTCCTCTACCTACCTCTCTCTCTTTGTCTCTCCATCCCTCTCTTTCTTTCTCACTCTCTCATTCTCTCTATCTCACCATTATCTTGATCCCTACCTCTCACTCTCTCCTCTCTAAATCACCATTCTCTCTCTCCCACTTTCTCTCCTTCCCTCTCACTCTCTCCTCTCTAAATCACCATTCTTTCTCTATCCCACTTTCCCTCCTTCCGTCTCTCTATCTCACCTATCCCTTTCTACATATCCCTTCCTCCAACCTCCCTCTCTCTCTTTATCTCTCTTTCTCATTCTCTCCTTACCTCTCTATTCTCTATCTCACCACACTCTCTCCATCTCTCTCCCTACTTCCCTCTCTCCCTCCTCTCCCTCCCTCTCTCCTTCCCTCTCTCCTTCCCTCTCTACCTACCTCTCCATCCACTACCTACCACTCTCTATATCTCTCTCTCTCTCCCCCCTTTCTCTCTTACTAGATCTCCTTCCCTCTCTACTTTCTATCTATCTCTCTATCTCTCCCCCTTCCCTCTACTCTCTTTCTCTCTCTCCCCCTTCCTCTCTCCCCTCATTTTATCTCCTCTCACTCTCTCTCCCTCTCACACACACTCACCTCTATCTCCTCCTTTCCTCTCCCTCCATCCCTCCACTCTCTACTCTTTATCTATCATCCCTCTCTATAACTCCTTCTCTCTCTCTCTCTCTCTCACACACCTCTATCTCCTCCCTACCTATCCCTCCCTCCCCTCTCTACTTCTCTCTATCTCTCCTCTCTCTACGTCTCCTTACCTCTCTACCTATAGTTATCTCCCCTCTCCCTCTCTTTACCTACCTCTCCCTTCATCACTATGTATCTCACCTATGTCTCCCTCCCTACCTCTTTTTGTTTATACTCTCTATCTCTCCTCTCCCTCCCTCTACATTTCTCTCTCTCTCTCTCTCTTCCTCCCTCCCACCCACATTCCCTCTCTACTTATCTCTATCTAATATATCCATCTATACCTCTTTTTCTCTCTGTCCATTCCTTCTTACCTCTCTCAATTTCTCCACCTTCCTCCTTCCCTCTACTTATCTCTCTATCACCTCTCTCCCTCTCCCTCCTTCCCTCCCTACCTCTCTCTCCCCTTCCTTCACTATTATCTCTACCTCACCTCTTTCTCCATCTCTATCCCCCTCACCCTCCCCCTATTTCTCTCTCACTCTCTCCTCCCCTCTCTCTCCCTCCTTCCCTCCCCCTCTTTTTCTCACTCTCCATCCTAAGCTACTTCTCTCTATCTCTACATTTTCTCTCTCTCTCTCTCTCTAATTCTCTCTACCTCACCTCTCTCTCCTCCTCCATCCCTTCTTCTTTGTCTAATTTTCTCTATTCCCTCTACCTCACTATCTCTATCTATGTCTTTATCTCTCCTCCTTCCTCCCACCCACCTTCCCTCTTTACTTCTCTCTATATAACCTATCCCTCTATACCTCTTTCTTTATCCCTCCCTCCCTCCTCCCCTCTTTACTTCTCTCTATCATATTTGTCTATCATCTCTCTCTCAATTCTCCCTTCCTCCCTCTCTCTCTCGCTCCTTCCCCATCTACTCACTTTATCTCACCTCTCTCTCTCTCTCCATACCTCTCCATCCCTCCTTTCTCTCTCTCCCTCCCAATCTTTCTCTCTCACTCTCTCCCTCTCTCTCCCCTCTTTCTCTCTCATTTCCTCTCTAATTATGTTTATCTCACCATTGTTTCTCTCCCTCCCCACTCTCTCTCCTCCCTCCTCCCTCCACCCTCTCTCTCCCTCTTTACCTCTCTACTTATTCATATCACATATCTCTATCACCTCTATCTCTCTCACTTATCCCTCCTCCCTTTCTTCTTCCCTCTCTACTCTCTCTATATCAACTCTCTACATATCTATCCATACCTCTCCCTCCCTCCCTCCTCTCTCTCTTTCCCTCCCCCCTCTCTCTCTCACACTCCCCCCTCTTTCTCTCTCACTCTCTCCTTCCCTCTCTACATATCTTTATCTCACCATTATCTCTCTATCTCTCCCCTCCACTTCTCTTTATCATATCTCTCTATCACCTCTATCTCTCTCTCACTTCTCCCTCCTCCCCTCTTTCTCTCTCCTTCCCTCTATACTCTTTCTATTTCACCTCTCTCTTCATATCTCTCCTCTTTATCTCTCACTCTCTCTTTCTCTACCTCTCCCTCCCTCCTTCCCTCTTTATGTAAATCTCCCCACCTTTCTCCACTTTTTGTATCACATCTTGTGCACATCGAATAGAGAGACAAATAAAGAGACAAGGAGAGACAGGAGGGAGGGTGGGAAAGAAAGGAGAGGGTGGGATAGAGGGAAAGGTGAGGGAGGGAGAGGTAAAGAGGTATAGGTACAATACAGAGGTAGGTAGAGAGAGGGATAGAGGAGATATAAGTTGAGAGATATGTAGAGAGATGGAGAGGGGAGATAGAGAGAAGTAGAGAGGGAAGAAGAGAGGGAGGGAGAGAGAGGTGAGATAGAGAGAGAGCGGGGGGAAGAGAGGGGAGGGTGGGAGAATTAAAGAGGCATAGTTGAGAAGATTGCAAATAGGGAGAGATAGCTAGAGGTTTGAGATAGAGAGTAGAGAGAGGGAGAAGAGAGATAGGTGATATAGAGAGGAGGGAAGGAGGGATAGGTAGGGAGAGAGATGTGAGATAGAGAGAAAGAGAGTAGAGAGGGAAGGGGGAGAGAGAGAGGGAGATATGTGAGATAGAGAGAGTGATGAGACAAAAAATGTCTCATCTATTAGCTAAATAAAGGCATATATTTTTCTTAATTATGGAGTTTATCAAGACTGAGCATGATGAGGAAAGTAAGAGATTTTTAGTTTCAGAAGTCAAAGATTTCATAATATCTTGAAAATGACGATCTGGGTTCTTGATATTTTTGGACAAAAATTCGAAGATAAAAGGGCGGAAAAACCAATTAAATTTCACAAAACCCCAATTCATGGTTTGAGAGAAAAATTCACCGGAGTCTGATGCTCTAGAACTTTGCCTCCATGCTCTATTTTTTTTAAAATTTGTTCATTCATTTGCTTTCGTGCTCTAAAATTTTCAGAACTAAGTATGATAGAGGTTGTGTAGTTGAGGGGAAAAAGTTGCAAGCATTAAAGGAAATTGGAGTGACTTGGATAAAAGTTGAGAGAATATAGGGGTAGTTGCAAATATCTAGAGAGTTGTTCAACCCAATTTATGAGTAGTTGAGAGCATATACGAGCAGATTTAAGAGTTTAAATGATAGAAGAGGTCAAATGAAGACTTCTTAAAAACTCTAACACATTTTTAGAGTAGTTTAAAGGGCTGAAAAGTAGGGATTATTGTTTTGAATGACCAAAAGAGATTGACTCAGCAAAATGGAGTGAAGACTTGTCCTTTCTTTCTCCACACATGTTCCTATTTTCTAGCAAGTTGGGCATAGCTATGAATCTCATCTTTTAATTCTGTAAATTCATTGTAATCAAGGAATCAAGGATGGGATTAGAAAGACTTATTTTTCCCTGAGGAAATAGGATAGTTTCTAGTTTCATTTCAAGCAATGTATTTAAAGAATTTTTAGAGTAAATTTGAATTCAAGCAAGGTTTTCATTTCCAGCAAAGTGTGAAGTAGTTTGATTTTTTTTTCCTTTCATGAAAGTGTGCCTTGTATTTGTTTCCTTTCATGCAACTTTCATTTTATGCAAGTGTTCTCCAGAATAGGTTTGATTTCTCCAAGTTTGATTGTAGAATAGACTGTCAAGCAAGTTTTCTCCATTCTATTTTGCATACAGCCTTGGATTGATAAATTAAATGATGAGGATTACAATGACCCCATCAGAGAGGAGGTAGGGAGGGATAGGTAGGGACAAAGAGGTGAGAAAGAGAGAAAGAGTAGAGAGAGAAGGGGGAGAGAGAGAGGTGAGAGAGAGAGGAGGGAAGGAGGGATAGGTAGGGAGAGAGGTGAGATGGAGAGAAAGAGAGTAGAGAGAATGGGAGAGATAGAAGTGATAGAGAGAAGTAGATAGGTAAGGTGGAAGGTAGATAGATTGAGAGAGGTAAGGAGGGAGGGAGGGAGAGAGAAAGAGGTATATAGGGATAGGTTACATGGAGAGAAGTAAAGAGCGAAGGTTGGTGGAAGAGAGAGAGAGAGAGAGAGGGTGGGAGAGAGGGGAGAAAGGGAGAGGTAAAGAGGGATAATTGAGATAAATAGGAGATATAGAAGTAGGTAGAGAGGGGATAAGGAGATATATAAAGAGGGAAGGAGAGATGGAGGGAGAGATAGTGATGGAGAGAGAAAGGTGAGAGATAGAGTGATAGAGAGTTAGGTAGAGACAGGGAGGGGAGAGAGAGTAGAGAGGGAATGAGAGGGAGGTGAGATAGAGAGAGAAGAGGGAGGGAGGGATATATGTAGGGAGAGAGTTAAGATAGAGAGAAAGCGAGTAGAGAGGGAAGGGGAGAGTGAGAGTGAGAGAGAGAGGCAAAGAGGAAGGGAGAAAGATTCAGAGAAGGAGGGGAGGGATATAGGGAGAGAAAAAGAGGTATATAGAGTTAGGTGAGATATATAATAGAGAGAGAAGGTTGGTAGAAGAGAGAGGAGGGAGGGAGGGAGAGAGAAAGAGGTATATATAGGTAGGTCAGATAGAGAGAAGTAGAGAGAGAAGGTTGGTGGAGGGGAGAGAGAGGAGGGAGGGAGAGGTAAAGAGGGATATTTTAGATAGATGTAAGGAGAGAGAGAGAGGTAGAGAGAGAGAGGGTGAGGAGAGAGAAAGAGGGGGGAGGGAGAGACGAGAGATAGAAAGAGGGGGGAAGGGAGAGATATAGAGATAAATAGATAGAGATAGGGACAAAATGGTAGGGAGAGAGAGAGTTGAGATAGAGAGAACTTAGAGAGGGAAGGATAGAGAGATAGAGAGAGGGAAAGGTAGGGAGAAAGAGAGTAGAGAGGGAAAGATAAATAGATAGAGAGGGAGGTGATAGAGATATGTGATAGAGAAAAGTAGAGAGGGAAGAAGGTAGAGATATTGAGAGAGGGAAGGAGAGAGGGAGGGAGAAAGAAAGATGTATAGAGGGATAGGTGGGTAGAGAGAAGTAGAGGGGGAAGGGGAGAGATAAATGAGAGAGAAACATAGAGATTTAGTTATAGAGATGTTTCTCTCACACACATATCTCCCTCCTTAATTCTCCCTCCACACCTCCTTCCCTCTCTAAGTTCCTCTCTATCTCACTCCCCCATATTTCTCTCTTACTCTCTCCTTCCCTCTCTTCTTCCCTCTCTCTACCTACCTCTCCTTCCACTCCCTACCAATCTCTCTACCTCTATCTCTCCCTCCCACATATTTCTCTCTTACTCTCTCCTTCCCTCTCTACTCTCTATCTCTCTCCACTTCCCTCTCTACTCTTATTCTCTCTCCCCCTTCCTCGCTCCCCTCTTTTTCTCTCTCTCTCTCTCAC